>VWYO01021429.1:0-10397 GCA_013400275.1 Rhadina sibilatrix | reverse complement strand
CAGTTCATTCTCCATAGTTTACCAGAAATGTCTAGCCAAATTAGGCCACTTGTCCTCCTTTGCCCCAAATAATCGTTTCACTCTCTCTTCACTGACTTCAGTTTCAATGCTGTGTGTCTTTATGGTTCCATCACTTTGTCTGTTCTCACTCCGGGAGGGGCCGGTGCTCTGGAAGTTCATTTGCTGCAGAAAGAGTTAAAGCTGCCCAGGCCTGTGGCGGGCACTTGGCCCTGCTGGCGGGAGCTGCAAGGATCTCAAGGCCATGCCGGTGGGGAAGCCCAGGAACGGCAGCCAGGATCTCAGTAGTTACTTACACAGGCTGATGGATGCCTCTCCCCTGCCACCCTCGGTATCATCTGGGGTGGCTCAGCCCGGGAGTGCTCCCAGGGGCCCAGGAAGGGGGGAGGGAACATCCCCTCCCGGCCCTGGCCAGGGAGCAATCAGCTGAAAGGGCTTTTCCTCACCTCTTNGCAATCAGCTGAAAGGGCTTTTCCTCCCCTCTTCTCCGCCGGCAGCCGGGGAAAAAGGGTTCAGCCGGCCGGGCTGCTCCCCCGCGGGGCTGCGGCTCCTGGAGGCCCGGCCGGGCCGCCCAGGGGCAGCAGCGCCTGGCCCAGCCCGACCCCGCAGGATCTTGCCTGGTCACTCACCCAGAGAGAAAAGGGAGGCTCCCACACGTTCTCAGCTTTATATGGGTATTACCAAAAGTCTCATTCTGTTTTCTCAGTTGTTAAACGGTATTACCAAAGCCAAGAACTGGCTCCTGATAGGTCTGTCCTTTTCAAATAAATTCAAAGGTCCTTACAGGGTAATATGCCTTTCTCTTTTTTCTTTTTTCTTTTTTTTTTTTTTTTTTTCCCAACTAGAAACCAAACTGTGTTACCCTGTTACAACAATGCAGAGTCAGACACCAAGAGTAAATATTTTAGATCAATTAAAAAAGACTCCGTGGGAATATTCACTTAATGGTGGTAAAATTCATTTTCAGCTGTGTTCAACGTTATCTTAAAAATTACAAAGTAATAAATTTGGAGAGGAAGCAATTCTTATAATTTGTTGGTCTGTTAAACTGATAATACATTGAGAATCTGACTTGTAAGTGGTTTATTTTATGGTGCAGTGAACTGATGATTCTAGAATACTTAAAGCTGACCCAGAATTAATCATGTTGAAACTACTGCAGGGTTACAAATCTGACATTGCTAATTAAAATGAAGCATGTTTCTTTACTCGCATGTTTGTTACCATTGTTACCATTACCAAGAAGTCTTACATACCTTTCACTTTTGAATGGCTGAATAAAGCTTTGGTAGGTCTCCTGTAATCTGCCTTAATGGGCAATTCTGTACCTCTGTTAAAAAGAAAAAAAAACAAAGGGAAAGATGAAATTTTACATATTTTGACCAATCTTGTAAAGACATGCACATTTCTTTGTCCCCTGATGCTAAATTGTGTTAGGTATTGACTCTTATTCCTGCCTGAAGTTATTTCATGCATCTGCAAAGGATGGACCAGAACCTGACTCCTCTACAACTTTGCCAACTTGTTGTGAAATGTGCACTCCAGTGGAAGTAAACTAAACAGGGAAATAGAGCATTTGCGTCTTCTGTGAAATTTGTGAAAAATGAATCCAGACTGTGGCAATATGATCTGAAAGTTTATAAGGATAGTATGCTATTGTGTTTGGTTTTCAGGCTTTGCATAAGGAACCTTATTGAAAATATTTCTTTTGGGCTTGCTTTTCTGAAATGATTGTGACAATTGAGTTTAGCAGTTTAAGGGTCATTCTCCTGTTCAGCATACTTGCATTTCATTAGTTTGTTTTTCTTTGATTTTTTTTTCTATAACTGTTGCCCCATGTTATAAGAGGAGGTGAAGTTATCTAGTCCCTTCCACCTTTACCTGTACTACCAGAATTTCTCTTCATNNNTTTCCTTTTCATCCAAAAATTTTTTCTTACCAAAAAAAAAAAAAAAAAAAAAAAAAAAAAAAAAAGAAAATCATTAAGAAAAAAGGAAAGCATTTATTCTTAATATACTTAACATCCTTAATACATTTTAATATTTTCCACCACTCTCTAGGAATTCTGTCAGTACACCTATAAATCTTGGTCCTAAAACACCTGTGAGTGTAAGGGTGTTACTTTGGAGATGCAAAACTTTGTCAGCTACATGTGCAAGCTAATAAATAATGCAGGCCTTGTAGGGTAAAAATGTTTGAATCCTTTACTCACAGTAGCATAAGCACTGACATCAAGAAATTTCAGGGCAAATCAACATGAATATTTGACACATAGAAAGAAAACTATCTCTTACTAAGGTGGGAGTATTCGGGCAAGCGAATCTCTAGTTTTGTAGTCTACATTACCCTTACAGGTTCAGTGACACTTCTTTAGCTTTATGGATTCTAGATTAGAATCAAACACTCAGAGTAAAATAAATGAATCAGAAAAACATAGAACAGAAATATTTAGCTACTGCAATTCTATCCAAAGATGCAATTCAGTATATACAAATAAAAGTACAGAAAAGAAAAGGAAAAGTACACAGACCTTTGTATTACTGTAATAGCAACTGACACAACCATCCATTCTTCAAGAAGGAGCTATAACCCCTGTACTTTTTGGGCTGCTTTAAAATAGTAAATGGCTACTACTTCAATGCTCCAGATTTGTTTCTAGATTTTGTGACACCAGCAGTCCTTTTCACAAATACGTATGTAGTAATGGCAAGTCTCAATTTTCAAAAACTTGTGAGGACATGTTAAACTAGCCTGCACTGTTATTTTCCAAATGTGTTTTAATTCAAGTATCTAACTTATAGAAAAAAAGAAAGCTTTTTTTTCTAGAAAGTTTTTTTCTAGACAACAAATTTGATCATTTATCATGTTGACTGTAGGAAAAAGTATATCTCTGGACAAAGCATAGCCAGTAGTCTGTGAGATCCACAGGACTGACCTCTCCCTACAACTGCCTGAAAGGAGGTTGTAGCCAGGTAGGGGTTGGTCTCTCCTCCTGGACAATGGGTGGCAGACAAGAAGACATAGTCGTAATCTTTCCCAGGGAAGGTATAAATTGCAGGTTAGGAAGAGTTTCTTCACAGAAAGGGTGATTAGATATTGGAATGAACTGCTCAGGGGGGTGATGGAGTCACTGTGCCTGGATGTTTAAAGAAATACTGGTTGTGGCACTCAGTGCCATGATCTGGTTGATGTGGTTGTGTCTGGTCACAGGTTGGATTTGATGATCTCAGAGGTCTTTTCCAGCCTCATCGATTCCGTAATCTAAAGATGTGTATTATTTTTTTCCAATCCCAAAAATAAGCACATCACTTTAAAATGTAGTGTTTCTAATATAGTTTCTCCACAAACTTATGAAGTAATCCTGGTGTTCAGAAATATTCACACAATTCTAGAAAATCAGAGCTCCATTGAAAACAATTAAGCTAAAAAATGTGGTTCTTCCAAGTTCTTATCTCTTGTTATTCAAATAAAAAAAGTAGAAGATAACATTTCAGTTTTAAATAGAATAATAGGCCAACAATGACAATCTCGAAAATTTAAATAAAGTTTAAAAAAATTGAAGAATATTGACCTGGCTGCCAGTTTTGATTGATATGCATGGTCACTGAATAGTTAATCATAGGAATCTAAAACAAAAGCAGTTGAAATTTGTGTGGGACAGAACCTACCAAACATATATTTCCCCCCCCCCCCCCCTGTATTCCATCTAGTTGCAAGAAGAAAAAAATACCTCAAGGTTGAAAAATCAGAACTTAAGAAAATTTTGAAAGTCCTCTTTTTTGGACTTTCAAAATTTTGTGTCATCCTTACACAACCTCCAACTAACAACTAGAAGCACTAAATATGGCAAAAACAAGAGCTATGAAACCAGAGCTGCCAAAGAAATTCTCTAATACCTTCAAGCAATTTTCATAAACTAGCAGGTTTCCAATCAAGAATTCACAAATTATGAAGAAAAGAATTCCATTGGGCCAATTTAACTTCTAGACCTTCTATATCTAATTTTTTACTAGTGTACTAGTGTACTAGTGTACTAGTGTGAAAGACTAGACTGTAGTTAAATCCTTGTGCAGTTAATTTTCTGAAACAGCTCTGAAGAAATATTAGAAAATAACAAAAAGGAATAAGCTGTTTATGAAATGTCTCTAGAATGATTGTGCTTGGGATGGGGCGGGGGTCGTTGATTTTTTGGGAAGTTTTGTTTAGGCATTCTCAGTTAGGCATTTAAGCTGGACAAATGGCATTCTCAGTTGAAGGCTCAAAACAAAATGAGAAAAAAAAAATTGAGAAAGGTTCTCAGCCAAACCACTCTGATAAGGAAAAATCTTGTCTACCATGATACAATCCAGAGGATTTGCCAAATGGACTGCAGCATCACATTTAGAGTTCTGTTTGCCTATGAATTAGCTAAAAATAATGGTAACTTCATATGAAATTCACATGTTTTCCAAGCATGTTCTCTGTTTTTAGCCTTTGTCCTCTGTGGGGGACCAAAATATCCAGAAAATAAAGTGTGTTTCAGCAGCAATAAGATATTTTGTTGTTGTTCTTGATATGGAAACTAAATTAAAAGTGAGATTTCTATGCAGAATTTGAGTTACTACAGGCAGTTATCATATTTCAAAAACTCTTTTAGCAAACATCTCAATGCTATGTATTTGAAGAATCACTTTTAATCTTTTTAGACAATTTAATGGCAAAAGGCTGACCTAATCTTCCCTTACAATAGTTGTCTGGGTAACAAACAGTTTTTTATGCTTCTTGGCAACAGATCCTTTCACAATAGTGTACTAGTGTGAAAGACTGTACAAGAATAACCTAATTAATACCAGAATATATTGATTATTTTCTAGATTACTTTTTCTCAGGAAAGAAATCTGGGGCTTGTGGATTTTTTGCCTGTTTCTTGTTTTGGTTTTTCTGTTTCTTTTCCATGAAGGAGCAAAAACAACAGGTTTTAAAAAAATCTGTAGGAAAATCCATAACATTTAAATATTTAATATTTATTCTTTTCAGATACTTAAAGGCCCTAAACATCTGTGTTCTTCTAGTGAAGTCATCTAAACACCTCTATTTCATCTTGGATAGTGGTTGATTATATCACAATTATCCAAGACCAAAGAGCCTTGATAAAGTATTCGGTGTTCTATATATTTTTCTTCAGATAAATAATGCAGTCTATTCTCTAGATCATTTCATTCACTTAAAAAAATAGGTGTTCTAAGTGAATTTTATTTTCACCACAGCATTATAATTAAGATAGCTGTCTAATATGGAAGAGGAAAACTAAATACAACGAGGCCTTATTTCTGCTAAAGAACATAAAATCCACTTCTTCCAGTTCTAAGAGACTGTGTTTCTTAACCCTGCCTTCCAGAAATGTTCCATTTTGTACAAAACACCTGTACATTATGGATGCTACAGGAATGTGGTGGCATTTTCTGTCACTCTTGTCTGACTGTAAGCTTTCTTGTTATTCTTATGCCATCTCTTTCTTTGATCTAATATTTCATTATTCACATTGATTACTCTGTATTATTCCTTGAAGCTCATGAAGCTATAAAAGCCTAGAAACCTTAATTAACTGAGGAGCTACAACTGAAAATTGAACTCTCTCCCAGAATACTATATAATAATTAATGTCTAGGCAAGACTGGAGCCTCAGCCCCTCATGTGTGGGAAGCTGTTAAAAATTTAGGTGAAAAAGCATAGAATAATAGAGCACTAAGTTTAGCATATTCCATTAAACTGACACCTCACTTATTCTGAATACAAATCTCAAGAAATATGAGGACCCTGTACCAAATAAGCAATAAATGAAATCAGAGAAGCACCTGAATAAGAAGATTTTTATTTCAAATGGTCATATATCTGATGTATAATTGAAATATGAGTGTATCCTGAATTATATTCTGTCCCAACATATCTTACATTCAAAACAGCAGGACATGATTAAAAAAACAAAGAACCCCCTCCCCCCCAAAAAAAACCAGCAAACCCTCACCAAATAAAAACAAAGGTCATTAAAAAAGTAGAAATGTAAAATGAAAAATTCAGACTGTATTAAAGTCATGCAAAATGATGGAGGATGTCTGTGGATAAACCTCCAAAGCTTAATGTTTCAAAACCAATGAAAATATTTTAAAGCAGTAAACAGGAGTACTACAGTACTACAGTACTACAGGCAACAGAAAATGGCAGTTTTGCTGTAAATTGAATATCTGAGTGACTTTCTTGTCATGCTTCTTCTTCTAGTCTTCTTCCATGACTTCTTTGGCTCATCATGTCTCTGGCAGGTATCTGAGGAGGAAGGTAACACACTCAGCCATTCACACAGATCAACTAAAGGAACACCACTGCTCTCATCACCATAAACTAGAAGCGAATGCCTTTTTTCTCCATAATAGTGATTGCAGGAGGTTGAATGTGCCTGCTATACATGGTTTCTATGCCTAGTGATTGCTCCTTTGGATAGGGTGGGTTATATACTTCAATTCATATACCATAGCTGTACAATGTGCAGTAACCCAGAGCCACTCAACACTACTGTGAACCTTGTGCACAGGTACAAGAAGGAGGTCACTCACTCACTGCAGTGAGTAGGTACACCAGCTGTGACTCTCCGATGTCATGCAGAACTAGATTGTCATTCACAGGCTTGACCACCATGGCACTAATTATAAATGAGATGACTCATCTGGATCAGCTTCTGTATAATAAGGACAAAAATAGAGCCACTGGTATTAGAGTGATAACAAGCTGATGCAACAACAGCTCTCTGAAATTATTGCATCTGCTAACATAGCTAAACCCCAACATTTTCTAAGATGAAGCAAAAATGTCATCTTAAAAAAATGGTATGAAAATGTTTGGGTTTTTTTAACTCATGAATTACAATAGTTCTACCAATGGCAATGCTAGAAAAAGGCATTTGAGGTCAAAGACAGACCATGCAGCTGTGTAGCCTAAAAGGGAAAATTGCACAAAGGGTGGATGCTCATGCACAAGACTTCTGCATATCAATTCATGTTTTACACACCTTAAATTATAAAGAGGTGTTATCACTAAGTACCTGCTTTAGAAAGTGTTAATAATAAAAGAGAATTTCCTCCTTTTGATGTGCATTTTTGAAGTGAACTAGTTGGTGTTTGGACACAAAAATTTGTTTCCCCTAAAATTATAGAGGAGAAGAAGAAATAGAATTTTCTTTAAAGCTTTAAATGGTTTAACATTACAAGAGCAGCCTTTAGCTGCTAAAACCTAGGGATGTGGAAGAAGGCAGAGTTTTTACTTTATTACCTAACAGGAAAGAATCAGATATATTTTAAAAATATCTGGAGGGTGAAGAGCCAGATGCATACAATGTATTTCTAATGCTGCACGATCAAGTAAATGCATGTGACCAATTTAGGGTCTCCATTTCTATTTTTTTTTTTTTTTAATCATGAGGAATTTCCACAGTAGCCAATTCATTGTGTCTGTAGCCTCTGCCTGCCTATATGACACAAGATAGTTATTTTCAAATTAAAGGATTCTCAGTCTGAGCCACTGGGGCTTGAAGGAAAATTCTTCCATTTGGCTGCTAATACTGTGAAAATGGGAACTAAATGGGTTGTGGATGCCTACATTTCTTAAATGAAATCTGTTTCCAACTAGAAACTAGATGTGGAAAAAGTATTTCTTATAATGTGATAAAAAAAAAGAAACAAGGTGAGAAAAGCCTATCAATAAGTGATACAAAGTTCACATTTCATAAATCAAAAAATGGCAATTTCTGACAATCAATTCAGTCAGCCGCCTCCTATTTTTAATAATGCTCATTTCCATCCCTTATAAAAGTAGCTGAGATATTTTGCTTTGTCATGTTTTACTTCTTAAACAATGATTTCTTATTTTGTTGAGAAAGCTCTGTTTCTCTGGATATTAGAAATACTGAAGACGCATCTGTTCTGAACAATTCAAATAGAATGCTTCCATAGATAGTGTAAAGACACAAGTAGATAAATCGACTCACAAGATTCATACTATCCATTCTGTTTCTGTTTGGATGAGAAGATTTCTGTCCCTCCTCTCTCTTTTTCTCCTCTTTTACCCTCCCATCAGCTCTGTTATCTTCATAATGATACAGGCAACTAGTCTGAATGATTTTGATTTTTCCATGGATGAAGTAAAATGCAAAAACTCCTTCTGAGTTTAAATAAAGTTGTCTGCTTGCTGGAAAATTGAACTAGCTGTTATTTGTGTATGAACAGAAGTCTAGAAACTCTGTTAATTTCCAGTACAAAAACTTATCAAATTTTGAAATAGACACTTTGAGTGTCTAACTATAAGTGAAAAGAGGCTGGTGCTTGAAAGTCAGAAGTCACTTAGATGTCTCATAGAACTGTCTTCTGTTTCATGAAAGAAAATGTGGTAAAGACCTACTCTACAGATAAATTTTAAATGGATAGCAACAAAATACAAACAGTCCTATATTTGTGAAAAACATATTGTGTTCTTGAGATTACATTTTTATGGCAAAATATAGCTTGAAACAACATTTTATGGTCACACTGTAAATCATTAGAAGAGGAAAGATCTCAAGGGAGAAAAGGAACTCACACAATAATGGCACAAACAGAACTGGAAGTAATTTTCTGTAGTTTTAGTGAGCATCTGGAACTCATGTTTATTATTGGAAATTGCTAAGATCTAGGACTAAGAATGTAGGAGGGATTTGACTTCTATCAGGAAGGAATAGAGCAAATATTAAAGAAATGTAATCAAGCAACAGCGATGAGCTCTACATAATTTGCAAATGTTTTGTGCAACTGTTCATTGCTCTAACCCAGTGTAACTACAAGCATTGAACTCAACTATAAGACAGTAAATGTCAGATGTATTAAGTATCACTCATCCTCATCAATACCACTAGAAGTTGTCATTAGCAGTTATTATAAATAAAGTGAATTATTTTCTTTTTGTGGTAAACACTAAGAATTTTAAACATGGAGGATATAATTGTATAAGATTGTCTTGTATAATATAGAAAAATACAGCATAAGGTTAAGTAATATTTCAGTACAAAAATTTTCTTGAAAGAAAACTACACTAAGAGATAAATTATATGAGCAAGAATTATCCTTTTCATTAGGACTGCTCTTCATGATTCTGCCACATCATTTGTAGAAGCTGTAGGCAGCTGTAAACTAAAAACAACCTCGCCAAATAATCTAACATGCAATGGAGATTTTCCTAAAACACAGCTCAATTTATAAACAGAATAAAACCCCCACATCTAAAGATTACCTTTGCATGTTCTCAGCTGTTTTCTTGAGTTATTATTATTGCATATATAACATAAAGATACAGTTATAATCTGAATTATAATCTGCTATGAAATTTGAACCTAGTATTTCTATTTGGTCTCACCTTGATATTGTGCTCTTAGAAGGAAGAAAAATCTTAGTGGAAGACACTAATTACACAAGCAGCCATCAAAAAAAAAAAAAAAAAAAAAAAACCCTACAACATTCTATGCTGATGATGTATTTTGAACAATTTCTGAAAGTGTCTTATCTGCTCCTCTTAATAACTTTCTACATTTTTCTAAGAAATGTAGAAATCCAACAGACTAGATTAAAAAATAGGAAAAAAACCTTGAAATTTATGGGTGGGGTTTTTTCTGCTTTGAGATAAGCAGGATCCTGTGATCCTGTGTCCTTCTAATAGTACTGTGTATATAAATGGGAAACATTAGTGTTTAAATTTCACATGAATTTTCTCAATGATCACAGCTGTGATATTGACAAAGAAAAAGATGAAGACAAATAAAGCCAAGCACATAATTCATAATATCTTATCTATTCATGTGTGCTTGAGGAGGCTGTCATGAGCTAACTGAAAAAGAGGCACATGCATATATTTTCCAGGGCATCCTTTTTCCTCCTTGCATGCAGCTTTTTTCCAGCAAGTAATTTCATTGATTTCAACAAAAGTGATCTGTAGTTTTAAAAATTATAACTGAATTGGATTCATGTAAGTAAGGAATAAAATTGACATGGTGCTTCATATAGCCTCACCTGTGTATTTCAGGGGAAAAAAAAAAAAAAACCTCTTCTGCTAGGAAAAGAGGTTTTTTGAACATTTTTGTATTGGTTTTCCTAATCTGTGGGGAAAATTTCCTAATTTGTGGGGAAAGAGATAATTTATGATTAACTTGAAATGTCTATACTAAGAGTCACAGAATGAGCTGAGTTGGAAGGGACCCACAAGGATCATCAAGTCCAGCTCCTGGCCTGCACAGCACAGCCCCAAGAGTCATACCATGTGCCTGAGAGCATTGTCCAAACACCTCTTGAAGTTCTGTCAGGCTGCTGCTGTGAGCACTTCCCTGGGGA
>VWYO01021425.1:79083-106423 GCA_013400275.1 Rhadina sibilatrix | reverse complement strand
AATCATTAATATCATCTCTAACAGTACCCATGATGCTGCTGAGGGGGGATGGCTGGAGGAGGATGTTTGTGGGGGAATGTTCTGGTTGAAGGACTTGTAAAGAAAGTAGGACACACCTTAATAGACTTCTCAAGGAGTTTTGGGGAGGATTTGACTTTGAACTTCCTTTTTAAAAATAAGAAGTGGCCTACATAGGAGTGAGGTTAAAATTATGCAAGTATCCCCCGGTAATGTATGGAGCAGCAGGAAACCCCAGAATAGCATCAGAGAGGGATTTGTGCCCTCAGCAGAGACCATCTGCAGAGGAGAAACTGAGCTCCTTAGGAAAATCCATGTTGGATCACTGGGAGAGGAGAGACGTTGCTTGTCCTGTCAAGGACTCTGGGCTGACTGTACAGAGAAAGCCGTGGGTGTGCTCAAGTTAAATCTCCTGCAGGGCAGGTCCTTGGCCACACTGAGGCATGTCTGAAGTCCAGGAGAGAGTCCAGGAGAGTGGAGGAATTGGCCAGAGCAGGAGAGAGCCCACCCAGTGCCTCTGGAGGAGCATCCCTGCCCCACAGGGGCACCCCAGCCCCACCCCGACCCTGGGCACCGGGGCAGTGGGGCAGAAATTGCTGTGGGCTGGGTTCTCTGGCCTCCCCTGCCTTTCTCCTGCCCTGGGAAGGGACAGTCCCAGCCCTGTCCGGCCCAGGCACGGCCTGCAAGCTTCTCTCTGCCCTGTGAGTGCCTGCCCCAGACAGGAGCTGCTCCTGGGTGCTGTGCCCAGAGCTGTGTGGGAGACACCAAAGCACACAGGTGACACCGGGGCTGTGGAGATCAAGGACAACCCTAAACCTCCCTCCTCCTTTGGGAGGTTTAGGAAAGAAATAAAGCAGCTCTCAGGGACACTTGCTCTACCTCAAAACAAATCCAGACACATTTACCTCGTGGCACTTGGAGATAGGGCTTGGCTCTCCTTGGTGCCTTTTAGGAAGGTAAATCTTGCAGAGCCCACCTGGAGCTCTGGTTGCTGAGCATTCACCAGGACTTTGAGGCTGTCCAAGCCAGTGGGCACCCAAAGGATGCTGAAAAAATTCCAGTGCCCAGTGCTTCACCAGAAGTCAAAACGTTCTACCCACCGTGTTTGTTATTCCCATTATTTTTGTGGCTGCATATAAAAAGTGGCTTCTGTTTGTCTGGTAGGAATTATCAGTGCTGGATTTGTCTCAAGGACTCCTCATCCTTGCAGTGCCTCCCTCCCTCTCCTGTTTAAAATCATGAAGCCTGGCAAAGTGCCCTTGGTTTGGGTAAGGTTGGTCCTGGGGCCCAGTGCCAAGGACAGCACTGGGCACCATCCTTGGGGGTCCATGGATTCTGGCAATATTCTATTCAGTCTGGCACAGCTGCACCTCAGACAGCATCTCTGCTTGTCACCCTGTGTGGCCAAGATCTGGACAGGCCCTGAGTCCCTCCCAGGGGGCTGAACATGAGGCTGAATAAAGATAAACAGCCTGGAAAAGTCAGGGGAGGATTTTTCACTCCCTGCTGCTTCCCAGTGGAGGAGAGGGAGGGTAAGGATGAAGGGACAGCCAAAGGAGGAGCACGAGCATCTCCACAGACAAATCCTGGAATTTCAGCCTCTGCTTTGGGCTCAGCCTGGCCTCAGCTCAGTTCTGGGTGATGCTGGTGGGGTTCAGGGCAGAGCTGGGGTCTGTGCTGGGCACTGGGGAACACCCCCAGAGTGGAGGGAAAGCTTTGCCAGTGACACCCAGGAAGGGACAGCTGCCCACACAAACCTGGTTTGGTATTTGGGGTATCCTAAAAGAGATCCTGGAGGTGTGTGGCTCTGGTCCTGGAGCCCTGCAGATGCCACAGGCTCCCTGGAGCACCATCACCTGCATTAGGCAGTTGAATGCCCCAGTTCAGTGCCCTTTACCACCAGTTCAGAACCAGCAGTTGCCAGCTGGGGTGTGCAGAAAGACCCTTGGATGGCTGGTGCCAGACCCTGCTCGGGCCACACCACAGGGAGAGGCTGAAATCCTGAAATCCTGGAATCCTGGAATCCTGAAATCCTGGAATCCTGAAATCCTGAAATCCTGGAATCCTGGAATCCTGGAATCCTGGAATCCTGGAATCCTGAAATCCTGGAATCCTGGCTCCACTGAAAGCCCCAGCCACATTCCCATTCCTTTTCCATGGGGCTGCCCCCAGCTCCTGAGTGCTGCTCCCAGTGCTTGGCTCCAGTTTCCCACAGGCTCTGCACTTCCCCAGGACAGCTCTGCTCCCTGCACAGGCTCCAGGCCCTTTCTCAGCCACTGTCCCCTGGGAGACCTGGGGAATGTCCCAAAGGTGTGGCAGTCCTGCCTATTCCATGCCCAACTGCCAGATCCATGGGAGCCAGCAGAGACCAACCCCAAAAGCTCCTGCTGCCCTCCCTCCCTCCCACAGAAAACAAACCAGAGGTGCATTTTTTAACCTGGCTGCTGCATTTGTGCTGCTCTGAGGTTGGAGAGAATCCCCCCCAAGCCTGGCTGGGTTGCATGGGAGCCTCTCCTGCCTTGTGCCTCTTACAAAACCCACCTGGAAAAATAATCCTGGAGGCTGTGCTGACAAATGAGTAACTCTGCCTGCTGCAGGAGTCTGCCCCTTCCCTCTCCACGGCTGTGCTTTGGAAACCAAACACAGAGAGAGCCCCTCGGGGTGGCCAAAGCAAACAGCTCTGCTCAGAATATAGAAATAAATATATAAACCAGGCTGTGGACAAATTAGCAAGGAGCATTTCTAAACACAAACTCTGCCACAGGGCCAGACCTTTCCAGCATGCAGAGCCAAGGAGGGGCTCCTCTGGTGCTGTTGGATTTTGTTGCTGCTGCCAGGCTGATTTACAGCAGCTCTTTGTGCACTGTGGCCCCTGCTCAGGGCTTGTGTGGGGTTGAATCCAGTGGGAAGCAAGGCATGGTCAGGATCCTTCTCCCACCAGATGCAAGCCCAGCAGAGGAAATCTTAACCCTCCTCTTAGGGAGGGGAAAAAATGATTCCAATACAAGAAACCTTTAAATCAACCCAGCAGAGGAAATACCAGAACTCTTCTTAGGGAAAACAAAAAACATTAATTATAATATAAGAAATGTGTAAAATCCTCATCCTGGTGTGATTTCTTTGATTTTAACAGCTGCTGATAGAGACTTTTTGAGGCCATGGGGAGGAGCAGCCACTGTCTGCAAAACAGATCAGGAGCAAGGCTACCTTCTGTCTCCCTGATTAGGAACGGGCCGGGGGGGGATATTTTGGGAACACTCAGCCTGGAAAGGCAGGAAGGGAGGAGTCAGGGTGGAAACACTGGGCTGACAGGGATGGAGAGGAGCCCCTCTGCCCCCAAATCCCAGGGCCCCTGGGGAAGGTGGGCTCTGGATGGGCCATGGGGTGGGCAGGGAGCACCGGGCTCTGTGTGGGAAGGGTGTCCCTGGGAACAGTGTGACCTTCCCTGGGTGTCCCTGGAACAGCCTGGTGTGACCTTCCCGAGCCAGAACAGGGGGGATTCATGGAGCAAATGCTTTTCCAGCCAGGTGTGGAACCCCCAGAGCAGCTTCTCCACACTTCTGGGGAAACAACACCCACGTGCTGAGAGGTTCCTTGAAGACAGGGGGTAGAGAAACCCTCAGAACTCTGGGGTTTTTTACCCGGAAATTTTTTTTTTCCACTCTGACATAAGCTTGAAAAGGGCCTGGTTTAAAAGCCAACCACCTCCAAACTGAAAATGTTTTTATTTGAAAAGAAGATCATGTCTAGAGCAAAGCCCATAAGAGCACAGGGCGGAGATGGATGGTCCCCCTCATCTCACTGTCCTCTCCAAGCTCTGAGCCAGGGGACAGCCCAAGGACAGCAAATCAAAATACAGTTTTTGAATCAAAATTGAGGGAGTTTGGCACAGAAAAAAAAAAAAAAAAAAAAAAAATTTTATAAATTTTTTTTTCCTTAGTTAAAACCTCGGGNCAGGCCCTGGCAGGGGCTCTGAGCTCTCCCTGGATCCTTCTCCAGGTGAGCACCCCCAGCTCTCCCAGCCTGGCCCCAGAGCAGAGGAATCTCTCTGGGCTCCAGAACACCCCAAGTCTGAGCAGAAGAGCAGAACCTGAAGCTGCCACAGCCTTGATGTGACCCTGCTCCAGGCAGAGGAGAGGGTGAGCAGCCCCTGGTGCAGGGCAGGACCAGAGCTGCCCTGAACACTCCCCCGTGCCTGGCCAATGAGAATCCTGTGTTTATGCCATGATTTAGCCTGTGCCTGGCTCCAAGAGCAATTTTCAATTTACAGATGGAGGTGGTGGAAGTGCTGCTGCCTTTTCCATGGCCATGGATACAGGACTGAGCACAGACAGTGGTTAACACTCCAAAGGCTGAGCAGAATGAGCCAAGGAAATGCCTCAAATGCTCGTGGTGCACTGTCAAGTGTAAAAGTGGAACATAAAGACATTTCTGGTGCAGTTTCTAGAGAAAAAAAGGGAAAAAAAAGGAAAAAAAAAGTTCTTCAAGCTTCCTTTTGTTGCTTAGAAATAGCAAAACATGAAAATAAGCAAAGGAGCACTGCAGAAGACACAGATGTGCAGCACAGTCCATCATCCATGGACACATCCATGACAGCCAGCTAAATACAGTTGTTTTCCATGTCTAAAATGATCCTTTTGTGAGACAAAAGCTCCATGTATCACCAATAATGTATTAACTACTCTTTGGAGAGAATAATGGAAGACTTGGCTAAAATATTCATACTTTTATTTGTGGTTTCTGAAGTCTGAAACCACGAGGATTTCAAAGCACTTCATGGGGCTCATTACAGCTTAGCTAAGAGGGAAATAATCTATTGCCGAGTTATTTTCAAGGAAGAAGCAGCACTGGGAAGGGTCGAAAATGTGAGAAGTGCTTCTACCACATGTTTTGAATTCTGATGATGATTCATCACTTGCCACTAAAATTTTAATTTTCAAAGTCAGAAATTAAAGGGGGAGTGGTGGGGGGGGAAAGGCTGAGTATTTACTCCCAAGTTCTCAGCCCACACGTGTTAAACAGCAAAGTGTGGTGTAAATGCATTGTGTTGAGGAGGAGAAACTTAGGAATTCCTTCCCCTAGCAAAGGGCTGAAGAATTGCAGAGGATTGGGGATCTTTCTTCTATTAAATACAAATAAATGTCGAGGCAGCCCATCATAAAATGGCCCTCTCTTCCTGAGAGTTATCCCAGGGAATTCAGCAGGAATAGCCCCAGCTGAAGTTTTTATATTCTTTAATACAATACAGATGGCGAGAGAGATGGAAAGTGCTTGGTATGCAAGTGCTGAAGGCTTTCAATGCTCATTTTAAAACGCATAAGAATACTTTTAAAATGAGCCTGCATTAATCTTTGCATGCCAACATTTATAACATGCATCCACTGAAGTGTAAGTTACAGCCAAGCACTGACAGCAAACTCCTTGGCCATAAAACAAAAACCAAAACAGTGCAGAGCAGAATCAGCAGAAAAAGGTTTTGTTTGCCTGGGTGTGTTGTCTTGCAGACACCTGACTCCACAGGGATCTCAGCACGTGACACTCACTTAACCTGAATCAATCATTTTCTCTGAAATCCACACTGACTTCTCATCATACACGTCAGAGAAGTGGTGAATTTTTATAGCAGCCTTGTTGTGTATCAGATTGAGCACACACATGACTTAGGGGGGTTGAGTTATGGAAGGCTCTGATTCTAAAGCAGTGAATCCCAGGTCTCTCTGTTGCTCCAAATCTCCTGGATCTCCTGCAGCTGTCAGGGATGTGTCCAGGTGTGCCAGGTAGAAGGAGACTGCAACCTCCTGATAAATTCTGATTCTGCCAAAGTGGGAAGTGGAAACACCCAGCAGATGCACTTGGGCTACTCAGGGCCCCAGCAGAGATTATTGAATCACAGAATTATAGAAAGGTTTGGTTGGAAGGCACATTAATTATCCAGTCTCAAATTAACTCCATTTGCCCACATAAAGTGTTTAATGGCTCGATAAAAAATATAAAAATACAAGAGGAATGCAAGCCTCACTGTCATCCTGCCATGAACTTT
Organism: Rhadina sibilatrix; assembly: GCA_013400275.1. Classification (NCBI taxonomy): domain Eukaryota; kingdom Metazoa; phylum Chordata; class Aves; order Passeriformes; family Phylloscopidae; genus Rhadina; species Rhadina sibilatrix. The sequence goes on along the minus strand of VWYO01021425.1, from coordinate 100,365 downwards.
TTAAATGAGGCATCAAGGATTCCTCTCTCAGAAGGTGCTGGGCACTGAGCAGGGAATGGGCACGGCCCCGAGGTTGCCAGAGCTCCAGGAGCCTTTGGACAGCACTGCCAGGGATGCCCAGGGTGGGGTTGTTGGGGGGTCTGGAAGCTGAACTGGATGATCCTTGGGGACCCCTCCCAGCTCAGGATATCCATGATTCCACAGCGGGCTCTTAGGATGCCCCGAGAACCCTCCCAAACACCCCCTCCCTGATGTGCCCATGGCAGGTGTTCCTCAAACAAGCCCAGCCCCTCCAAACTGCTTTGCCCACCCCAGATCATGTTGCAGAGGGAGCAGCAACCCCAGTGGGGTGAGGGGGACCTCAGAGCCCTGTCCTTGGCTGGAGCCAGCCAGGGAACGTTGGCCGCCCTGCAGAAAATGAATCTGGATTTGAAAAACTGATGCACCCCGCTCCCACTGGCACCAAATCATCCCCTGTGTGCTCCTGGGGTCACAGGTCTGGCAGTGCCCGTGGCACATGGGACACTGAGCCAGGTCTCAGCTGCCACCTGGGCTGTGTGGGGCCTGTGAGATGCTCACACAGAACATCAGAGTTTCCCATTGCCTGGCCCTGTTGCCCCCATTTCCTCGCCCTGTTGCCGCCCTGCATGGCCCTGGCATCCCCCATTGCCTGCCCCTGCTGTCCCATATTGCCTGGCTCTGCTGTCCCCCCGGCCTGGCCCTGCTGTCCCCCATTGCCTGGCCCCAGTGTCCCCCATTGCCTGGCTCTTGCTGCAGGGCTGACTGGCACACACCAGCCCCCAACCCTGCTGCAGAGCACCGTGAGGGGCTCTTTCCTCCTCTCCCCTCGGTAATTCAATCCCAGCCCGGGCTGGGAGCCAGGCGGCACCGGGCTCCGCTCGCTTGTTAACGTGTTGCTCCATCCCAAGAGCCCTTCCCAAGGAAAAACCCTTCCCTCCCGAGGGCCAGCGTGGGGCAAACAGATCGGAGCTGCATTTCTGCTTTGGCTTTGGTGCCTGGGCTCCTTGGCCTTGTGCCAGTGGGCAGCAGCCGGCCCCAAGCTCGCCCTCGGGATGTGCAGCTCTGGTCTCCTGCCTGCCTTTGGGGAGGGGCAATCAAGGGCCACCTAAATAAAGCAAATGTTAGTGGGTTAAAAGGGCTTAAACGGGTTATTTTGTTGTTGTTGTTGTTGTTTTGCTTTGCTTTCTCTTGTGCTGGTGTTTTGTTGATTTTCTTTCGGTGGACAAAGCAAGGCTGCAGCAGATGCCACGTGCTGAGAGCTCACCTCCACACAGCTGGGGAACAGAAATAACTTCAGTGACTTAGAGGAGGGATGTGTTGAATCATTAAAAACCACAGGGGAAATAAGCATTTTTTTTTTTTTAATCATTTGCCCAAATTCCTGTAAGTTAAGGAGCTACCAGGTACCCTGCACTCAGAGAAATATTCCTGCTGCTGTCCATGACATCAGTCCCTGGGCTTTGGCTGCCTGGGGCTCTGTGCTGTGCCTCCAGCAGATGTAACCTTTGTACAAGGGTGATGTTTGGTGCTTGTATTCTCCAGCTATTTCTGGAAGTGAATGTAATAATCTTCCACTCGGATATGACTGTCTCCAGCATAAACAAATCCAGGCCAGCTTTGCACCATAGTTCTACTGTCTGGAAATATCATCATGGAGGATGTTTACTTGACTCTTTCCAATTATTTTTTTTTTCATTCTTTGCTTTGTTTGCAGTCAAACTCTTTTTTTTTTTTTTTTTTTTTTTTTAAGATATATACACTTTTCCCAACCCAAATGTCTTCTCCCTTTTTATTTCAGCATCTCTTGCTCCAGAATTTGGGCAACAGCCAAACTCCTTCACTGGAACAGCCAAACTCCTTCACTGTTTCCAGTTTCTGTCTGGGACATGACATCGTTCCAAGCTGTCATAAAGTCAAAGTGTGTGTTCTATATACAGGACCAGCATGGAGAGCTGGTGTTGTCTTTGGCATTATGGCCACTGCCACAGTCATCCAGGTCCATCCTGCCCTGGAAACACAGGACATCAGACTCCAGAGTCACCTCTCACTGCTTAGGTGACATTTCACCTCCAGGTGGGACAGTTGGACTCAATGGGATGAATTTCATTGTCCTGGGAAGCCTCCCAGTGCTGGGAGTGACAAGGAATTGTCTTTGGACAGCTTTGATGCCCTTGAGGATGTGGGACAGACCCATGGGGACGTCCCCATCTGACCAACAGCCTCCTTTGAAAACAGTGGGCAGCAAATCAGCACTGTGCTGTAAACTCAAGGTCTGAGATGAACCAGTTTTTTTTTTTTGAGAAATCTGCTCTCAGCCAGAGGCACTGGGGGAGATAATCCCCTCTGTGATCCTCTGTGATGAGTGTGATGCTCCTAAAACCCTACAAGTGCTCACAGCTCCAAGGAGCTCTTGCTCCAGTACTGGATGGTGCTGGATCTGCTGGAGTCCAGGCTGGGGAAGAGCATTTATTATCACAGGAAAAGAAGGCTGTGTTTTTGAGATGGACTGATTTATTCCTGCCTGGATGGGACCTGTGGAGGTGTGTGAGACATTGAACTCCCTTCCTGGCCACCCTGCATGGGGCAGCCTGGGGAACCACATCATGGGGGCTGCTCCTCTGTGCTGAACCATCTCAGGGAGAAGGTCCTTGCAGGGCCCGTGGCCCAGCTGGGCACCACATCCAGGCTGTGCGTGACCCTTCTGTCCCTCTGTCACCTGTAGCTCCTCACTGAGGAGTTGTGGGGATGAAATCTTCCCGGCAGGATTGGTTCAGATAAACACAGGGACACAACTGGAAGCAGCTCCAGGGGAAGTGAATCACACCCAGCCCTAGAGACCATCAAGACAAGATGAAACAGCCTCAGGTTGCTCCAGGGTAGGTTTAGTTTGGATATTAGGGGAAAAATTCCCAATGGAATGGGTGGTAAGGAAGTGGAATTGCTCAGGGCAGCAATGGGTCCTTGGAGAGATTTGAAAGATGTGTAAATGTGGCACCTGGGGACATCCTTAGAGGTGGCCTTGGCAGTGCATTCCAAGGGGAATGGTTGGACTCATGATCTTAGAGGCTTTTTCCAAGCTTTATTCCATGATTCTAAGAGTACCCTCAGCCCCCTTGCTTAGCACTCCTGGCTCTGAAGTACCCCCTGCACTTCAGAATTCCCTGGAAATCAGAGCTAAGGGCCACCTTTAAACCACACAAATGTTTTTTCCCACCACCCTTCTCCCCCTAAACAGCAACCAAGTGTCCTACAAACCCCAGTGTTTGCTGGGATCTGCTCCCACCGAGGAATAGCCCTGCGGGGAATGAGGAGGCAGGCACGGGGCCGGGTTAATTTGGAGCGTGCCCTCCCAGCCCAGCCTCAGCGGATATGGGTATTTTTGTGCTGCTTCCTCGGAGATATTTTTAGCCACTCGAGTGACTTGTGGCAATTCCCCGAGGCCAGAGTGATTCACAGGGTTTGGAGACTGCGCTGGATGGCTCCTTGGGAAGGGAGCGTCATCCCGCTGAAATCGGGAGCTGGCTTCAAAGGCACGGGGACTTTGAAAAATGGAGCAGGATCTCCAGAATGAGGTTTTTGGCTCTGGCTAAACTGGAGCTGTGGAATTTTCAGATTATTATATCATGGCAGGGGGAGGGATCTTTTTTGTTCTGGTGTTGGTGAAAGGCAGTGATTAATCTCACAGGCTGGGGGCAGGCAATATGCAGAGCAAGACTGAGCTGTGGAAATTCCCTCTTCCCTCAGTCCTCAGCAGCTTTTAACCCTGCCCTGGGCACCATCTCACATTTTTATCCTTGCCTTCCTCCCCTGCAGCCTCTTCTCCCTCAGGGCACATCAGTCCATCTTCTCCAGACCCTCAGCCCATTATCTCTGATGTGTTGGCCTACCAGAGACTTTTTTAAGCTCTTCTTGTAGTCAAGTGGACTTTGGCAGGATTTGTGAAGTTCAGCAGTCCAAGGGCAGTGGAGATCAGGACACTTTTCCTGATCCTCCCCATCTGGCCGTCCCTTTCCCACAGGCACCCCTTAGATCATGTCCAAGAACTGCTTCTCTCTAGGCTGACAAAAGCAGAGGAAGGAACCTCCCATCAATCCATGAGGAGACTGAGATGAGCTTGAGGATGAGATGAGATGAGATGAGATGAGATGAGATGAGATGAGATGAGATGAGATGAGATGAGATGAGATGAGGTTAATTCAGGAGAAAGGCCTTTCCTCTGCTCTTTGTCACCCCTTTACTTAGGAAAGGGGCACACCTTTCTTAAGAGACTTGAATGTGGGTTTGGAAGAGTGTTTTGATGTTTTCCTGCTACATGGAAGAAAGGAGAGAAGGTTTCCTGCCCTTGTTGGCAGTAGGCAGTAGCTGTCCAGCCTGTCCAGCAGCTCATTTCCAGAGAGCATCCTCTGGACAGCAAAGAATGGGAATGACCAGGGACAGCAAGAGCAGCATAAGCAGTGACCAGAGAACCTCCCTCGATCCCAATCCCTACAGAGCAGAGTCAGGAGTGCTGCTGCCAATGGCTGTAAGAGCCCCATGGGGACAGGGGAGCAATTAGGGCTCTCCTGGCAGGAAGAACCAAAAAAGACAGAAAAGATCTGGAGGCAGAGAGGGGAAGAGAAGACAGGCATTGGTCAGAGCTATCTGGATGGCATGAGGCTCTGAAAGCTGTGTCTTTGGGCTGCTCCTCAGGGCTGAGGCAGCAGCCAGACTTCCAGGCTCAGTCCTCAATTTCCCCAGTCATGTGGGATCTGCTGGGCTCCAGACATCTCTCAGCAGCAGTGTTTTGTGGGCAGATAATGCCTGGCTGCTCTTGTAAGAGATTGCAACTGTCCTGACTACGGGGCAGTTCTTGATCCCTCCTGAGGTATTTTTGCCATGGCCAGCAGCCAGTGGGATCATGTGCTGGGGATTCAGTTCCCAGCTCCTGCTGTCACAGGCCTGGGCACAGCACACAGGCTCCAGGAGTTATTTACAGCAAACCAGCCAAGCCCTCTGGCAGAGCAGCTGCTGGGTGCCAATGCCAAAGGCAAGTGCTGAGGCCAGGATCTTCCTCCCCGTGACCAGCACTGCCACAAAAGCAGCTTCTTCAAGCCCTGCCTTGCCTGGGACTCGGCCTTCATCCACCCTTGCAGAGCAGAGAAATGGCAGTGACCACACTTGCTTGGTCTGCTCCGTGGTGAGCTCAGAATCACAGAGCATCCTGAGCTGGGAGGACCCACCAGGAGCACCCAGCCCAGCTCCTGGCCCTGCACAGACCCCCCAACAACCCCACCCTGGGCATCCCTGGCAGTGCTGCCCAAAGGCTCCTGGAGCTCTGGCAGCCTCGGGGCCGTGCCCATTCCCTGGGGAGCCTGGGCAGTGCCAGCACCCTCTGGGGGAAGAACCTTTCCCTGCTCTGCAGCCTGAGCCTGCCCTGGCCCAGCTCCAGCCCTTCCCTGGCTCCTGTCCCTGTCCCAGAGCAGAGGTGGGAGCTGCCCCTCAGGAGGAGCTGCAGATCCCAGTGAGATCTCCCATCACAATCCCAGTGCCCTCAGCTGCTCCTCAAGGGCCCCTCCAGACCCTTCCCCATCCCTGTGCCCCTCCTTTGGACACTCTCTCACAGTTTCATTTCTTATGTCGTGGTGCCCAGAGCTGCCCCCGTGGCTCAAGGTGAGGCTGCCCCAGCCCAGAGCAGGGCTGGACAATCCCTCCCTGGCCTGGCCAGCAATGCTGGGCCTGATGCCCCCAGGACTGGGATGTCCCTCCTGGCTCCAGGGCACTGCTGGCTCTTGTCCCTCTGGCCATCAACCAGAACCCCCAGGTCCCTTCCCACAGCTCTGCTCTGCAGCCTCTCATTCCCCAGTGTGCCCACCCAATGTCTCTGTGCTTACCCTGTAAGCAGCAATGCTCCTTCTCCAGGCCACGCTGCTCAGCTGCCACATCCTGGCCCCAAAGTGGTGAAAGCATGGGGAGATAGTCCTGGGCTGCCAGGAGAAAAGGCTTCTTCCTACATGGGAATAAAAACAAATCCCTCCTGCAAGCACAGTACCTGACAGCCCTGGTAATGATTTCCAACCTCACTGCCAAGATTGTTCCTCCACAGGTCACAGCCTCATGGAAAAACTTCATTTTTCAGTTGTACCCTGGCAAAGCAAAGGCAGTGACAGGTGACCACAGCCTTGGTGACACCCTGGGGCCATCTCAGCCCTGCAGAGGGGGGTTGTGTGTTCAGCCAAGTGTTGGAGATGCACAAAGTGCTTCAAGTGCAGTGAAACCAACCCTGCTCTGACCAGGAGCTGCAGGACCAGAGAGTGAACCAAGCCCTCCTGAGACTCACCCAAGGTTCAGGTGGAGCCCCAGTGTGAGAAAGGGAGTGCGTGGGAAAGTGGATTTCAGGATAAAACCTCACCACAGAGCAGCCCAGTTGTTCTGGGAGAAAATTTCCCATCAGAGAGTGTGGTCACACTGGAACCAAAACTTTTCTTAAAAGCAGGCCAAAACTGAATGACTGATTGCTAATTTCTCCTTTGTGGCAGAGCAGCTTCATTTTGAGCTTATAGGCTGTGCATTCCAGTGCTTTAAATGAATGCCTTGATAATAATAATAATAATAATGTCCTAACTCCACAGCAGTACAGCAAATTAAATGTGATGCTCTGGGTGGAGGTTAAATAGACTTAGGATTGCATTAATGTTTATGTTTGGACATTTACAGGACAAAATAACCTGGTGTTACTGAGTGGAAATCTGTTATCATCTGTCCTGGGGTAAATGCCAGCATTTGGGGTTTTCTTTCAGGTTTAGAATTTCAGTCAGTGAGAGAAAGAATAGAATAGGATGGAGAGGACAGGACAGGACAGGACAGGATAGAATAGAATAGAATAGAATAGAATAGAATAGCCCAGTAAGACACCTACAGGAATCATCTGCCTGAGCAGGACTGACCCAAATTTAAAGCCTGTTGTTAAGGGCTTGTCCAAATGCTTCTTGAGCATTGTCAGACCTGAGGCATCAAGCACCTCTCTGGGGACCCTGTTCCAGTGTTTGATCACCTTCTCACTAATGAAATGTTCCCTCAGATCAAGTCTGAACCTCCTTGGTGCAGCCTCTCCCCACTCCAGACAAAACCAGTTCTGGGCCAGTCACCAGGGAAGGAATCAGCCAGAAGTGCCCATGTCTGTGTAAAATCACAGTCAGGGGCTGTGTGTGAGGGAAATCATAGAATCACAGGATAATGGAATGCTTTGGGCTGGAAGGGACCTTAAAGCCCATCCAGAGCCACCCCTGCCAGGGACACCTTCCACTGCCCCAGGTTGCTCCAAGACCTGTCCAGCCTGGCCTTGCTCATATTGGCAATGAGGTAAAGTTGAGGAAACACAAAGTACTGCTGTTGAAATACATAAACATTTAGAATCTGTGCATCAACCCAACCCTGGAATTACATTTACTCATTTTCAAAAGAGAGAAAAGATTCCCACTTCAAAAGCAGTAACAAATCAGAGCCCTGGTAGGACATTCACTGTGGATTACTCGTTAGCACCATGAACAGCTGTGTAATTAGACAAAAATTACAAGTAGTTTCACTGAGAGGGATGGAGTACTTACATCAAGAGGAAATTATTTCACAATTCCTCTTCTAGATGTTTCCCATATTTTATGGCATTATGGCTTTCATGTTGGTTTAATTGGTAGAGCAGCAGGAAATGAAAGGAGATGTACCAAACGTGGTTTTGCTGTGTATTAGAAGTTGCATTCCTGGAAACTCAGCTCAGAGCATTGTCCAGAGACATTTGGGACTGAGAAAACCTGGATCCAAAGTACCCTGACAGGGAAGGAGGGTTTCTGTCATATGGAGCCAGGTTGGGAGAGCTGGGGCTGTTCACCTGGAGAAGAAAAGGCTCCAGAGAGAGCTCAGAGCCCCTTCCACAGCCTGAAGGGGCTCCAGGAGAGCTGGAGAGGGACTGGGGACAAGGGATGGAAGGACAGGACACAGGGAATGGCTCCCACTGCCAGAGGGCAGGGCTGGCTGGGAGATTGGGCAGGAATTGTTCCCTGGCAGGGTGGGCAGGGCTGGCACAGGGTGCCCAGAGCAGCTGTGGCTGCCCCTGGATCCCTGGCAGTGCCCAAGGCCAGGCTGGATGGGGCTGGGAGCAGCCTGGGACAGTGGGAGGTGTCCCTGCCCATGGCAGGGGTGGCACTGGATGGGCTTTAAGGTCCCTTTCAATGCAAGTCTGTTCTGTGATTCCATTCTATGGCAGCCCAAAATCCTGGGACTGCAGCAGAAGCTGACAAAGCAGCTGACAAAAGGAAGTGACATCCCTGAGCTCTGCCAGGTGCTCTGTGGGAAGAGGCACACGGGTTTCATCTTCAGAACCTTTCCCAAAGCTCTGGCCCAGCACAGGGACTCAGTGGAACTCCTTCCTCCGAGCTCAGCCCTGGCTCTGCTCCCCTGCTGCTGCACGGCCGGGGTGCTTTCATGTTTATTCTTTTCTAATTGTGCTTTATTGCCTCCAGAAACCCCAGGAACAAAAAGGGCTGTTTGTCATTACAACACTCACAATTGGTGCCTGATGACACCCAGCATTCACACCCCTTCCTGGGGATTACAGTGCTGATGTTTTATGGATATTCAACTATCTGGGGGGGTCCTTGGCATTCGTGGATTTACTGCACCAGAGTGAGGACAGGCCAGTGCATGGCACTCACAGCTGGGTCCCTCAGCAGACTGGGGTTATTTGGTTTGGGATAGCACAGAAAAACTTGTCCACATAACTCTGGATCCATAAAGAAAACATCAGTGGACAGAGGTACATCTCTGCTGGAATTGTCTCCTTGCTCCCAAAATAGAGGTGTGAAATCCTGAAAGTTTGCATTTTTCTCTTTCCCTGTGCTGGTGCTGGAGCAGCACCAAACGTTTATACCCAGGATCCCACCCAGGCCCTGGTGGCCTTGCATGGCTCTGTCCCATGTCCTGGGACTCCTCTCCAGGCCCACTGCTCCCAGTCCCAATGGGACAGGTGATGCTGTTAAAGATCACAAGGACACAGACTCCAACTCAGCAGGCTGACAATGACTCTGTTTATTTCCAGGAATTTCCTCCCTTTGTGCTGTTCTACAGAGAACAACCCAATGGGTGAAAGAAGGACAAACTTCAACTGCATTGGTCAAGTCAGAGGGACATCAAGAAGTCCCTCCCAGGGAAAGGAATGCAAACAAAGGTTACAGTCAGGAAAACGTGGCTCTTGTTGACAGAAAAATCTCTGGGAAAAGAGTTTCAGAGAAACCAAAACATCTCAGGCACCAACCAGGGCTACAGACAAGTTGGGAAACAGGGCTCTGGGCACCTGACTGGGGACTTGGCACATCCTCCTCGCTGCTGCTGTTCCTGCCCAGCACTGTGGCCACAGTGCCAGGACATCCCTGGGCTCCCTGGGGCTGGGAAGGTCCCTGGTCATCCCACATCCCTGCACTGCCCCAGCTGGAAGTGGTGACAGGGTGTGACATGCCCGGGCTGTACCAGGGCACTGCTCCTCCTCACCCACCCCCTCCTGTGGCCCCCCAGCCCCAGGAGTCACCCCTGGCTCAGCTCTCCAAGACCTCCAGCTCTTCCAGAAAGTGCTGGGCTTTGTTCCTCCTCATTCCTGCACCTCTGGGCAGCCCCTGGAGCTGTTCTGGTGCCAGACATGGTCAGCAAAGCAGCACTTGGTCCTGCAGGGATGCAGCCCCAGCCCAAGCCTGCTTTGGCCCTGGCACCCACGGGCTCCCATCTGAGCTAAAATCCTTCCAGGAGGCTTTCAGAGAGGGAATCCAAGTTCCTGAGCGAGACCTAAGCTCCCTGGCCCTGCACTGCAGCTCAGCTGCTCCTCAAGGTGCTCTCCCAGCCCAGCTCTGCACTTGGGCTCCCAGCTGGGCAGTTTTGCCTCCCTCTCCACCACAGGCAGCCAGGGCCTGCCAGGGCTGCAGAGAGGCCCAGTCCCTGATTTTTTGGGATTGCTGTGCCCAGAGGGAAGGGATGAGTCACAGTCTGGCAGCCAGCTGGGAAGTTCCCATGAACATAAGCCAGGCTGATGGTGCAAGCAAATATCTGTTCCCAAGAGTCAAACAGGAGCAACACATTCACAGATGCTATAAAGAGACAGAGAAACAAAAGCAAACCAGACCTGGCCTTGCCAAGATGAGCCAAAAGCTTCTCTCATTCTCCTCTATCCCCTGGCCAAGTGTCCTGTGCAGGCTCTCTGCTCTCAAGCTCACAGCCACAGGGTAGGACCCGGGGCTGAGATTGCTCCCCTGCCTTTGGATAACTCTCCTTCTTGGAGATGGGGCTGAAGGAAGACCCAGGAGCATTTACCCACTTCTCCAAGGGGTTCCACATTTCCTGAATTAATTAGCAGATGTCCCTAGCACTGCTCCCTATCCCCACACATCTGGCTGTGACTCCATCACTGGACAGACACGCTGGAAATGTCTCTCTGCTCCTGCTGCTCCACCACAGACACTGCCCCACCTCCCATAAAAACCCCCTTAACTCGGCAGCCACCCTCAGTGAGCTCTTGCAAGACTGACCCAGATGGCTCCTTGGATGCTGTGACAGCCATCACCCCTCCCAGGGGACACTGTGGGCAGAGCCTCTGGCCCTTAATCTGCCCTGGGAGAGCTGCAGTGACACAGCTGATGTGTCCCAGCACTCCCCTGAGTGCTGTGGAGCTGCCAGGAACAGCCTCGTCCCCAGCCATGGCCAGGGGACACTTTATCCCTCTGGGTGTCTGTGGGGCCAGAAGTGCAGTGTGAAAGGCTCCAACCTGTTTTCCAGTCCAGAATAGATCCAACACCATCCCCCTCTGCGTGAATTCCTCAGGCTGTGCGTGTGCTGAGTGAAAAAAAAGTTCCCCTCCTTTGTTTTAATTTATTTTGCCCAATTATTCCCTTCCTCTCCTGTCTGAACCAGAGGGACCAAGCAATGCTGCTGGCACCCTACAGACCCTACTGCTGGGGGTACCCTAGAGAANCAGACCCTACTGCTGGGGGTACCCTAGAGAATGGCACCCTACAGACCCTACTGCTGGGAGTACCCTACAGACTGGCACCCTACAGACCCTACTGCTGGGGGTACCCTACAGACCCTACTGATGCTGGTACCCTACAGACTGGCACCCTACAGACCCTACTGCTGGGGGTACCCTACAGACTGGCCCACCTGGATGAGAACCTCTCCAGCTTTCCCTGTGTCAAACCACAGCCTCTTGACCTGGAGAACAGCCAGAGCAGCAGCCTGGGGTGGGAGTCAGGTGCTTGGCCATGACCCCATTGCTGTTTTGGACACATCAGGGCAGCTAAAGGACCCAGGAAACATCTCAGAGCTCCTGCAGACCTGGGCAGAAGAAGGAAGTTGGGTAGGACCACGCAGGCCCCTGGGGGCCAATGCTGCTGTACCTGAGCCCTGTGCTGAGGCCCAGCCTTGGGGCGACCAGCACAGCCCCAGTGGAAATCCTCAAGGCTGGAAGCTGCAGGAGGGGCAGCTGATGGGTTGTTTGGATCCCAGGATAGATCCTGTCCGGTCTGGGCGTTCCCTGGCACATGGGGAGTGATGCCCAAGCTCTCAGCCCTCCCTGCAGGATGTTTGATCTCCATGATCTGCCATGGAGGTGCAGAGCATTTTCCTGTCTGCAGAGGTGGCCTCGTGCCAGGCTCTGGGTGGAAGGATTTGTTACTCTGCTCCCCCAAGGACTCAGCAGTGGTAATTTTCCTATCCTGGTCTTATTTCCCACCTGGTATTTGGCATTTCTCTGCACAGCTTCCTCCTCAGCTGGGGATGAAGGTCAGCCAAGGCAGCAGGAGCTGAGAGAGACGGGACAGAAATGTCTCAGGGTGAGCGAGTCTGATGATCTGGCACGTTCAGCACCAATGTCCCGGCTGAAGGCAGCACAGGAAATGCACACTGTCCTTGTCCTCAGGGCCCTGGGTCACCCTACACCAGCCAGGAGGGGCCTCTGGGCAGGATGACCACCAGGAACCTCCAGGCAAGGGCTCAGAGAGCCAAAACCAGAGCTCCAGAGAGAGAGACAGATCAGGCATTCCCCACTTCCACACAGCCCCCTGAGAGGCTTCAGACAGGGGACACTGGAGCCAGGACTGGTGGGGAAAAAGGGGTCCTGGAGTAGCACTGGAGCACCTGAGCCACCATCCCAGCTCTCTGAGGGGAAACAGCTGCTCAGCCAGGGAGGAGAGGCCACAGGACTTGTGCCAGGGGGCTGAGGTCTCATCCCTTGGGCTCAGCCCTCTCACACCTCCAGCCACTTTTCTGAAAGTCATTGTCCCTTTGGAGAAAATCAAGAACCTCACCCTGGTCTGGAGGCAGCCTGGCAGCTCAGAGTGCAGCAGGGTTGTTCCTGTGGCTGTCCTGGAGGGTGGATTTGGGCTGGGGTGGAAGTGGAGCAGCAGTGGTGGTGCTGGGACCTGCGGATCCAGCCCAGCCAGCCAGCCCCTCTCTGTCTGCCCCAGACAAAGGATGTTTGCCCAGCCTGTGGGGGATCACTTGATTGGAAATCACATCCCCAGAGCCCCAGTCATGCTCGTCTGCCTGCCAGCCCTCCCCACCTCCTCCAGAGCCCTGACCACATCTGAGGCTCCCAGAAGAGCACAGGACTGAGCAGATGCCAGCAGATAACAAGTCAGGCACTGCTTGATTCCTTGGTGCTTTCTCCAGCCCAGCTTTCCCTGGAGTTTTCACACAGGCATTGTGTGAAAGAACTGTCCCTGACCCAAACAGCTCATGGCAGGAGCAGCTTTACCAGCACATGGAAAATGCCTGGAGAAGGTGGATGACACAGATGGGCATTGCCCTGAGAGCTGGCCTCGAGTCTCACCAGCGAGTCTGGGGTCTGCCTCTTCCTCCAGGTGGATGCCAAGACCATGTCAAACCAGACAACCTCTCCGCAGCCCAAAAAACCACATTTTTGGCATGTAAATAAATGAAAAACCTGATTTTATCATCCTGTCTGGCTGCCTTGCTTGTTCCAAGGTGCATTCTTTCCCAGGAAACACCCAGGCAGGCAGCTCTGGACACCAGCACAGAGCTGAGGAGGAGGCTGGGTGCTGCAGGAACGTTGTCACTGCCGCAGACATTTGATCATCCCTCCAACTGCAGCAATCAGCTGTCAGAGCAATCAAAAGGAGCAGGAAAGCTCCTAGAGCAGGGTAAATTGAGCTGTTATCACAGAGTTAAGGATTGATGAGAAGACTTTGGTTCGCACTTTAACAGCCCCTTTCATCTCCAGAGTTCAGAACACTTGAAAATGTTTATAAATAAGCCCCACATCTCTCCAGAGGAGACTTTATTCCCCTTTTAACGCTGGCCAGGTTCACGGGGAAGAGCTGAGCAACTTAGCAGAGATCTGAGTTTGATACTGGTAGCAGAGACCCCTCTCCTGCTGCTTTGGCTCCTGCGGCAAAGAGCCAAATCCTCACATCTTGATGCCAGACACAGGACTGACAAAAAGGGCATCTCCAGAGGACTTTAACAAGGCCCCAGAACTACTGTTAAACCCTTTAATCAGATGTCTTCATCTTGTGTTGCTGCCTGAGCCATTCCCAGTGAGCAAACCTCCCTTGTGAGGCACAGGAAAGGAACCCACAGCCTATCCCAAAATCTCCAGATTACCCAGGCAAGCCAGCACAGACACTGAGATTTTACCTGCCCTGAGCACAGCTGCTCTCTCGTTTCCCAAAACCCAGTCTGCTTCAACAGAAGTGTCCCCAAATCCTCTTCAGCTGTCCCAGTGCTCAGGACATTGCTGATGACACCAAGTTGGGGGTTTGATGCCTGTAGGGACCATTTGCTCGATGGGGGATCCTCGTGGCTGCCTCCCAGTTGAGGATGATGAAGTGTGGGAGCAGAACAGGGCAGTGGGGCAGGAGGGGCAGTGGGGCAGGAGGGGCAGTGGGGTAGGAGGTCCTGGCCTCCATCAGCCCTTTCCTGGCCATTGTCCCTGTGCCACCCACAGCAGCCACCCAGCCTCCTCTGGCTCCTCTTCCTGCAGAGCCCAAACCTCCCCAAATCCCGTTTGGGTGCATCCCCCAAACATCAGAGCCAAATCCCTCGGGATGGGTGGGCTCTGACCCACCGGCTCTGTCCTCTCCCAGCTGCCCAGGGAGGCTGTGCCGGTGATAGGAACAGACCCCGGGACAGAGAGGAAACTCAGCCTCCTGTCCCGGGAGCCTTTCCTGCCCTTCCCAGAATAGCCCCGTTGTTCTGCAGCCCCTTGTCTGCTGCTCCAGCCCAGCCCTCATTTACTCCTTTTCTGCAGCCTCGTTAGTGCGGGGGATCAATGGGCCCATTGTTCCCCCCCACGCCCTCGATGAAGGGGGATTTTGTTTATTAGAAAGTCATGCTGATGGTGAGGAGCTCCTCAGAGCCAAAAATAACTGAGGCCGCGATTGTTTCCTCGCTGCTCCCTTATCTGCTCCGGAGGACTGGCGGGCAGAGCCGCAGCCGGAGCAGATGCAGCTCCTGCTAAAAATACCTTGGAGCGAGGAGCAGGAGACGTCAGCGGAGCTGCAAAGGGCATTAGCGAAGCTCTCAGACACGCAGGGCCACCGGCCACGCCGGAGAGGGGCTCCAGATGTTTGCTGAGGGTGCCAGGATGCCGCTGGGATGTCCATCTGGGCGTCCATCTGGGCTCTGGAGGGGACGCACAGCACATTGCAGCCCCGCTGAGGTGCTGTCTGCAGATTTCCTTTGGGAGAACTGCAGAGGGAAGGGAGCAGAGGGCGGAAATCCACGGGCACCTCCACCAGGGAGCCTCCAGAAGGGGCTGGGATGAACAGAGGGTCTCCCCAGAGCCTGGCATTTCCTGGTCTCTGGGGGTTGTTCAGAGCTCCCTGCAGACGGGCAGCACGGCCCAAGGGGTCCAAGCCCCGTGGCTGTAACAGCCAGCCAGGCAGGCTGCATCAGCCACAGGTTTGGTTGGCTCTCCCAGACGAAATGTCTTTCTCAGACAAAATGTTTGTGTCGTCCAAACAACCCAGAGGCTTTTCCTGCTGCTGGGATGCAGGGTGGGCACTTGGAGGACACACACACAGAGCCTTCCTTGTGCCACCTTTTCCATCCACCCAACCCAGTGAATCTTTTTGCTGCCCAGTGAGTCTCTTGGCATGATGTCCAGCATTTCCTGACCAGCAGCCCAACCCCACCCCCAGCCCTCAGCCCTCCTGGCACCAGTGGTGGGGAGCTG
Organism: Rhadina sibilatrix; assembly: GCA_013400275.1. Lineage (NCBI taxonomy): Eukaryota > Metazoa > Chordata > Aves > Passeriformes > Phylloscopidae > Rhadina > Rhadina sibilatrix. The sequence goes on along the minus strand of VWYO01021425.1, from coordinate 85,136 downwards.
TGTGCCAGCCCTGCTCCACAGCCAGGCTCCATCCTGGCAGCAGGGTCAATGAGGAACCAGGTGAGCAGCAGATCCAGGCAGGTCCCAGAGGTGCCCTTCAGCCCCTCTCCAAGCCCAGGGAACACCCCACAGACAGTGCACATGTTACAGATGAGTAATGCCGTGGTTGGCTCTCACAGTTAAGGGATGGATATGATCACGCCTACGTTAAGAAATGCTTTTTTGATGTGTAGTTATGCTATTGTGATTTGTTGTTTGGACATCCTCTGCCCTCCCCACAGCCCCTCTGCCCCTGTGGTTGCCAGGGGCCGGCCATGGCACCATGGGGCATGTGGGGGGAGGCCCAGCTTGTTACTATGGCAACACCTGCCCACCAATCCAGCTGTAGCACAGTGATCTCCACCAATGGGCGGCAGAGAAGGAGTTGATTGGCAGCCTTTGGGCGGGGCCAGGGTTTCCTGAGGCGGCACCAGGGGTATAAAAGGCGCAGCAGCCATTTTGTGGTGGAGCAGTTGGCGGATTAGACTCATGGTGTCCGAGCTGTAATTCTCCTTATTCAGTCTTTTGTTGTGTTTTGTTAAGGTTTAATAAACCTTTGACATTTTTTAAAGTGAGCATCACTTTTTGAAATTTTTAAAGGGAGCGTTTCTCACACACACAGCAATGGCCTCCCAACAGCTCCCTGTGAACCACCCTCCCCATTTTCCCAGCTGCTCCCTGACATTATTTAACTGATTTAATTCAAGGCCAAAAGCCTCTGGGCTGCTCTGAACCCTGGAGGGCAGAGCTTGCCCAGGACACGGTGCTGGTGATGCTCTGCCCAGGTCCACTCCCCAGAAGGGCAAGACATGAAACACTTCAGAGCAACCTGGGACAAAAAGAGTGATTCCCCCACCTTCCCGGGCTCGATATTCTGGCAGGGAAAGTGTCCATTGCCCATGGCAGCCCTCATGGGAGCAGCACATCAGAGCCCACCCTGGCCCCTCTGGCCATCCCTGGCTGCAGACACAACTCCATGCTCCTGCTTCCTCCCTGGCTGGGATTTTACTGCAGGAGCATTTCGAGGCTTGGGTTGGGGGAACCTTCACTGAAGCACCCGGCAGCTTTGGAAACTCTCCCTGCTGCTTTTCCAAGAGCCTGATTTTGCCTTTCTGGCTCGAACACACTACTCATTTTTCTGCAACGATGAAGATAAACGTCAATAAATCTTCCGCAGTCATTCTGTGGGGCCAAGAGTGATCTCAGCCCTGAAGCATTTCAGTATCCTGCAGTTACACCCTGAGCCCCCAACCAGCAAACTCAGCCTGCTCCAGAGCCTCAAGCACACAAGTACCTCCTTCAAGGAGGTGCCCAGTCCCTCTGAAGTCAATGACACCTCTGTGCTCCAGGGTTTGACTGGATCAGATCCCAGACAAGCAGCCTGTGTGCAGCAGAGTGCCAAAGCCGCCTTGCAGTGCTGCTCCTGGGATCCCAGGTGTTCTGCTGCCTCTTCTCCTCGCAGCTCCCACCAGGCAGCCCCCAGCAGGGTGACCCCAGGCTTCACAGCCTCTGGGGGCTGGTTGTTCACGGGCCAAAGCCCATCTGTTCTCCTTTCTGCCCCTTGAACAAGGGCTTGGGAAGTGGGGTAACACCCTGTCCTCTTCTCCATGAATTCCCAGCAGATGGGCACTCCTCTGGAAAGTCAAAGTCCTTCCCATTTCCAGCTGGATGGGCAGGTAGGAATGGGGGGATCCTGCACTGTGCAGCGTGCAGCAGGCCCAGCTGATGGACACTTCTCAGCCAGGGGTATTTTTCCAACACCTTTCAGTGGTACCACAGCACCGTGGGCCATGCAGGATCCTGGTGCATCCTGCTGGCTTCTGGCTTCTCCCTTCTGCTCCGTGCAGACGCCCAGCCCAGGCAGCTCTGCCTCTCAGCCCACGAGTGTCCAGCCATGGGGTCGCTGCCCTGCCCAGCACGAGCTGTCTGCTCCATGGAATCTGCTGGAGACAGCAGGGAGAGGGCAGCTCAGCTCCACAGCAGGCTGGGTGTAGGCAGGGCACCCCTCAGGTTGCTGCTATAAGGGATAAAGAATTGAGTCCTGGACTGAGCCAGCACCAATAGGGGGCTGAAAGTGGAGTTATGGATCTGCAGCTCATGGTGGGGAGCCAGGAGCTCCCCATTCCTCCCCCCTGCTCAGGGGAGCAGGACTGTTCCCCTCCTGGACATGCAGAGATTGCATTTGGTCACAAAATTCAGTGGGGAGAAGATGTTATTCTGCAGTTCCAGGTTCTCATCCAGCCCAAAGGCAGCAAATGCTGCTCTTCTGCAGACACATCCAAGTTAATCTCACCCAGAGTGGGTGACCCCAGCCCCTGGAGCAGAAACCCCTTCCCCTTGCAGAAGGACAGTGTCAGTGTTTCACTCAGCAGTTTTACAGCTTGAATTCCCTTCCTTCCCTCTGCTTTGCCTGGGTGAGCAGGACCTGCCTCGTGCCTAAACTGCCACGAGCTGCAGGGTCTGCAGGGCCACAGCCTTGTTTCCCACCCTGATTTCAGTCTGTTCAGCATTATTGGGGGGTGGCCCTTGCCAAACAACTTGACCTTGCAGAGTACCCATGAAAAGAGACTGTTTCCAACCACCCTGGGAAGGCTCTTATCAGAAAATGAGCTTAGAAATTCCTCAGCACCCAGAGTTGGTGCCAGGTCATGGCTCTTATCTTCTGCAGTCGCTGCAGTAAAGGGAACATCCAGTGTGTTCAAGGGAAACACAGAATTAATTGTCCTGGGGCTGGGATGGAGCCCAAAGAAATTGAGGGTAATTTTTTTTTCCATCCTCTGAGTTTCTGATGTTCAGAATGTCTCATTGTTCCTTTGCAGTTGTTCTGCTCCAGTTCAAACACAGGTTCACAACAAATACAAGCACCTCTTTGAAATAGAATTATTAAAAATTTGCACCTTAGGAAGGAAAATGAAGGAGATCTGAGGGATCCTCCTCTGAAAGTGACTGTGGACAACATTCCTGAACATGTCCATTCCTCCCCAGAACCCCAGAAAATGTATTTGATAAAATCCCAGAATCCCAAACTGGTTTGGATTGGAAGGCACCTTCAACCTCATCCACCCCAGCCATGGGCAGGGACCCCTCCCACTGTCCCAGGCTGCTCCCAGCCTGGCCTTGGGCACTGCCAGGGATCCAGGGGCAGCCACAGCTGCTCTGGGCACCCTGTGCCAGCCCTGCCCACCCTGCCAGGGAACAATTCCTGCCCAATCTCTCCCCCAGCCCTGCCCTCTGGCACTGGGAGCCATTCCCTGTGTCCTGTCCCTCTATCCCTTGTCCCCAGTCCCTCTCCAGCTCTCCTGGAGCCCCTTTAGGCCCTGGCAGGGGCTCTGAGCTCTCCCTGGAGCCTTTTCCTCTCCAGGTGAGCACCCCCAGCTCTCCCAGCCTGGCCCCAGAGCAGAGGGGCTCCAGCCCTGGGAGCAGCTCCATGGTCTCCTCTGGGCTCTCTCCAGCAGCTCCAGGTCCTTCTGCTGTTTGGGTCCCCAGAACCAGAGGCAGCTCTGCAGGTGAGGACTCACCTGAGGGGAGCAAGGGACACCCTCTCCCCGCTCACAGCAAATCCCATTTCTAGTCCAGGGCACACTGACGTGGCTGAAAGTCACTTTGCCACCAAAATGTTTTATTTTCAATTGGTCACCTTATCCCAGGGGACCAACCTGACCGGGCTGAACATTTCCCTGGAGCAATCCCAGTGAGGTGGGACAGGGCAGGCAGGATGGTTCTCTCCTACTCCTGCCCTCAGGGAGCACAGGGACATCCAGCCCAGAGCAATGCCATGGGGCTCAGGGGTCCCTGTCCCTCCCAGGGGCACAGCCAGCCCTACCAGCTGCAGGAGCAGGGCCAGCCCCACTCCCACAGCCCCAGCAGCTGGGGACATGTGCTCTGCATCCCTCCCCTGCTGCTGGGATCTGCCACAGCACCTGGGATGGGGCTGTTCCTCCCCTGCAGACACAGGGCAGCCTTTATTTGGTCCCTGCCTGTGCTGCTTGCAAACACCTTTGGAAAACTGCTGGCAGTCAAGCAGGGAATTTCCCCACAAGTTCTCAGCCACAGAGACACCCAAACTCCAGGGCTATTTCCAGCCCTCTCTCCTGCATGTGCCGGGTGAGCATCAGAGGATGCTGGGGAGCTTTGTCCTGGCCTCCTGCCCGAGCCTGACTGATTCCACACCCAGCTGAGCCTGGCTGCAGAGCTGGAGGTTATTCCTTTTGGAAGATGCTGCAGAGGGAGCTTCAAGATCCCAAAAGATTGCAAAGGAAACCCAAGAGCCTGGTGAGAGTCACTGAGTGGATGGCAGGTCCTTGATGTTCTGCCGTGGACAGTGTCTGAACGTGGCCACACAGAATCCCAGAATCATTTGGGTTGGAAAATCCCTCCAAGCCCATCGAGTCTAACCTGTGCCCAACTCCCACCTTGTCCCCAGCCCAGAGCCCTGAGTGCCATGTCCAGGCCTTCCTTGGACACCTCCAGGGATGGGCACTCCAACGCTCCCTGGGCAGCCCCTGCTGCTGAGCACCCTTTCCATGGGGAAATTCCTGCTGCTGCCCACCCTGAGCCTCCCCTGGCCCAGCCTGAGGCCGTTCCCTCCCCTCCTGTCCCTGTGCCCTGGGAGCAGAGCCCGACCCCCCCGGCTGTCCCCTCCTGGCAGGAGCTGTGCAGAGCCACAGGGGCCCCCCTGAGCCTCCTTTGCTCCAGGTTCAGCCCCTTCCCCAGCTCCCTCAGCCCCTCCATGTGGGATTCACCCCTACACCCTTCAGACCATGTGGCCAACCCTGTCCCACTCCCCCACCTGTACCTGGGCTGGTTATGCTGAGTTCAGCCTTTTACTGTAAATTCACTTCCCAGAGCCTGGTTCAATCCTTGGAGCAGACAGGGAACCACATCCAAGGGCCAGTTGTTGGCTTCCCACCAGGTCTCAGCTCCCTGAAGGGTCCCAGCAGAGCAGAGCCCCCCCTCCCCCGTGAGGCCCCCAGCCCACAGGTACAGACTGGAGACAGCTGTTGGGCAGATGTGCTGCAGACAGGCAAAGGCTCTCAGCCTGCAAGGGTTGCTCTGGTAACACCCAAACACAAACCTCACCTCCAAAGGCTTCCAGCCTTGCCATCAGCACAATAGGAGACAACAAAGTGATGAAATCTCCACCCTGCAGAAACCCCCTGGAAGCACCAGCCTGGCTCGGATTTGCAGGAAAAAAAATAAAGCCAAGAAACTGATCAGGCTGGGAACAGGCAGAGGGAACAGCCCTGGGACAAATCCATGGAGTGCAGCAGGGACAGGAAAGAGGACAGAGGCAGCAGCATCCCCAGCAGTGAGTGGGAGGTGGAGGAGAGAGCAGAGGGGTGGTGGAAGGAGCAGGTGGTCACCAGGGATGGGCTCTGGTCCCACTGGGGGCACTGGTTCTGAGTGGAATTTCTCCGGAGCTGCTCAGCCTCCAGCACTGCCATGTCCTGCTGCAATTCAGGGAATGCTGTCTGCAGAGGGACCTGTGGGATCACCCCCAGAGCAGCTGCATTTTCAGACCCATCAGATGAGTGCAGCCCAACACGAGGCATCTCCTGCAGCCCCAGCACTGCCTCCGACCCCACCACGGGGCCCAAGGGCTCCCTCAGCCCTGTTTGGAGTGGCCCCTTCCAGCAGCTCCTCCTGGAGCACAGGGCCATGGAGGGGACACAGGGGACAGCCCCTTGCAGGAGCCAGGCCAGCACACTGCACAACCCTTCCCATGGAGCTGCCCACGAGGTGCTGGAAGCCCTTGGAGCAGGGACCAGAATTCTCCCATTGCTGTTCCAACCATGGTGCTGCCTCAGGCTCTCAGCTGACAGAGCCCAGCCCCTTTTCTTCCACCTCCTCCATCAGTGCAGGGCCTGCTCTGCCCAAATCCCTGAAACTCTGGTTGAGGATGGGCCCACCAGGACTCCCTGTCCCTGTGGGCCCCCTGCAAGTTCAGGAGCTGGGAGTCACACAGGACCACGGGCCTTGGCCCCAGCCCCTGCACTCCCTCACTGCCAGGCACC
>VWYO01021425.1:63683-79075 GCA_013400275.1 Rhadina sibilatrix | reverse complement strand
CGTGCTGCTGTGGCCGTGGCTTTGCTGAGGATCTCCAGGACAAGGGACACTGGTGTGTCCTGTGCCAGCCCAGGCCACATGGCACAGGCAGAGCAGAGGTGACTCTGGAGCTGAATCATCCTGTGTCCCCAAGCCTGCCATGTCCCTTGTGACTCACCCCACAGTGCCACCAGGCAGGGGCTGGCCGGGCTGGCACTCCCTTCCCTGCCCAGCCCTGGCTGATAACAGCTCCACCCCAAGCCCCTTCTGACCTGGCCTTTTCCATCCTTGGAGGAGCCCTGCTGCAGGACAGCCGAGCTCAGAGGACAGGAAGAGTTGTGACGTTTAGAGTGGCATCACCTCCATCGTGCCCAGGAGGAGCCTCGTCACCTGGGGTCAGGCACCCAGCAGCTCCAGCCCTTTACCCTCCACATTCCCACCTGCTGCCCCATCCCTGCTGTTTCCCACAGCCAGGCACCAGCCCCATGGAGCAGAGGAGATCCTGGGCTGCAGAAATGGGAGTGTGCACAATGAAGGCAGGAGAAAAGCAAGGGCAGGATGAAGGACAGGATGGTGTGACCACGGCACCAACACCCTGTGGATGATGTCAGCCTGGACCAGCCCCAGCTCCAGCTCCCAGCCCTGCTCACAGAGACCAGCTCTGGTTCCAAAAGCCCTGGCAGAGCTCAGTCCTTCCATGGGAAACCAGAGCACTGGAGCCCTGAGGCACCAATCCAGGGCATCCTCACCAGGGAGCTGGGCAGAGGTTGGGCTTGACCTCTCCCTTCCAGGGCATTTCTGTAGTTTATGGGAAAAGGAGCCTCAGGTGGCCCCTGTAAACACACCTGTGCCTGTGGAAGAGCAGCCACCCCCAAGGAGAGTCCCCCAGGCTTTAGAGGAGGCAGCAGGAGGCCAGGAAAACATTTGTGAACGGGATTTTTATAAAAAAAACCCAAACAATCGTTTGAGGAATTTCATCCAGAGGAACGAGTGCTGTGTCTGTTCATTTTCCTGACCTAGAACATGCAGATCTTCAGCACTCCCATGTCCAAAACAATCTGGGAATGGCTGGCTGGACCCAGGATGGATGTGCTGGGATGGGGTGGAGCCCAGGAATACCCCAAACCCCTACTCTGGCCAAGGCTGGGGCACTGCCAGCCCTACAGCCAAAGGGGTTAAACCCTGCAGGGATCCCTCAACAAACCAGAGCTGCCAGCCTTGTGCTGCACTTGATTTGTGCCAGCCTTGGAAGAGCCACATCTGGGGATGGCTCCTCACAACACCCAGGAACTGCCACAGCAAAGGTTTGTCACCAACAGAGAGTGTGTGGCACATCAGGAGCTCAGAAGGGTGAGACAGGAACGGGAGATTCTCCCAGGGCTTTATTTCCATTGACAGCTGCAGCTATTTTGGGAGCTTGGCACAATGGAGAGTGCATTTGCAGGGGCCAGTTGGATCCAGGAAAAAAGGAGACGTGTTTTTCCTTAAGAAAAATACAACAACACTGTAGCTTGATTGGAAAAAGACCAGGTTTTGTTTTTCTGGTTGTTATTTTTTCCCTTAGTTGGAGTTCCTCTGACACTCCGCAGCATTTTAAGGTTTTTCCAGAAAATGAGGAGCAGCCCCAGCCCTGCCAAGAGCAGTTACTGAGCCACCAGGGCTAAAAGTGGCAGAAGCACTGAAGGTTTCCAGAAGCCACAGCTGGAAATAACCGAGCACAGCACCACAGGAGAGCACAGGGCAGCCAGAGTGGGGCTCCACACAACCCCTGCTCCAGCCCGGGGCTTTCCAGCCCTGTCTCCTCATCTTGGAGCAGTCTGGCATTTCCTGGTGACTCTGTGCAGCCAAGGAAAGGTGGGAGCAGGAGCAGGATGGAGCAGGATGGTCTCTGAGCAGAGCAAATGGGGCGTTCAGCAGCAGGGGGCTTTGAATTTGTGGTGCCTGGGGGAAGTACTGGAGGTGGAATCATGGAACCCCAGACTGGGTCGGGTTGGAAGGGTCCTTTCCTCAGTCAGGGACCCCTCCCACTGTCCCAGGCTGCTCCCAGCCCTGTCCAACCTGGCCTTGGGCACTGCCAGGGATCCAGGGCCTGCCCACCCTCCCAGGGAACAACCCCTTCCCAATATCCTAAACCTACTCTTTCTGTTTGAAGCCATTTCCCCTTGTCCTGTCACTCCACAGGGAGCAGGACTCGGGTGCTTTTTGTTTTTCCTGAGTCCCACTTGAAATCTGGCCGTGATGCTCTGAGGACAGAGCCTGTGGCAGTGGCCCAGCAGTGTCCCCAGCAGCCCAGCTGTGTCTGCCTGATGCAAAAGCCCCCGGGAGGACCCTGCAGCACTGCCAGGGTGAGAATTTCCCCGTCTCTCACAGGAGCACCTGGATTCACCAGCTCTTACTTTCACAGGTGGCAGGAGCAGAGCTGCAGGCAGGGGTGGGCAGGGCCAGCAGGGTGTCCTGGGTTAGGGTGGGGAGGACCAGGGGGAGGAAGAGGAGCAGAAAAGCCATGGGACCCCCCTGCTGGGCCCCACTGCTCCTGCAGCATCACTGCTGGTGGGACACTGCAGTGAGCTTTGGGTGGTGCCTCTCCTCACTGCCCAGGCTGAGCCCAGTTCCAGCTAAGCCCAACTTCAGCTGAGCCCCACTTAAGCTGTGCCCAGCTTCAGCTGAGCCCCACTTAAGCTGTGCCCAGCTTCAGCTGAGCCCAATTTCAGCTGAGCCCAGATGTGAGGATGCCCATCCAGACATCCTCAGCCAGAGAAACACAGCAGAGAACAGAGAGGGTGGAAGGCCAAGGAGTAGGACCCACATTCGATGGGTTTCAAAATCCCACTCAAGAAATGGAGCTTTTGGGGAGATGGGACCCTCAGGGTTAAAAAACCAACTGAATTCCCAAGCCTGTCTTTATCCAGCAAGCAGGAGCTTCAGCCACTCCCAGAAACAGGGGAGATGAGCAGAACAAGAGGATGGAACCAGCAACCCCAAGCACGAGTTTGGAAACCAGAGCCTGGAAAACACCTCCAGCCTCTGACCCCCTCACAGAGCTCAGGCTGGCTGGTGGTGCCACAGCTGACCCCACAAACCTGTGCAGCCACAACCACAAGCAGGAAATCATCTTCCCACCTTCCTCAGGAGGCTTTGCCTCTCCAGGTCCAGGAGAAATCAAGTTCTTGTCCTGATCTGTGGGGACAAAGTGGCACATCAGGAGTCTCCTCTTGCTACACAGGTAAATAACCCCCTGGTGGGGGGTGGGTCTGTGGCTCTGCAGGTCACAGAGGGCTCTGGTGACAGCTCAGCTGCAGCCCAGCATGCTCTGGATGGTGGAACATGCCTGGATAAGGAGCCAACGAGGGCTGACACATTTCCCAGCAAATCCCATCCCTCTGCAACACCCCTGTGCAGCGGGGACAGTGCCCTTGAAACCTTTTCAGACAAAAGGATGGACCAGGAGGCCCAAGCTGAGACCCCCCTGGATCCCAGTGGTGGCCCTGAAGCTGCTCCTGAGGCTGCTCTGTGCAGGAGAGGGGGCACAGGGAGGGGTTGTCCCTTGGGAGGTCACTCAGCCACCGTGCTCAGAGTCCTGTGCTGGGGACTCCAGCAAGGTCCCCAGAGGGGCTGGGGACTCCAAATTGCCCAGAGTCCCAAAGCTGCCCCCAGGGATGTGGATTTTGCACCCACATAATCTCCGAGGGCCCAGCCCTGTTCAGGAGTGCTGGCTGAAAAATAATTAGTGGGACTGCATGATCGGGTTTGTCTTGATAAATCAAAAAGTTTTAATAAAATAATGCAAAATAATGCAAAACAGCAAATAAAGATCAAAGCCGTGCACAGTGTAAGGACAGATCCTACACCTGCTACAGCACCCCAAAAATGCCACAAGCCCCTTTGCTCTGTCACCTTTTCTACCCAAATGGTCAGGGATGGCTCTATTGGAAAACTTCCAACAGGAAGGGGCACAGGTTGTGACAAACAGTGACAAGGGACAGCAGGAGCTCCTCTCCTGGCACTGAACCAATTCCAGAGAGGGGGAAAAACACAGAACATTCTGGCTGAACTTCCTCAAATGTGCCAAGGGAAAGCAAAACCCTTTTCCTTACACAGAACTGCCCACTGGGGAGTGGGGGGTGCATTGCTGCCTGGGGAGCCCCAGCATTGCCCCGTGTGCTGAGACCAACCCGGCTGGAGCCCCAGCTGAGGGAAGAGCAGGGGGAGCTCCCCTGGGAATGACTTCCCTGGCACGTGGACACAGCAGAGGGAGAGCAGGCAGAGCCCACCCCACTCCTTGCCAGAGTCAATTCCTGGGCTCTGATGGAGCTGCAGTAATGAGTGTGTCCATAATTATCATCTCATTAATGCCGTGCCAGTGCTTCAGGAACTGCGGTTTTATGGCTCGGCCATAAAAGCCGACACTATTTAAAATGTGATTTTTCAGGGGCTCCCATCCTACTTCCTTCCTCTCTGTTTATTTTAGGAAAGGAAAGATTGGCTGGATCAACTTATCAGACTTCCTACCTCTGGCAACACTTGTGCTCCCTGAAAGATCATCTAGTTAATTAACTGGATTGTTTGCACACAAATGACAAATTAAATAAAATACGTAGGGCAATAGCTGCAGGAGCCATCCGGGATCTCCATCCCACACCTGAGCCCTGCACAGCTATTGGTGCTGCTCAGGCCTGGGGTGGCCAAAAAAAAAAAAAGAGATTTTAGGAATTCTCTCTAGAAAACAGTGCAGTGTGGAGGGTAATCAAAGTTACCAGTCAGGGAGATGAGAGTTTGTGATAGGGGACAGGGCAGCTGGGCACAGCAGAGATGTCACCCTGAGCTCCACGGGACCATCCCACAGCCCAGCCCAGGCCAACATTTGCCTCTCAGCTCCCATCTTTTACCCCCAGCCAGACTCTGAGTGGTCAGAGGGCAAAGGGAAGGAGTCTTCCCTCAGCTCCAGCATTAACACAATGGTCTCTCTCCCTTAAACTATGGAATTTAATTTTTTCCTTGGAGAAAAACACAAGATTCATCTTCACATGAGGCCTTTGGCCTCCTGCAGCTCTGTCCTGCATCTCTCGTGTCTGGGGGGACATTGTCCATGTCCCCTGTGCCAGGGGTGCCTCCCTGGGGTCTCTGTCCCCACCCTCCCACAGGCCAGGAATGTCCCCAGCCCCTGGACAGGTCAGCTGGGGCTGGGCTCGAGTCTGGGCCCTTCCAGCAATGAGACTCCTCCTTCTCTGGGGGCTTTTTCCTGCTGTGCCAGCTTTGCCATGAGCACAGCTGTCCTGCTGGCCCAGCTGAAGGTCTGCCAGCTGTCACTCGCTGTGGCTCTTGTCCCTTATTGTGTCACCAAGAAGGGTTTGGCTCCATCACCTTTCTCACCATCCTTCCCACAGCTGTGGATGCTGTTACATCCCACCCCTCTCCATCCCTCCACCTCAGCAGCCTCTACAGGATTCCCTTTGATTTCTCCACACCCTTTTTGAGCTGGCTGGAGAGAGCAGGGCACAAAACCAGCTGGGCACATCCCAAACCCCCGTGTCAAGCACAGGAGCTCCATCCGAGAGCAGAGCAGAGCAGAGCTTGTTTGGCTCTGGGGATCAGCTTTCAGCACGTGAGCCCCTTCTGCCCCGGGAGGTTTGTTTGGTGCTCTGTGACCCATCACAGCTGTCCCCAGGCCCAGGAGTTCCACCTGCTTGTCTTTGTCTAGAAAATCACGTTAGGGACAGCAGGGCTGCTCCCCCGAGGAGCTGACGCATGGCCTGGGTGGAACTTTCCATGAGAAACACGTGTGGCCCGGAATAATTGTCCCATTAGTTCAGGAAGGGACAAGAAATTACTCGCAAATGGCTCCTGTGCAAACACTCCATCCACAGCCCCCACCTGATCCTGCTTGGCTCTTCTTCCTCTTCCCCACCCCCCCCTCCACCTCTCCCTCTGCCAAGGGAGGAAAGCAGGGAATTGAGGGATCCCAGATTTTCCTAAGATGAGAATCCCATAATCAGCTCCATCCCTGCCTGTTCCCCGTGCACCAAGGGGATGAGGCTGCTGGCAGTGGGTCCCCCTCACCCCCTGCCTGTGTCCCAGCCCTGCTCAGCCACAATTGAAAGTATTTTTCACCCTCCTTTGCTCCATCCTCCCTGCGCCTGGCTGCACTCAGCATCATCCCCTTTCCTCCCCAGCTCCAGTCAATGTGTGAGCTGGATGGGCTGACTAAAAATGACCTCATGCAGGGAAGAATCAGAAAATGAGCAATGAGAGGGACACAACAATGCTTCCCCAATGAGCTGGAGGCACCCAGGGGACCCTGAGCACCGCTGCATTTCCTGCCCTGGCACCGGCCCAGCCGAGCTGGGTTTGTGTTCTTAACAGAAAGCTCTGAGTCTGCTTTGATTTTTACCTCAGAAGCTTTTGACTTTCTCTGTATTTGTCCTCCCTTGGATTGTTTAGGGGTGACATCGTTCATGCCACCTGCAGAGCTTGGTGGCACTGCTCCTGCCAGCCTCAATCCAAGGATGCCTTGGAAGGGCAGGACAATGAGCTGAGCACCCCCTCACCCAGCCCAGCCCCGGGGTCACCAGCAGGAAGGACAAGAGCCCTCTGCACCCTCTCACCCTTATCACACCCAGAGGATGCCAAAGTCCCCAGACAGATCCAGACCAAGCCTGACCTCCATCCCCGCCGTGCAGCCGGCTGGGTGCTCCCGTGGTGGGCTCCAGACAGCTCCTGGGCATCTCAGCCACCCAAATTAGAGCTCAGGGTGCTCCTGACAAGCCTCAGTAGCCCTGAGCAGGGTGAAGGGACTGTCACAGCAGCTCAGCTGTTTGTTTACTCCAGGCAGAGAATTCTTGTGTTGGTGGTTTCAGTATCAAACTGCTGAGCTGTGTTTAGTCTGTGGCTGGAAAGCAGCCTTGCTTCTATTCTGAGAATATTTGTCTAATCAGGGGTCCAAGGAATGATTTTGCTCAGTAGAAAGTTGTGTTTATTTGGGTAAGTTTGTCCTCCAGGAGGGCTGCCTTGGAAGTAAAGGCTGGGCAGTGCTGGAGTGTCTTGGGGCACAGGGCATACCTGCAAAAAAGGCAAACTTCTGTTCCTGTAGAAACAAGAGGAAAGCTTTATTCTCCTGGCTTCCAGCCAGCTCTGCAATGGGGCTCCTGGCAGCCCCAAGTGCTGCAGGTGCTCACCTGGGATGGCCACGCTCCTCATTCCCTTCTCCCAGTGATCTTCATCCCAGAGGTGCTCAGCAGCTTGAGCTGCATTCTCAGCTGCCACATCCAGAGCTTCCTTTGCTTTTGTAAATCACAGGTGACCCCAGCACCCATCCCTGGCTGCCAGCCACGTCAGGCAGCTGATGAAATGCTGAGCTGAGGGTCACCTGAAGGGTCAAGACCATCACCTGGGACAGGTGAGACATTTTCCCACCTCTCCCAAGTGCTTTTTGTTCATCCCAACCTCCTCATCCCTGAGGGTGTGAGGGAACCATCATGTTAAACCCAGGACCTTAGGATGTTTTTACCTTTTTCACACCCAGAATCATGTTCAGTTTTTGAACCTCTCAGCTCTTTCTGGCAATAATTCCCATTTTCCCACGTAAATCCCTTCCCTGGGGAGCTTTGCCTTCAGCTGGCTGAGCTTTGTCCCATGGATGAACCAGGAGCACCTGGGTGGACTTTGCCCTGTTTGCACACAACAAACACGGCGGAGTTGTGACTATTTGCAACTCAGCAACCACTAATTTTTAGCCCAGAGATAAATCCTCGTTATCTGCCCAGATAAGGTCCTCCCTATTTTGGAAGGCACCGGTTTCCACATTGGGAAATTCCCTTTGGCTGCAGCCCCAGTGGTGTCCATAGGCAGCTCTTCCCCACATCCCTGATGCTCGGGATGAGCCCAGGACAGGCAGCAGCTCCCAGTGTCACCCTTCATGGGTGTGCAGGTAATGTCCCCTCTCCTCCCCCAGCCAGACAACCCTGTGATCCCAGCACTGCTGCCATGGAATGTCCCTCCAGCAGTGCCACTTGGGTTGAGGCTGTGGCTCAAATTAGGGATTAGGAAAATACCTAGGAATACAGGTGTAATTAGGAAAACACCTGATTTCCATTCCCATCATGCAGGCTTGTGGCATTGGCATCGATAAGTCAGGAATTTCTTCTCTTGGCATGACTGGATTTTGTCCTGGATACGGGTGCTAAATGATTTTGTGCTAAATGACAAAATTTCTCTTCCTCTTTTGTGCTGTAAGCTCAGTGTCCCTGTAAGAGCTCCCTGAGTCCCCTTGGGGCAGTGGGGCTGGATCTCCATCCCAAGCAATGTCCCTCAGAACAAACAGCCTGACTTCCCCCATCCAGCTCCCACACGGATGCTCCGAGCTCCTCACACCTTTTGCTCTGCAGCACAAATTCTTGGAGAAGCTGTCACAGCCCCTCTCCCACAGCACAGAGAGGACAAAGCTGTGGCTTCAGTGTCACCACAGAGTCCACGAGGAGACCCGAGTTCCTTTTGAGACCTGTCCTGTGCAGGGGGCACTGGCCATCCCAGGAAAACATGGAAAAGGCACGTGGCACTTCCAGCTTTCCCCCAGGCCTGTCTCCCCAGGGAATTGAGTGGCTCTGAGCACGTGGGGATGGCGTTTGCCAAGTGACTCAGGCCAGCCTGGAACCAGCAATAAATTCTCTTACAGCAATAACCCAGCTCCTGCCACTCACCCAGGGCTGTTTCCAGGGAGTCACCCCAGGTCCCCATTTCTCCACCCCCACGGTGCCTTTGTCCCCTGCAGGGATCAAAGTCGAGCACCAGATTCTCCCCCCACACATCCCAGGGCAGCTCCAGCCCTCCCTGCCTGCCTGGCTCCCTGGGCTGGGATAATTCCTGGAGGGAAGGCAGGTTGTAAGCTCCAAACCCAGTGTGGTTATGGGGTTGGGATGCTGCTCCTGAGCATCACCAGCACCACGGGATGCACCAGGGCTGCTGGGGCTGTGCTCAGGGCAGGGAGGAGGTGACAGCAGGGACTGAGCTGCCCAGTGCCCACAGAGCCCCCGAGCCCAGACCCTCTGTGGGTGTCCCAGTGAGCCTGGGGACATGGAAAAATGGGTGAAGGAGGCAATGAAGGGAATTGTTTCCTAACACTGACAGTTTGGGATGGAGTGAGGAGCTCAGGAGAGTGCAGATGGAGAGAGGGGGGAGGCAAGAAAATCTGTGCTGAGCCCAGACACAAAGGGAGACCCTCCCAGCTGGGAAGGGGAGGAGATGAAAGCTCTGGGCAATGCCAGGAGAAAAAGGAGGGTCTGGCTTGGAGGGTGCACCCACCCACCGGGTCCCAGCAGCTCCAGGGTCAGTGACTGGGTCACCACCCATGGACCTTGACCCTGCAGTGCCAACAGCATCTCCAGGACAGCCACCAGCAGAGCCACCTCACCAACCCTGCTGCCTCCAGCCAAGCCCTGAGCAGAGCCCTCAGCTCTGCCTCAGTGTCCCAGCCTGGCAGCACCTGCTGGTTGCTTGCAGAGGGAAAACAGGCAGCTCCCCAGAAGAGATGGCACCAGCTGGGGAGAGCTGTGCTCAGCTGGGGCAGCCACACAATCCTGGGCATCACCAGCAGCACTCTGGGCAGCCACAGCACAGCCCAGCACAGCCCAGTGACACCACAGCCACATCCCTGAGCCAGGGCCAACCACAACCAGGTCACCCTTCAGGTACCAAACACACCCTGAGCAGCCTTTACAAAATATTTGCATCCCACACCAGAGCACTGCCCTTGCTGGGGAGGAGCAGCCCTGCCAAGCTGTGCATGGACCTGGAACAGCTTTTTGTTGAGCTTTTGGTGTGTCCCCAGAGGGACCCGGAGCTGCAGGAGCTCACTGCTGTGTCTGGCATTTCCCTGGTCACAGGTTCATGCCCTGCTGTGTTTAACAGCCTCACTCTGGGCAAAACTCTGCTCCCACACCCACACCTGGCCTCAGGAGCATCTGGCAGCTGGTCTATCATAAAAAAACAGCTCAGAAAATCATGGAACCAGATTTGCCCTTCTTTAGCCACACAGTAACAGGATTTTACACTCCAGCAAGGCGAGGGCTGCGCGGCTCCACCAGCGCTGACAAACACGGCACGAACAAAAGCCAGCTACAAGAAATTATATTCTCCTTTTATTTACCTATGACCATGACAATGTAGGTTTGTTTTTGTTTTTTTTTTCTAGCTGCAGAGATGCTTTGCACTGTAAACTGGGAGGCAGGCAGTGCATCCTGCCCTGCCAGGGCCAGCAGGAACCCCCGCTTCCCAAACACAGCATTGTTATCCAGAGTCAGGAGAGCAGCTGCTGCACAGAGTTGCTTTTCTCCATCACCAACCCCTCCGTCGTCAGGGCATGGATATATTGATATTTACACCAGGCTCCCCCAGCGGCCAGCTGCCAGGGAATGGGTCTGGCACACAGAACCTGCTACCTTACAAAATCTACACACCTGGAGAAAGAAAAAGGCATCCAACTCCGCCGGAGAACTCGGCCGCGACGCACACAAATATTGCACTTGTAACTTGGGAACGGGGAGGACACGGGGGTTTCCTATCACACTGCAACGTGTCCAGCTACAGGAGGGCAATAAATAAACGAGGAGGGAGGGCAGGAGGGGGTGCTTTGCACCCTCCAGCGCAGGGCAAGGACCCGGCTCTCGCCGCTCCAGGGGGGACCCGCCACGAGCCAAGGAAGCGCCGGGCTCCTGCCAGAGCTGCTCCGGGGCAGCCGGGAGGCTCCGAGCTCAGGGAAGCACAGCAGCACCCTGGGGCTGCTCCAGTTCACAAGGCTTTCATCCGGGACGACGTCGTCGGTGCGGGTGCTGTTGTCCCCTTGCCAGAGCCCTGCACGAGAACCCCTCCTCCTCCTGGCCGCCCTGGGCTCACTCTGCGCCTTCCAGCAAGGCTCGTGGCTGGGGCAGGGGCTTCACAGTAGTCTCGTGGGAGCTTCCCTCCTGGCTACATCCACGCCGGGGCCACCCCGGAGGCGTCGTACCAGCGGTGGTGGGACGGCAGCTGCGGCAGTACCAGACTGCTCGGCCTCTCGGTCCCCTCGGCTGCCCCGTGTCCGTACGGCCTGCGGGCACGAGCAGGACAATGAGCTCCCACCAGCTGCCAGGAAGGTCTCCACTGCCCAATTCCATGTAAACACACAGCTCCCAGCCTGCCCCGAGACAGTCCTTGGGCCTACAGCGGGGAGCTGCCTTTCTTCTGGTTGATTATGTCCAAGTAGAGGTCGGAGCGCAGGAAGCGGGGGTACGAGTCCTTCTCCATCAGCCCATAAATCCTCTTCTGCGCCAGGTCGAAGCAGCTGCGGGTGATGTTCTGCAGGTTCTCCTTGGTGTGCTCCCGTGTGTAGGAGTCCAGGTTGACCTGTGGGCAGAGGAACCAGGGCTGGTGAGCAGCTCCCCAGGCAGCCACCGTGCCGGGAGCCGCACACCAGCCTGGGAGCCAACCCTCACCTCCTTGCAGGACTGGATGGCAATGTACTCAGCGAAGATCTTCTTGGCCTTGGAGACCATCTTGGACTGGGACTTGATCTTCTTGAACTCCTCACAGGCCAGCCAGAACTCCAGGTTCTCCTCGCTGAACTCGGTGCGCAGGAAGGCCCTGAAGGCAGCGAGCCCGTCTGTGGGGGACAGGGACACGGCTCTACCTCTGCCCACAGACAGGAACAGCCCCCCAAGACCCTCAGCTCTTGCAGAGCTGCAGCCCAAACCACCTCCCTGCACTGCCCCTTGTCAAACAGGCAGCGGTGGCACTGCCAGGCCAGCACAGCAGCACGGCCCAGCCAGGAGATGAAGCCACATCCCCATCCTGGCTGCAGCACCAAGAGCCAGAAGGGAGCTGGGCTGGAGGGGGGACAGGATCCCCTGTCCCATCCCCCCGGGCTGGGGGAAAGATGAGGTGCCTGAGAAGGGCTGTCCTCCCATCTTCGGGATGTTCTAAAGCAGCTCCTGCTCCACGGACCCTCTGCACAGCCCCAAACTGGGCACAGACGTGGATCACTGCCTCCTCCTCCCCAAGCTGGGGGGCTGCAGCCCTGACCTGAAGCTCTCCCCAGCCCCTGTCACCAAGTTCCCCCCTAGGCCAAGCAGGAGCAGGGGGGGCACAGACGAGGGAGAGGCTGATTTTGCTTTGTGCATCCCCAAACACCGGAAAGGATTAACAGAGGAAATCCCAGCTTTATCCAGGCACGTGTCTGGATATTCCCCTGGCAGCAAACACAAGTGGAAGGGATGGACACACACTTACATTTGTGCAGCAGCAGCTTCTCCAGGGAGTCTCCCCACTTGAGCGCTTCCTCGGGAGTGGGCCTGTTGAAAAGGACGGCACGTTGGCAAAGCTCAGCAGCAAAAGCTGCTTTTGCTGCCTGCTAAACATTTCCAGTGGATGAAAAGCCAGGCTGTGAGCCCAGCACGGCTGCTCCCAGCTCCCAAATCAGCCTCCTGCTAAATGTTTCCAGAGGATAAAGCCACGCTGTGTGCCCGAGGGGCTGGCCCTGGCTCCCACCTTGCTACTGGCAAAGCAGCTGAAGGCAGAGCCAGGTTCTGCCCCAGGCAGCCCCACAGCAGCTCTGCCCAAAGGAAAGCGCTGCCTTTAGGCTGGCAGGAAGAAAATGCAACCCCAGGAGGTCTGTGCAGGCAGCTGTGGCACTTGGGGTGTCTGAGGAAGAGCTGGAGAAGCTCCGGGTGGTGCGGAGCTGTGGAAAAGTGGGATTTCAGCTGCCCCATTCAAGCAGCCAGAGAAGCTGCCAGGAGCAAGAGCAGGGAAGGCTCGTCTCCAGCTGCTGGAGCATCTCCAGAGCAAAGTGGTTTTTCAAACCATCCTCTGGCCAGTTAAAGTTCCATGGACAGGCACTGGGAGAACGCTGCTGGCAGGTAAATTTCCAGCCCAAGCTGCCGCGGTGCCACTGCGCAGGCAGGACCTCTCACCCTCCAGCAGGAGATTTTCAGCCAAAAAAATATTTTAAATGCTCCTCCAAATACAAAAATTTTATCCACAGCTTCCCCAAACGGGGCGAACACAGCCTCCCTGGAGGTGAGGAGCTCCAGAGCACAGCTCGTCCCCAAGCCCCCACGGTCCCCATCCCCATCCCCACCCGCTCGCAGCACCTACTTGAGGGATTTGAGCACTTTGTCCAGCTTGCCGGAGGGGTTGGCTCCGGGAGACTCGTTCCGCCGCCGAAAAATCCCCAGCCGGTTCTTCATGTCCTTGGCTCTGGAGAGAAGAGCGAGCGTGAGCGGGAGGGCCAGGGGAGCCCCAGCCCCGCGGGGACCCTCCGGCAGCGCCTCCCGCCCGCGCCCCGCGCCCACCACCTACTCCTTCATGGTGTGCCGGCGCTGCAGGCTGCCCGTGTGCGGCCTCTGCACCGCCAGCAGCATCTCCGCGTGGAACTCCAGCGGCTGCGGCTTCGACAGGTCGCGAAAGAAGGGCATGGCTGCGGGGACTGCCCGAGCTGCTGCGGGGACAGCCCGTGCTGCTGCGGGGACTGCCCGTGCTGCTGCGGGGACTGCCCGTGCTGCTGCGGGGACTGCCCGAGCTGCTGCGGGGACTCTCGGGCGCTCTGCCGCCCGCCCCAGCCGCGCTCCTGCCCGCAGCGGCCAGCGCGGAACGGGAAGTGGGAGGGCTCAGCTCGGAGCTTTAAATGCGGCGTGGGGCGGTCGGGGAGAGTGCGAGAGAGTGAGTGAGTGAGTGAGTGAGTGAGTGAGTGAGTGAGTGAGTAAAGGCTGTGTCAGCCCCGCCGCCTGTTTGGGACGGCTCTGCCGTTGCTGGGGAAACTTGAGGAAAGGTGGAAAAATCAGCGCCGGGGCGGATAGTGGGGCCTTTCAAGAGACGGCGGGGAAAAATAATCACGGCGAGGATTTACGAGGGCTATTTATAGAGCTCAGGCATCCCGGGAAGGCAGCGGGGCCGGCGGCGGGGCGGAGCGGGCTGAGGAGCAGAGCGGGGACAGCGCTGCCCTGTGTCCCCCCTGCGTGGGCACCCACAGAAGCGCACCCCGCGGGTGTTCAGATGCCCGCGGTGCCAGCCCGTGGGGGGCACGGCCGCGGGGACATTTCCATAAGGGGGTGGTCGGGATTGGCAGCGCAGGGCATTTGGGGCAAAGACACCCCCACTCTGCCACCCGCGCACGGGTCCCCCCGCTCCAGCATCCCTGGACAGACGGACTGGCGGACACGCGGGGCTCGCGGCTGCCCCAGGGAGCTGCCGGTAACACAAAGTTTTACCGATTTTGGGGGAGCGCCGTGGGAACAGGAACCCCCCGCCCGCAGCAGCCCCGGCACGGGCGCGATGGGCGGGCGGTGCTGCCCCCGCGTGGCGCTGCGCGGTCACTGCAGCCGCGGGGACGGCGACACTCGGGGGGACCGCGATGGAGCGGCCCGGCGCTAAACACCTCCCAAAAAACACCCCAAAATTCGGCAAGGACAAGTTTTAGCGCTTGGGCCTTGCTTCTCATCCCTTTCCTGGCAGTCTGCTCCCAATGACAGTGATCTGTCACTCGTTGATAAGTATAATGCCATCTCAATTACGTGTGGCTGGAGCCCTTGTAACTGGAAAGAATTACAGCTTCCATCTGTGGTTTTTATTTCTTCCATTTAAAACACCTCTTCTCGATCTCATCATAAAAGTGCACACAGACGGTGTTTCACTGCCTGTGGATATGATGTATTTATCAAAACTTAAGAGCCTTAGTCTTTTCTCAACACTCTGCCCTCTAAATCTGAAGCTCCTTATCTGACAGCATCTCATGAGGCAAGCTGCTTCGGTTTGCGCTTCTTGCTCTTTGTGATTCTGCAAATTTAATGTTACAGGACCTCCCACAGGTGGCACGGCAAGGATGCTCAGAGAAGCCACCTCTGCCTGGCCAAGCCATGCCCAGGGGGACGAGGGGGACAGGAGGGGTTCAGGGCACGGATGCACCACCCCACCCACCCCAGGCGATGTTCTCCAGACCCACTGCTCTCTCCAGTCCCGGCAGGGTAAGACACAGTAACCACCGGGAAAAATAAAAGAGGTGCAACAACCCCAGGGCTCAGTCCAAGGAGCCACAGAATGATTGTAGAGGGCAAAAGCTCCCCGCAGTGCCTGGTGCCATCCACACCCTCAAGGACACGGAGAGTTTCACTGCCTTCACACTCCCTGGGCTGTGATCCCAGCAGGACACACGTCCCGCTGCTGCCAGGCACTGGCTAACGTGGGCAAAGCGGCTCCAAACACGGAGCCCCACGCTCCAAACACCCAACCACCATCTGCGGCCCATCACCGCGCTGCCCGCGCCGCCGGCAGCCGGGGACCCGCCAGCACACGGGACGAGCCATCCCACACAGCCTGAAGCCACCCCGCACAGCCTGGAGCCACCCCACACAGCCTGGAGCCACCCCACACAGCCTGCACCCACACCCCACCCACCG
>VWYO01021425.1:42412-63531 GCA_013400275.1 Rhadina sibilatrix | reverse complement strand
AGCCACCCCGCACAGCCTGGAGCCACCCCGCACAGCCTGAAGCCACCCCACACAGCCACCCCACACAGCCTGGAGCCATCCCGCACAGCCTGGAGTCACCCCGCACAGCCTGGAGCAACAATTTCAGCAGTGTTCCCAGTTCAGCAGGGCGGCACCAGCGGGGCTGGCAGAGCACTGAACACCCCTTGTGTGACACACGTGGGTCACCTCCGCGGCACAGCCCTGGGCACAAGGCCAGCTGGCCCACACCAGGGCAGGTGATCGTGGCTCCCGGGTGGGTTTTCCAGCTGGAACACAGCGGGCAAACACCTCCTAAGGAAGTTCCCCAACTTCCACGTGCCGCTCCTCTTGCAAAGAAGGAGTGGCACCGACCCAGGCTGCAACAGCCACGGGCAGGCACAGCCTCGGCTGCAGCCACGCTGTGCAATAAATGCCGCAGCAAAATTAATTCCGTTTAAAAATTGCTGGTTTCACTCCGGAGTTGCCTCTATAAAGTGACCTGCCCCGGCTAACCCAGCAGGACCACGAGGCCCAGCACCATCACCCCGCGCTGCTTCCAAACCAATCCCCCGGGCAGCACATCCCCCCTTCCTCGCAGGATGCCGGGTGTCCTACCTTTCCAGGTATTTTTCGGAGAAGTCCACCATGGCGTGGCACATCGGGGCCGGCAGCGTGTGCCGGGAGAGGAGCGAGTGCCGACCCGCGGCCCCCGCACCATAAATACTCCCGGAGCCGGCCGGGAGCGCCAGGCGCAGCCAATGCGCTGCCAAGAGCTCCCCGGAGCATCCCCTGCCGGCTCAAGGTGAGCGCAGAAGCCGCTCCTGACCCCGCCGCGCCGGGGGGGCCCGGCCCCCTCCCCCGCCAGCCCCGCTCCCCCGGCGCTGCCACGCGGCCGAGGGGACGTCCCTGCTGCAAGGGCTTCGTTTTCATTTCGAGTGCTGGGAGAGGGTGGGGGGGAAATAATAAAAAGAGCTAAAAATAGGCGGCAGCGCTGAGGCAAAGGCGGGCCGACAGTGCCGCTCGCTGGCACGGCCGGCGAGGCCGGGCAGCTGCGTGCTCGGCCCCCCTCGCACCCCGAGCCGCTGGAAGCACGCGTGGCTCCTCCACCTGCCCGGCACACGTGGAGCAGGGCACGGGGCACACAGCCGCGGGCATCCCCGGCCGGAGCGCGGCCGCACAAGAGGGAGCCCAGGTGGGAGCTGGAGCTCGTTCCTGAGCATCCTCACCCGTGCGCCTGCCCCCCCCGCACTCAGCCGCGGCTGTGTTTGAGGAATGGTGAAGGCCACGCTGCCTTGTCCTTGCTTGCACCCGCTTTTTTGGCACCCCCAAAGCCTTACCGGGAGCAGCAGAGCAACAACCCGTGTCCCTCGGGGGTCCCCGCGGTCCCTGCTCGCACCGCGCTGCCGCGGATGTGCGGCGAGGGCTGAGCCTGACCCGCGGTGGGAAACCTCCGCATTCCTCCTCCCGGCATGGGGCCAGCGGGAAGGAGGCCCCAGCTCAGATTTCACGGCTTCCATGTCCTCTCCCTGAACCCGGGCAAGCTGGTTTTTTCCCCAAGAGCCGGTGTCTTCACCCCGTCCAGGCACGGTGGGAAGGGGTGCTCCCACCTGGGCTGGGCAGTGCCCCCAGCACGCCCCACCACCCTCCCTGGAAACAATTCCATCTGCAGCCAGACCCCAGCTCATGGCTTTGCTGCTGGGAAAAGCCAGGGGGAGAAGACAGGGAGCCTGAGGGCTCCTGGTACCAGCGGGGCTCGGCCGAGGTGCCTGACCCCACAAACAGCCCTGGCACACCCTGATGCCACCCCCCTTGTGACACTTACAGGCTCCTGCTGCGTTTCTTGCGGGAGGTCTCGTCCCCTTCGTCACAGCTGCACTCAGGGTCTGCCCCACTCAGCTGGGGAGGGGAACAGAAAAACAGTGTCTGTCATCACACCAGGACATGGCCACAGTGTCACTCTGTGTCACCAAGCAGCAGGGCCAGCATCCCCATGGTGCCCACACCACAGCCCAGACCCACAGCACGCACAGGGCCCCTTCCTCACGATGGCAACAACATGGGACAAGCTGCTGACACAGGAACCTCCCTCCCCTCCCCTCCCTCATCCTCTGCCCCCTGCAGCCCGTGGTGTTCCTGGAGCATCCAAGGTGGCCCAGGTGCCCTCCAGGTTCAAGGTGCTGACAGTGGTCCCTCCTGCAGGGAGGACATCCATATCCCCACTCCTGATGCTCCTACTCCTGCTGCTGGGTGGGCACAGGGATCCTGCCACCACCCAAAGAGCCCCCCAGAACCAGGCTGGGCACCCAAAATCAATCCGGAGTTCCCAGCAGCCCCAGGCAGGAGAAACACAACAGTTCACCTATGATTGAATCGTATCATTGCAGTTACAAGTCTGCCCTCTGAGCACTGCTCCAGGGCATCCTGGACAAACCAAGGGGATCTGGGATGTGCCATGAGCTCAGGGCAGCACCAGCAAAGCCTCTGAGCCACCAAGCCTGGCACCGGGCAGGGAGACCCGCGGGATCGCCGTAGCTCGGGGGCTCAACATCCCATCCATTCCTGGATGCTGCAGATGCTCCCGGCCAGCCCCGCGTCCCGCCCCGCATCCACCCGAGCAGCTCCAGCTCATCCATCCCGTGCTCCCGGGGCTGCCGGGCGCTGTCCAGGATCATCACCCCGCGGCCGGGCCGTGGGAACCCTGCGCTCAGCCCCGCAGCCCCGGGCCCGAGGTTTCGGACACTTCCTTCCATTCTGCGCCCGGGTTTCCGGAGTTTATCGGCCCCGAACAATGCGGCCCTCGCCGAGCACCTTCCCCGGGCCGCTCCGGCCCCGGCAGACGGGCTGGCCGGGGCTTCCTGCCATTGTCCGGAGAGGCTCCGTGCTCGGGGACAAAAGGCAGCAGCAGAGCTCTCCCGAGGAGTCCCAGCGATCCCCACAATGCCCAGTAAAACAAGCAGCTCCCAGCCCCACCTGAACGGCGAGGGGGGGAACGGGGAGGCACTCCGGGCACGATGGTGTTAAAAAGGGCTGTGGAATGAGCCCCTCTGAAACACTCCCAGATGGGAAAACAACCAAGAGCCTTGACGGATGTGAGAGCCCTGCAGCCGAGGCCACCCGGTGCAGGGGTTGCCAGAGTTTGGCAGCTTGGTGGGGGAATTCCATATGGGAATTGTGCATCAGCGTCCTCCTCCAAAAAGCTCGGAGGTTTCATTCAACTTTTCAAAGGCACAGACCAATAAAAGAGGGGGAAGGCAGGGAGGTGGCAGGAGCCCAATCCCACAGGCCCCTGTCTGACATCCCTGACTGCTGCACACCCTCCACAGGGAGCTGGAGAGGCAGGGCAAGGGGAGCAGGATGATGGGAGCACAGGGAATGGGGTGGTGGGAATGGGGCAGTGGGAGCAGGGCAGTGGGAATGGGGCAGTGGGAATGGGGCAGTGGGAATGGGGCAATGGGAATGGGGCAGTGGGAATGGGGCAGTGGGAATGGGGCAGTGGGAACAGGGCAGTGAGAGCAGGGCAGTGGGAATGGGGCAATGGGCATGGGGCANGGGAATGGGGCAGTGGGAATGGGGCAATGGGAATGGGGCAGTGGGAACAGGGCAGTGGGAATGGGGCAGTGGGAATGGGGCAGTGGGAGCACGGTGATGTGAGCAGGCAGCAGGGCAGTAGGAACAGGCAGCGGTGCCCAGGAGAACACACGGTCAGGGGTTTGGGCTCCAGGCAGCCAGAGCTGCTGCAGGCTTGAAGCTGGGAGCTGCAGGAGGTGCAGCCACCACCGGCACAGGCTGCCCAAGTCCTGCCCCCGAAATCCCAGTCTAATGTGCACCAGAACAGGAGCTCCGTTCACCCCTGCGGGAAAACATCCACCCAGATGCGAGCAGGAGGCGCAGGGGGCGGCTCCCCGGGGCAGGGAGGAGCACGATCCGGGGTGTCCCGCAGGGACCCACCCGGCTTGGGCAGCACTGCAGGGCTGCAGGGCTACGGGATTGCAGGGCTGCAGGGCTGCAGGATTGCAGGATTGCAGGCTCGGGGCTGCACGCACAGCGGCACTGTGAGCTCTCCTTGGGGCACTGTGAGCTCTCCTTGGGGCACTGTGAGCTCCCCTTGCGGGCACGGGGAGCTCCCCTTGGGGCACTCTGAGCTCCCCTTGCGGGCACGGGGAGCTCCCCTTGGGGCACTGTGAGCTCTCCCTGGGGCAGTGTGAGCTCTCCTGGGGGCACTGTGAGCTCCCCTTGGGGCACTGTGAGCTCCCCTTGGGGCACTGTGAGCTCCCCCTTGGGGCACTGCTCACCGCAGCGATAACGGGACGCTCTCAGCCGGCGCTGACGCTGTCACCGCCTCTCTCTCGCGACAGGCAGCGACCGCGTCCCTGACACGAGGGTGGCTGTTCCCTGTCGGGGATGGGGCGGGTCTGAGCCCCCCATCTCCTCCCACACACAATTGTTGGCATCAGTCTCCAGGAGAGTTTGGACTCCCTTGAGGACAGCAGCCCTGTCCCAGCAGTCTGTAACCCCGGGAAGGGCTCTCACCAGCTGGTCAGGGACTCTGACTCCAAAAATTCCTCCAGCAAACAGCATCAGGGTGGCTTTTCAAGCCACGTGGCAGGAAGAGGGTTAACCCAGCATGAGTTTAACCTCAGCACGGGTTTAAACCCCAGCCTGGTCTGCAGCAGCCTCTCCTGCCAAGGAGCCCATTGCTCTGGAGCAGAACGTGGCTCTGCAAGGTGGTCCCAAGCAGCAGAACATGGTCCTGAGCTGTGACACGAGATCCTGAGCTGGGACCACGACCCTGAGCAATGGACTGCAGTCCTGTGCCAAGCACCAGAGCCCCAGGCAGCACCCAGAGCTGAGGCAGGGATGGAGCTGGTGGGGGCTCAGCAGGGCAGAGCAGGGTGTGGGGCCAGGGGCCACTCTCAGCACCCTGCCAGTGTCACCTGGGGAGAATGGGAACAGCAGCACTTCCCATGAACGGTCTCTGCACTGGCAGCTCGTTTCCTGCCCCAGTGCAGCCAGGCCCAGCTCTGCTCTGGGGGCTCAGGGAGCACCCCAGAGCCCTGGGATTGCTCAGGCCAGTCCTGGGCAGAGCTCCCTCGGCACAGCCTCTGCTGCTCCTCCTGCATGGTGGGCTCACACATCACTGCTGACCACAGCTTTGTCATGAGATGGACCCCACAGCAGTCAAAGCCCTGCAGAAGGCTGGTGGGGGCAGAGGGTTCACACTGCTCCTGGCACCCCCTGCACACTGGGGACTGTCCCCACAAGCACAGATCCCCAGGTGCACCTCTGCCACCAGCAGTGCCAGCAGGCAGCAGCTGCCCAGGCCGTGGGACCTGCAGGGGGTGGGTGGGACAGTGGGGACAGCCCTCCAGGGCCCCAGGTGCTGAGCACCTCCCAGAGCTGCTGTCAGGGGCAGGAACCCTCCTGACCGCTCAGAAGGCAGCTGTGCCACGGTCACGGAGACAGGGGGCACTGCCAGGACACCTCCACAGAGCCAGGGGTCACTGCCCCACGCCGGGAGCTGTCCCAGCAGCCCGGCCGGCCGGGGCTCACTCACGTACCTTCCTGTGGCCCGAGAAGAGCAGCGTCAGCTGGTGGATGGAGCCGCCGTTTTTGACCAGCTCCTTCTTCAGGGTCCTGGGGGAGGGCAGTGCCCAGTGCGGGGCGGTGCCCTGGCTGTCGGAGCAGTTGAGGGTGGTGTCGGAGGTGAAGCAGTGGCCCTTGGCCTCCTGCAGGAGGCTGCCCTCGCTGTGAGTGCGGCGCCGCAGGGAGCCCTGCACGCTCAGGGTGTAGCCGGCCTGCCCGCCCGACGTCTCGATCATGCTGCTGCGCTTCAGCTCGTTCCTGTCCAGGTACTGCTCGTCGCTGTCCTCCTCCTCCTCCTCGTCGTCCTCCTCATCCTCATCTTCCTCCTCATCCTCCTCCTCGTCCTCGCCGTCCGTGGCGCTGCCCGCCGTGCCCGCCGCGCTCTGGCTGAAGGAGCTGTCGAGCCGCAGCTCGGGGATGACAAAGGCTGGCAGGGAGCTGGGCTGCTCCTCTCCCTTTGCGGCGGCCACCGGCCGCTTTTCCGCCGGGAGAGGAGCCTGGGTGGCGCCCAGAGCGTCCCAGGGCTCGGCCAGAGCCGCCGCCTTGGCAGCCAGAGGGGCATCACCCGCTGCTGCCTTCCCATCCGCCGAGTGCATCTGCCCCGGCTTCTCGGCGTCCGTCTCCAGCATCTGCCAGAGGAGAAGGTAAAGAAGGATGAAAGCAGAAGCACCCCAAATCTCTCTGCCCACCTTCCTGGGGAGCATTTCACCTCCTCACACCCCGCTGACAAGGCTGGCACCGATTTGAGCAACGCTAACAGCACCCTGGTGGGGTGGGGTGGGGTGGGATGGCATCGTCCCCACGGCCCCAGGTGGTGCCAAGTCACCCATTGCTCTGTCAGCACCCAGTCCTGCTCCTGAGCCCTGGAACAGCAGGTTCCCCCAGCTGGCAGGAGCAGGATGGTGACACTCAGCTCCCTCCTCCAGCACCCGGCAGCACCGGGGGGGTTTTGAGGAATCCCAGGGTCTCAGCTCGGCTCCAGCGGCAGAGGCAGAGCTGTAACAGCGACCTCAGTAACAGCAACCTCAGTAACAGCATCCTCAGTAACAGCACCCTCAGTAACAGCACCCTCAGTAACAGCACCCTCAGCCGCTGGCTGCGCGTCCCCCGGGAGCTGCTGCCCCGCAGGGATTTTCCCCAAGGGCTGCAGAGAAACCCAGCAGCTCGCCCAGCAGCTCTGGCCCCTCCTGCACCGCGTTATCGAATGGCCAAAGGGAAGCGCCGGGCCCTGCCCATCCCTGGATTGCCCCAGCTCAGCCCGTGCCCGGGCAAACCCTACAAAACCACGGCCACTCCTGCCAGCCCCTGTCGGGGTTTTGAGCCTTTGGGGCTGGTTTTTCCAGGCTTCTTTGCAGATGGGGAAGGCCTGAGCAAGCTCTGATCTTCCAAAGGGAAAAGCCCAAGGGAAAAAACCTCCAAGGTTGTTTCTGTGAGCAGGGGGGAGCCTGCGATGAGCCCTCCCCTGCCAGAGCCAGCTCCTGCCTGATTTTTCTGTCTAAGCCAAAGGGGCAAAACCAGCCCAGCAGGGAAAGAAAGACCAAAGGAGAGGAAAATCCTCCCTTTAGGAAGCAATGCCCTCCTACGCAGATCCTGAGGCAGGGGCTGTTGCACAGGATCACCCCCAGCTAACAAGTCACCCAGAAAAGAAGTCACTGTGTCCCCAGCTGAGATCCAAGCATTTTCACAATGTGATAAGCAGAAAGCTGGAATTTAACAAAGATAACCCCTCTGCATAAACTGACTTCAGCTTCAAAAAGGGCAGCAGCCCCAGCACTCAACCCATCCAGCCTCACATCCCATTGGGAAGAGGCACCCATAGAGTGGACAGAGGCTGTATCCCCATGGAGGTCCCAGCCTGTGACAGCACCCCTGGGAGAGCCACCCTGCTGCTGGACACCCCTCATCCCCCTGAGCACAGAGGTGATAACCACCCCTGGACATCCCCAGGCAGCTGTGTGCAGATGTTGAGCTGCAGAAGCTGCTGTCACCTCCAGGAAACACCCCAGGGGATGTGCAGGGAGGGGACAGCACAGACACCACCCAGCAGCTCCTGCCTGAGTTCAGGGGGCAAAGAGCTGGGCAGGTTTCCAGGAGGATGCTGGAGCTCAGTGCCACAGCCAGCTGGGCAGGAGCCCAGGTGTGTCCAGCTGTGCCTTGTCCTGGTTTGTCACACCCAAAGAGTCCCTGTGACACCTGTAGCACAGGGAGTACCAGCTCTGTCCCACCCAGCCTGGCTCACCCCAGCAGCGATTCAGCATCACCTGAACTCCCCCAAGTGAGTCTGAAGACAAAAATTCAGAGGCCACGATGTGCTTGGTCCCCTCATGACATTGCCCCGTGCATGAAACAGCCAGATTTGGTGTCAGGCACAAAGCAAATGCTCCTTTCACCCCATCCTTGGGGCTGCTGCACTCCCTCCACAGAAATTCCTTGTCAGGAGGGAATGTTCCCAGCCCCACCACACCAGGCTGCACCAGAGTGTGCCTCAGTGATGCTGCTGATGTTTTATTTGTCTTGCAATCACTGTCGTCGTTATCTCATGAAATAATTAGAGGAAAAACCCACACAGCCCTCGAGTCACTCCCCACAAAGCCCTCCCCCAGCACTGCCCATCTGCCCAGTCCTGCTGCTCACATTGCTGGGTGCCTGCATCTGATAAGGTCCTCAAAGGAAATGAACAGGCTCCTTTAAAATGAGAGACATTTGGGGATTAAATTAAATCCTTGCACTAATTCAATCAGAGCCTCTGCTGCTCTTCACTGGCATGGAGGGGATGAGCAGCAGCCTCACCATGAGCGAGGGTCAGTTCCATCTCGGGCTGAGAGCATCACCAGGGCTGTGAAATCCTGTCTGAGCTCTGTCAGCATCACCTGGGGTGGGGAGAGATGGGAGGAGAGGCAGCAATGCCATCACTGCCAGCCCACAGACCTGCTGCTGGCTGGAGGCACCAGGGACTTCATCAGCACAAAGCCAAAGCTGACTTGGGACCTCGAGGATGAGGATGTGCCAGGTTTCACAGCCTCACAGGGTGGTTTGAGTTGGAAGGGGCCTTAAGCCCATCTTATCCCACCCCCTGCCATGGGGTCCATTATTTCAGGCTGCTCCAAGCCCTGGCCAACCCAGCCTTGGACATTCCCAGGGATCCAGGGGCAGCCACAGCTGCTCTGGGCACCCTGTGCCAGCCCTGCCCACCCTGCCAGGGAACAATTCCTGCCCAATCTCCCATCCAGCCCTGCCCTCTGGCACTGGGAGCCATTCCCTGTGTCCTGTCCCTCCATCCCTTGTCCAAATTCCCGCTCCAGCTCTCCTGGAGCCCCTTTAGTCCCTCCAGGGGCTCTGAGGTCTCTCTGAGCAGCTTTTCCAGCACCTGAGAGGGGATGACATCTTCTCACCACTTCATGTGGCCAAGGGGCTGCTGGAGGAGGCAGCAGTGGAGGCAGTGCTGGGGCTGTCTGAGGGAGGTGCTGTCCTTCCACCTCACAGACTCACCAAAAACATTCCAAGCTCTCACTGCAGCAGCAGCAGCAGCTCAGGAGCCAGCAGCCAACATCTGGATTTCTTCCCTCTCAGTGCCTTGGTCTCACTGCTCTCAGCATCTGGGTGTCCCTGACCTCCATGTGCAGATCTCCCTTTTTTCACCATCTGCATCTTCCCCTGCACTCAACAAATTGGCTTTGCCATTCCCAGCATCTGGGTTTCCCTGTCTGCATCCGGGCAGGACGGGGGCTGAGGGGATTCACTCCATCCTCCCTGGAGGATCTCACACTTCACTCTTCCAGTTTCTATCTCAGACTGAGAGGCCAAGGCAGCATTTCCTGAGAAGGGGAAGAGAAAGCAGAAGCAAGAGCTGCCTCCAAAGCCCAGGAGGGCTCTCTGGGGTTATTTTAGGGAAGGAGGATGATAGGTCTGAGACCAGAGCAACAGCAAGAGAGTTCCTAAGAATGATCTCATTGAACAAATACCAACACACTCCAAAAAAAAACCCCCAACCCTACCCTGCCTGCTCCAACATCCTCAAACCTTGCACCCACTCCCTGGGTTCTCTTTGCCTTCAAGGATCACTCACTACCTCAAAAATTAAATTTTTAAAGATTTTTTTAAGTTTTATTGAAACCAAGATAGGGCAGAAGAACTACAAACCCTCTGCCCCTTGGTCTGTACCATGAGCAGGTTTTTCTGAGTTGCTGCTCCCATCCAGGACTGTTCCAGTTCTCCAGCAGAGAGAATTTCAACGAGTGTCAGCACAACCTCAACTTTTCCAGCATTTCTTTAAATGATGTGGCCTTGCTGGAGGCCCACAGCTGGCACTTCCAGCTGGGAAAACCCCAGCCATGGAGACAGCACAGCTGAGAGCTGAAGCCTGCCCTGCCCTTGCCCTGGTGCTGCCAGCTCTCCTGCTGCCACATGTGGCATTCCCTGGAATCCCCAGCAAGGAGAGGTCTGGGATTTTTTTTTTTTTTTTTTAAATTTTTTTTAATTTTTTTTTTAGGCTTTTATTTCAAAGCCTCTGCTCCTCTCAGTCATGGAGCCACTGTGGCTCAAGGAATGCCTGGCCATGGAGACATTTAATTGAGCTTTTCCTGCCCCCCTGATGGGGATGCTCAGGTTTTCTCTTTCTCTTGTAGTGATGCTGAGGAAGAGGAGGCAAAACACAGCTGAGAGAGCTGCCCTGCACCCAGGTACCTCCTCAGCCAAAACCAGGGATTGGGAAAAGCAGGGCAGTCCCTGCAGGCTGTTGGACATCAGTGTGAGCAGGAGAGCAAGGGATGAGCTTAAATTGCTGTGCTCTCACCCAGGAGGAGTGAATGGAGCTCCTGGGACACTGCAGGAAGAGCCAATCTTGCAGCTGTCCCCAACCCGGCAGCTCCATCCTCTGTGTGTCCCATGGGGAACCTCTCTGGCTCCTGCTGCCCTTCAAAGCACCTTTGCGAGATGCCTCACCTGTCCCCAAAAGCATTTAACTCCATGGGAATGAGACCAACTCTCTCCCCAGGGTTATTTGGGCAGAGGTGCAGACAGCAGTGGGTTCCCTGTGCTGGAGGCAACACCCCACCCCACATCAGCTGGATTGCAGGGAAAAGAGCACCTGCATCATCCAGGGAAACATCAACCTTTCCAATGCAGATCCTTCCTAAAGCAGATGGAAAGTATTTTACAATTTCAGTTCTTAGCATGGGACAAACTGTGCCCAGATCCACCAGATCAGGAACTTCTAACTGTGAAAAGCTGTTGGGCACCTCAGGATTTAAAATGTGACCACTAAGAACCAAGGAAGCTCATGGCTACAGGGAACAGCTCCAGTGCACAGCACGGGGCTGAGGGGAAGGAAGCAAAGCCAGAAATGCAAAGCAGAACGACCAAAACTTGAGAAAAACCTTCCTGGCAGTCATTGTGAAAGTGCTCACGAGGAGCATTCCCTGAGCTCTGCGAGGCAGCCAGAGCCCAGGGCTCGCTGCACAGCCGGGTGTTCTACCCGCTCCCTGCTTCATTACTGCACAATGAATAATTGATCCTGAGCAATTAGTGTAACAGCAAAAGCAGCGCGGGGGTATCCACCCGAGCAGTGCCTGGGGCAGGGCACTGAGGGTGGAGGCACAGACGGGAGACTGGGGTGGGTAATGTTTGTACCGCCCTAAAAACCCGGCCCTGGGCTGCCTCAGAGCGCTGCCAGGGGAAGCCCTCCCCGAGGGAGGAAGCCCAGGAGGATCCCACGGTCCCTGCACAAACCCCATTCCCCACCCCTGCTGCTTGTTCCCAGCTGCTCTGCCCTGCCCAGCCCTGCGCCGCCGCCGGGGCTGCTCCGCTCCCGAAACTCAGCGCGAAGCGGAGCCGACGCTTCCCCGAGGGCAGCAGCCCCGTGCCCGGGGACAGGAGCCCGGCTGCAGGCTCAGCTTGCACCCCGCATCTCGGTGTCACCACCTGCTGAAGGTGTCAGCCACCAGCCCGGGACAAACCCTCCCCACGCTGTCACCAGCGACTCGACACCGCTGCCAGCCCCGACCCGCAGCTGCCCCAAGCCGTGCCCCACCCGGTGCCCTCCATCTCCCGCAGGACTCCGAGCATGCCACGGCTGCAATTCCAGGCTGAACCTGCTGGTTGGTCCCCAGTGCCAGTCCAGGGACCGTATCCAAGAGGCTGCAAAAGTCCTGGAGCAGAAAATCCACATTGTGGGCACCTTGCAATGCTGATCCCGCAGCAAGAGCCAGCTGCTGCCGACGGCACCGCCGTGCACAGCCCAAATTTGAGAGGGAACCTCAAAACATCCCCGCGCTACAACCGCCCCTTCGCCGCACCTGGATTCACCTTCCCGACCCTCAAGCCCAGCCTGGTGGCGAAGGAGCTGTGCAGGAGCCACAGGTTCCCCGGGAGAGAGCGGGGCAGGGAGCGGAGCGGGTGCCTCGGATCCCCAGGGACATCAGCGCTCCTGACGCCGCTTCCTCAGCCTGAGCCGGATCCTGCCCGCTCCGGCCCTCAGGCTGCAATCTTTGCTTGTAAAACCTACCAAACGCGGGCTCTCAGCTGCATCCCCCGGGCCGAGCCAGCGGCATCTCCTCCGGCAGCCCCGGCCCCGCCAGGTGCCCGCGGCGGCGCTCGGCTGCTGCTGGCGCAGCGCTCCGGCTCTGCCCCTGCCGTTATTAATGTCCGTGACAAGCGGCGCCTGAAACCGCCCCAGCCTCTCCCAGACGCGGCTCCCTCCTGCCCCTGGTGCTATTTCTGGCTCTGCCGGCTCTCCCTGGAGGTGCTGTTACCTGCTGACTGCAGCGGAGGGCCGCTGTGCCCTGAGGAAGGGCCGTGCATCACCCTGCGAGCCGCCGCGCTCCCCTTCTCCTGCCCTGTCCTGCCCCCGAGCGACACCGAGCGCAGAGATCCCGGTGCTTCCCGCTGAAGGAAATTTTGCTGCAAGCTCGCTGCTCGTCGGGGTTTTTTTTTCTCCCCCAAAACTGTTTTCTGTGGCAAAGTAATGGCTCTGGAGTGGTGGATGCTCTGCAATGGCCGCTCTGCCCTTTGCATCTCAACCTCTGTGAGCAGCTCGACCCTAATGGGAAGGGACAGGGTGAATAAACAGGCAGGATGGTGGATGGTGTCCATCCAGGGGACAGCCCACGCATGACCATCTGCCCCTCCAATTCTGCAAGGCCAGGGCCCTCTCGTGACACCCCCATGCACACCAGGCTGGGCACCCAGCTGGGATTACAGACTGGGACAGGCTGTCCTGATGGTTCCAGAGAGGACAGTGAGGGCTCAGTGAGGGAGGTGTGCACAGCCACTCTCGGACATGTGCTGGTTTTATCTGCCCCACAGCCACCATTCTCTGGTGGGTCCTTGCTGCTGCAGTGACAGCCTGTGCTCAGCTCTCCTTTGGGCACACACACATCCCCTGCTCAGCCAGCTGCAGCCACGTGAATGCTCCTGGGGGGGAGCAGAAGAACTGTGCTGCCTCCTCTGCCTCACAGGTAGCCACAGCTTTGCAGTGGCACAGGGAACGTGGAAGCTCCCTGGTCTCACTGGACACAGAGCTGAGCTCAGCTACACGTTGTCCCCACGGGCAGCAGTGACATGGCACTGCCACCCCCACAGCTGTGCTCAGCTCCCGTCCTGCCTGCACTGCTGGAGGGAGCTGTGCCTGCTGGGGTTGGTGCTTGTTCCCTCTCTGAGGCCACCTGGCTGGCTGCAGCTCTGTGGGACACAGGATGTCACCACACTGGGGGTACCTGCATGTCCCTGAGACTCAGAGCACCCGCAGCCTGAGGGTCCCCGGCCCCTCTCAGGGAGGAATGGCCCAGCCACCACCCCAGCCTGCCCACACCCACTGCTCCATTGTGATGGGGATGCAGCTCCTGAGCCGGGCTGCAGCGCTGCCTGCAGCCTCATCCCCGCAGGGGGAGTGCCGAGGGCCCCCCCGGAGCTGTGAGATGATGTCTGGGTCATAAATATCCCTGGCAGTAAAAATCCAGAGTGATGGGAAAGGGGGAGGAAGGAGAAGATCCTGACACTGCCATTCAGCCCACAAGCCTTTCCTTTCAGTGCTGCTCAGGGGAATCTCTGCAGCATGATGGGCAGGGGCAGAGCTCTGTCCCCTGGGCGGGATGAGGGAGGTGACAGCCAGAGCCTGATGCATTCAGCCCCTGCAGATCCACTGGGAAGGACTCATCCCAACACCACTTACACAGGACCACAAGGTTGGTGCTGGGAGCTGTTCCTGCTGCCAGCAGAGATCACTGGAAGGAAACATCCACCGAGAGGGGGAGACCTGGCAGAGCAGCTCTGCGGTGACTGCCTCCAACAGGGCCCTGGCCAGAGCCACACACAGGAGGGGAGAATCCCAAATGGTCCCAAACCCAGCACTGGTGGCTCCAAAAGCCACACACAGCCCTCCTGCAGAGCTGCTGGCAGGCCTTGCCTGCTGCTGCATCAGGAAGGTGCTCGTTCCAGGGCAGGACACCCAGCCTCGTGGAGGGCCAGGGTGCCACGGGGGCAGGATGGAGCTGTGCCAACCAGTCCCACAACACTCTGGCCATCAGCACCCAAAGCCCCCTGGAACTCTGAATAGATCCTTTGACTCTGCAGAAATATCAGGGTTTGGGTAACTTTTGCAAGGATTTACTGGAGCTTGACTTCAGAGGCTGCCCTGCCATGCTCAGAGGGACGAGAAGGAGCAGCCACCCAAGGCAGGAGGTGTTTGGGCACAGGAGAGCAGGGCTCCAGCCTGGCAGGAGCAGCCACCCAAGGCAGGAGGTGTTTGGGCACAGGAGAGCAGGGCTCCAGCCTGGCAGGCTGCAACGAAGCCCTGCCAGCACCTTCATTAAATCACAGCAGCGCTGGCTCAGAGCACTCAGTCTGTGCCTCTGACCACCCTGTGCAAATGATCTCACACGGCTCAGCCCCCACCCCGGGCTGCCGGCGCCGCTCCCGCCGGCACTTTCCCTCTTACCAGCCCTTCTGGGGATTGGCCAGGAAGAGATTGGCCAGGAACAGCCCTTGCAGGGTTTAAAGCTGCCTCTGGCCATGATGGAAGTGCTGGCGGCTGCTCATGCCCGGCTCCAAACCCGAGCCTTGCTGCTGGGGCGGGGGTGAGGGGATGCGGGCTCGCTGCGTGCAGCTGGGAGAGCATCTGCAGAGAGACGGGAGCTGTGTGTGGAGGGGACAGCTCTGCTCTCCTAATGGCCTCAGAGCCCAGCTAAGCAAACGAACAAACCCCGGGGGG
The DNA here is from genome assembly GCA_013400275.1 of Rhadina sibilatrix. Lineage (NCBI taxonomy): Eukaryota > Metazoa > Chordata > Aves > Passeriformes > Phylloscopidae > Rhadina > Rhadina sibilatrix. The sequence continues at coordinate 48,743 of VWYO01021425.1, read as the reverse complement.
CTGTGGCTCTCAGCCACATCTGCTCCCCTCTCCTGCCCGTGCCTTGGGCGCTGGGAGCCAGCTGGGAGCCCCCGGAGCCCTCGGTGCCACCAGGAACAGCACCCAGATCCTCAGGGCTGGGCAGCGAGGCCAGGGGAGCCAGGGTTCAGTGAGCCAGGGTTCAGGGGAGGTGATGAACAGGTCAGCACCCCAGCCCAGCCCCACAGGCACGTCCCAGCCTCCTGGGGCCTTGGGATGTGTCCTTGCAATGAAGGCTGGAAGCCAACTGATGTGCAACTGTCCAGCCTGGAGAAGAGAGCATTCTGGGGAGAGCCTAGAGCCCCTTCCAGTGTTTAAAGGGGTTCCAGGAGAGCTGGAGAGGGACTCTGGACAAGAGCCTGAAGTGACAGGACAAAGGGAAATGGCCTTAAGCTGAAGAAAGGCAGGGTTAGGTCACATATTAGGAAAAGATTCTTTACTATAGAGATGGGCAGGGCTGGCACAGGGTGCCCAGAGCAGCTGTGGCTGCCCCTGGATCCCTGGAAGTGTCCAAGGCTGGGTTGGACACTGGGGCTGGGAGAAGCCGGGGACGGTGGGAGGTGTCCCTGCCCATGGCAGAGGGGGAGAACTGAATGATTTTAAAGATTCCTTCCAACCCAAACCAGTCTGTGGTTCCATGACTCTGTTCAAGGAGGAGCAACTTCCTCCCGATTTTTAAGTGGACAGAGCTGAACTGGAGCCTGACTCAGAGAGGAAGAGCATTTCTGGTCCCAGAGCCTCACAAATCCATGGAGCCTTTGGCTGTATCGAGTTTTCCCAGATCAGGGTGAGAGCTGGGCTGTGCTCCCTGGCGTGGAACAGTGGAACAAGATTTTGTTTTGGTTTTGTGACCTGGCTGCACATCCTGCCAGCTGATGCTTTAACCCTCATTGGGGCAGAATCACCCTCAAGGTTTCTCCCCTATTTGAGCCCCCTGACAGCACGAGAAGGTGCTTGGAGGGTGTGGCCAGGTTCAGGTTGGCCCTCCAGGTCCTGCTGTGATGTGCTCAGCCTTGCCCAGCCTCTCGTGTTGGTACTGTGGGAGGAAAGGCTCTGGTGAAAATCCAGGTTTCCTGCACCCTTGGCCACGTCCAGCCCCACAGCAGCAGATGAGCAGAACCCCTTGGAGCACAGCTGGCACAGATGGGGCAGCAGGGTCCCAGCTCAAAATGGAAAGGCTTGGGCCAAAAACAAAATAACAAAGTACAAAATCCTCCCCTCCTTCCCCATCAAAGGGCTGATCACACTCTGACTAAACTGCTGTGAGTGAAGCACCTGCTCAGAGAGACAGGGAGGCACGGGGTTATCCCCAAGCTTGTCCCCAAGTGCTTGTCACAGCCACCCCAGTGCCAGCAGCCCTTTGACTGTGCAAGGAAGGCCTGGGAGATGCCCCAGTGTAAGGAGAAAGGAGCTGTTGGGGCTGTGGGGGGACAGCAGGGTGGGGTGCCTGGGGTGCTCGGGATGAGGAAGAGGAGGCAGAGGATGAGACAGGAGAGGGGTGACCCACACGGGGACCGCCCCCAGCTGCAGGTGCCCGGGGGAGCAGGGTTGTCCCCACCCCGCCCACCCCACCGGCCCTGGTCGCAATCAGCCCTCCATCACACACTGTTTGCTTTTGCTGACAGCTCATTTACTCGCACTTGTCAAGCACGTTGTAAATAAGTGAGAGAAACAGCCCTGCCCTTCCTGAGCAGGGGGACGGCCAGGAAGGGGCGGCCCGTCCCCCCCACCCCCGCCCCTCGGCCGCGCACCCACCGCCCGCTCGTTCCCAGCACCGGAGCCAGCGCTGCCAGGAAGGGCCGGGAGCATCCACGCCTGCTCACAGCCATGGCTGGGAAAGTGCTGAGCATCCAACCACCTCCCTCGGGAAACAAGGGGAGCACCCGTCCTGGACTCCCAAAGTCCACGCCACAGAGTGTCCGTAATTATTTAGCTTAAGGATAATCTGCATCTTTCAGATACAGCCAGCCATCATCTCCGAGGTAATCTCAGGTCACGGAGCCAGAAGGGAAGAGTAATCAGCCGTTCTGAGTGTGGAAGACACAAAGAAACAAGCAGTGAGAATCAGAGGGTGGCAGCAGGTCCGTTACACGCAGGGGGTTGTGCTCTGGGGCTTTTCCCTGGCAGCCAAAGCAGCTGGAGCAGCTCCAGTCCCTGTGCCTTGCCCCTGCTCTCAGCCTGCCCTCTCTTCAGGCTCAATCACCCCGAGCTGGGGCAGCAGTTTGAGGGTGGCCCAGCACTGATGGTCAGCACCCAACCCGGGGTTAACTCACTTAATGCACCAAGCTGCTCCCTATAATCACATTGCCATGGATGTGGTTCCTGGCAGCCCCAGCCAACCTCCAGGCTCCACAGCCCCCTTGGGGAAGGTTTTACAGGGGATGGCTGGCTCACCCTGGGGATGGCTCACCCTGGGGATGTGTTTTACAGGGGTTTGCTCAGCACAGGCACAGGGCAGGGAGCAGCACCCCGGAGCAGGCCTGGACACAAGGATGAGAGGGGAAAGGCTCTGCAGATGGAGAAAATACCCACAGAGTAATTCCTGGGAGGTGCTGCAGCTGGCAGGGTGGGTTTGCAGCTCAGGGAAGTTCAACCAAGTCTTACAGTGGCAGCAGAGCCCCATCTGCACCACATCTGGATGCTGGGAACAGAGAGCTGGACCACAACAACAGCCATGCTATCCCCAGAGCTCCTCCTGCACTGACCCTGGCAGGAAAAGCCCACTGGGAGCAGGGCTGGACTATCACAGCTGCATCCCTCATGGGTTTCTCTTCCTCCATCTCCAGAAGCAGATGCTGCATTTGCTCAAGTCCCCCAGAAACCAACAGCTTTGCTCCAAAGCCAGCTCTGAAAGCAGCAGTGCCAGCACAGCCCCTGCAGGGCTCATCCTCCTGGCCTGACACCATCCTCCCTGGGGACACTGCCAGAGGCACTGCCAGAGGCACTGACAGCTTTGCAGAGCCCTGTCCCTGAGCCACAGGGACCTTCCTGCCCTTAGTGCTGCCTGCCCAGGCAGAGCTCAGGGGGACCTTGAAAAACAGGAGGTAGCACCCCAAAGCCCAAAATCCGTCTGATCTCTGCACAGCTCAAAGGTTGCCACTGGTGGCAGCCGTGGTGGCTCCTGAGGAGCTGCTCTGTGCTTGGACAGTGTCCCTTTCCCTGGCTCCAGCACTCTGCTGGCACATGGCTCAGCTCTGCTGGCACCGAGGCCGTGCTGGCCCTTTGTTCCCACCCCAGGTCCCACTTCCCCTTGGTCAGACTGTGGCCACAGCCAAACGAGCTGCCTCTTGCTGAGCTGGAGCAGTTTTGAAGGCTTTGCAAATCAGATTCCTGGCCAGGCTGATATTTCCAGCTTAATTTATCTGTTCACAGAGCACAGACACTGGGCATTTTCCCTAAATAGCCCTAGTATCAAATGACTGGTAAGCCAAGCTAATGGATCAGTTCTCCCTTGCAAGAAGCAGCTGATTTTCCCAGCTCCTGCCTCCCACTGCTCTGGCATCCCCAGAGAGGTTTGTCCTGACAAACCAGCTTGGACACAGCCCCAGGTGCAGCTCTCCCAGGTCGGGCTCCTGCCCAGCCCTGTGTGCCCACCCTGCCCCTGTCCATTTGGGAGCTCCTTCCCCACGCTGCTCCTTCTTGCATTTCACACCAAGTTTGCTTTAAAATTGCATCCTGGGGACTTTACACCTTCCTGGGATGGGAATGGTGCTATTAACTCAATTTACAGTGCCTGGTAGTTGCTGTCACACTCGTTTTCTCTCTCCTGGCCCCACACCCCACCAGTGCCATTTCCATCAGCTTTGGCAAGCCAAAGACAAACCCCCTTTGTCACAACTTTGGAGGGCCCATGATGGCTCTCCACAGCACCCAAAGAACATCCTCTTGGCTACTGAGGCACGGAAAAGCCTTTGAAGGAGATGTGATGTCTTCTGGAGCACTTTTTCACCTGTCCAGTGGCCAGGCTCCTTCCACAACTCAGGGAGCAGACACTCCAGGGCTTTGCTCTGAGCACGGCCCTGCCATGAACAGTCTGGGCTGGGGAGGGCAAACAGCACCATCCCCTGAAAGCCCAAAGAGCCCAGAGCTCCTGTCATGATGGAGCCACCACCAAGATGCCCCTTTTAGGACCTGATACTCCATTGGAAATGTCCCTGCACATCCCTGGATGATCCCCAGCCCAGGGCAGGATCGCACCCAGCCGAGCACAGAGCCACGCCAAGCCCCGGCAGCAGCTCCATCCCGTGGATTCCAGCAGGGCCCCCGTGCCTGGGCACGGAGCTGTCCCAGCAAGAGGCACCACAGGGCAGCAGGAAGAGGCACCACAGGGCAGCAGGAGCCGCGGCCGAGCGCAGTCACCTCCGTGAATCAGCTGCCCCGGGGCTGTTTGCAGAGTGGGAGGTTTGGTTGGTAACGAGGTTCTCAGGCTTTGTGCGCTGCTGTTGCTATTTTAGTCCGCCTGAAACGTGCAGGAAAAGGAATCCGGAGGCTCTGTCTCCTGCGGAGATGTTTGTGCTGACCCAGTTTGGGAGGCTGCAGAGCCACGGCCGCATCCCCCTGCTCCAGGGCCGGGCAGTGCAGCGCCGGCCCCGCTTGTGCCGCGGCTCCAGGGATGAGCCCCCTGCCCTGGAGCCCCCTGCCCTGGAGCCACCTGCCCTGGAGCCACCTGCCCTGGAGCCACCTGCCCTGGAGCCCTGGAGCCCCCTGCCCTGGAGCCACCTGCCCTGGAGCCCCCTGCCCTGGAGCCACCTGCCCTGGAGCCACCTGCCCTGGAGCCAGCCCAGCCAGGCACCCACATGGGGACAGTGAGGTGGGGCAGGAGCTGCTCCACCACCCTGGCACCAGCCAAGGGAGGGAGCTGGGGGTTTTTACCCCTGAAATCCCCAACTGCAGCACTTAAAGCTCTCCAAACACTCAGCACAGGGGTTTCTCTTCTTCCAGAGCAGAGTCACTCACCAACAATCCAAACCCGACCCCAGCAGAGACTGCCAGTGTCCCAGAGAGCTGCGTGGGGCAGCCCCAGCCCCAGAGGAGGTGGATGAGGGTGTTCACTACACCCAGGCAGGGCAGGCATGTGTGCCAGAGCCTCAGAGCCCTTCACACACACATTTCTCTGCCAGAGCTGCTGAGACAGCGCTCCTGGGCCAGGCTGGAGCTCTTCAGTGTGGGAGAAGTGCTGGGGCTGCCTCGCTGGGCACGAAAAACAGCACTCCCCAAATGACCCCTCTGTGCTTTGAGGACATCTGCGGGGTCAGGGTCAAACACCTGCGCCCACCCAAGTGCACAGAAGGGGCAAAGCTCTGCCACACTGCTCTCATGACCTCGGGCTTTTCATCAGCACCCAGAGATCACAGCTTGAACCTCTCCCTCTGCTTTCAGTCCTGCCCCAGAGGCAAGCTCTGCGAGCAGGCTGCCCACAGGTTTGTAGAGCCTCAGCTGTCCAAATATCCAAACACAGATGCTGGGAGGTGTCAGCCCAGCCTGCCTCAGCTCCAGCAGATGCAAATGCAGCCACTGCTCCCTAGGCAGGGCAGGAAGCTGCAGACACAGCAGTGCTGAATACAAACTCACTCCTCACCTGGCAAACAAAGAGCCTCCTGCAGAACCCTCCTGGCAAGGAGCATCACTGAGCAAAGCCCCACACAGGCAGAGCCTGCCGTGCTCCAGGCAGGAACCTCCAGCTCCCTTACCTTGCTCTCCGTAGGAGCTGCCGCCGGATGTTGCTGCTTGGTGATGTTCTCAGCCAGACACCAGCAGATCCTCTTCTTCTGCTCCTGGGAGTAAGCCTCCAAACTTAATAAGCACTCCGACTTCTGACGTAAAGGAAACACAGGCAGGGAGAAGGTCATTAGCTGTGTGTCGCAGGCCCTGCCGGGGTTTGCAAACTCCCTGCTCCCCACACAGTGCAGCGCAGGAGGGGAGAGCTCACACCCCTGACCTGCACCCTGGGCACAGGAGAGGAGAGGAGACTGGAAATCAGCTCCCTCCAGAGACAGGGAGAGGAGCGCAGGGGAGCTGACCATGAGCAGGAGTGGAGCAGCACGGGCAGTCCTGCACCCTGTGCCACTGCACTGGAAACCGAGGGTGGAAATTGCTCTTTGCCATATGCAAACATTAATGAGGCACCAGAGCATGAACTGGTGAGAACAAGAGCCTTTGGGCTGGGTGGGGCTGGGAGGAAGAGCTCAGGGAAGCTCCAGAGCAGCCTCCTCGTCCTGCTCCTCACTTAACACCAGGATGAATTTGGGGATAAACTGCAGAGCAGCCTCCTTATCCTGCTCCTCACTTAACACACAACAGGGAGAATTTAGTG
>VWYO01021425.1:18888-33473 GCA_013400275.1 Rhadina sibilatrix | reverse complement strand
TCCCCAGGGCACAGCCAGCCCCTCTCCAGGGCAATCCATGTCCCCAGGGCACAGCCCCGTGTGTGCTGCAAGTGCCACTTCCCTCGGTGCAGCCCCAGCCTTCACTCCAGAGCAGAATCACTGCAAAAATCACCTTGTCACACAAACCCACCCTCCCACCAGGCCAGAGAGGCACCCAAACCCTCCCCACTGCCTCCCTGCAGTGTTTCTGTGAGCTACCAGCCTGCAGGGACATCTCTGAGGGGACCATCCCCTCCCAGCCTCCTGGTGACAACCCTGTAAGCAAAAATTTGCTCCCAAAACATGGATGCAAAGAAGAAAAGAGAGACAACCTGAAGGAAATGCTCTTCTTGGCTTCCCTGCAGGGATCAGATGCTGGAATGCTCCCAGAACATCCCATTCTTTCAGGAAAGCCCATCTCTCCACCTGGGGCCAAGGGCAATTCACTGAGCCACACAAGCCCTGTGCTGCACATCTGGGAGGTTCCTGCTCTCCTGCTCCATCCCCAGCCCCTGCAGCCTGGTCACCCCCTCCACGTGGCTCCTGGGGACGTGACCTGCAGGTCATTATTTCCCAGAAGAGAAGCCTGAGACAAGTCTGTTGGGAGAGCCCCATCCTGCCCTGGCTCACTGCTGACTCAGACACATCCCCCACTCTGTTCCCCTTTCAAACCTGAATTTCCCACTGCTGGAGAGCCCCATGGCACCTACAGCTGCAAGGTTCCTGTCCCCTTCACCCTGGAGCCAGCTGGCTCAGGACAGAGCAGCACAGGGCTGGGAGGGGAGGGGTGGCAAGGGGCATGTCCTGCTTGGCAAGGTGCTGTCCCTGAGCCAGGGGCTGCCCCAACGTCCCCTCAAAGCCTGGGCTGGCCAGTGCAGGGGGTGAACACCCATTCCTGGGATCCAGCATGTGGCAGAGCTGCTGGGCTGGTCACCACGGGCTGGGAAGTCCCACTCCACTTGTGACCTGCCCCAAAATACCCCAGGAGGACAGGAGGGTTTGCAGAATCCCACAGCGTGGCCAGTCCAGAACAACTGAAGGCTGTGAGGGAACAGGAGGTAGGAAAGCAAAGGTCTCACCTTTTCTATCCAACCACTCCACTGCAGCCACAAGGGAAGCCAGGGCTCTCCATCACCAGAGCTCTCACAGCCAGTTAAGCCCCTCAGAAGAAAGCCCAGCACTTCATTACAGCCTGACAAAGACACCCCTTCACCTCTCAAGATCTCATGAAACACAGCCAGCTCTCTTTTGATCACTTCTACTCAGGGGCACTCAGCTTCTAAACCAAGTATCAGGCTCTGAGTGCATTTTTCCAAGTGCCTGAGAAAATGCTGGAGAGCCTCATCCAAAGACCCAGCAGAGCCTGGCTGAGTCACAGCCCAGGATTAGCTGTCACCAGCCCAGGGTGACATTGCCCTGGGACACGCACTGAGCAAACCCTGAGGGGAGGCTCAGCTCCTGCCCAGCCACCCCAGGGAAGAGCAGAGGACACAAGGGAGGAGCAGGAACAAGAGAGGAGTGGAGGATTCTGCAGTGAGTCGTGCCCTGGCCCAGCTCCAGCCACTCAAGGTGAACAACTTCCAGGCTGAGCATTTGCACCCAACTTTCACAATGGTTCATTATTCCACAGTGCTGCTGAGCAATGTTTGCCTTTCTCCTCTGTGCCCTGGGGAGCTTTCCCAGACCCACCTTTCCACCACAGAAAATGCAAGGCCTTGAAAGCAGGAACACAGTAAAGTCACTGGAAAAGGAAAAAAAAAAACAAACCCACAGCCTTCACTGATTAGGGAGGTGCAGTGCAAACCAATTTTGCAGAGTCCTTTACTTGACAAAAGGGATCATGCCAATGCCTGGGTGAGCCCAAATCTGGTTAGAGCACTCAGCTACATGTGGGTTTAGAGCCATGATTCTGTCTTTCAGACTGGCCCTCCTTTATTTTATTTGAGGGCTCCAAACCTGGATGTTTGAAGACAAGAAAAGCAACGTGGCTAAAAATAATGACAAAGCATTTGGCAAAGAAATCTGCCCCCAGGGGATGGAATCCTAAGAGGAAACAAAAGTGAGATGCCTCAAGGAAGATCCACAGGGAGAAGGGGAAAAGAAACCTGTCCTAGTGCTGCCCAAGCACCTTTTAGCAGTTTCTTATTCATATATTCCACAGCTATTACATTTCTTTCCCAGGCTTCTGGCAAATTCATTTAAAGGGAAGTTAAAATCAGATTTTTCAGTGCTCCTTGCCCCAGAAGAAAGGATCAGAGCTGTCAGTACCTGTCCAGCTCTCCCTGGAAAGTTAAAGTGGAAAACAGCACCACTCACCTCCGCAAGGTAAAGGATGCAGAACTTGCGATCTTCTGAACCTGCAGAGAAGAAAAACCAGGATCAGAGCAAAGCTGCAGCTGCATTTCTGCAAGTGGAGCCACTGGCAGGGGAACTGGCCAAGAGACAGCACTGAATGAATGTTTGTTGTTGTCCCCCAGTACCAGGCTGTGACCTGGGTGATGTATGTGGCATCTGCCAGGGCCGGGGCGGGCGGGTCCTGCAGGGACTCACTGCCCTGGCAGGGATTCTCCTCTGGAAAAGGGTTTGGTTCATTCACAGGCCACGTGCAGGCTCTGCTGCCCAACCTGCCTTGGCTCATGCAGCCTGTGGGAGCTTCCCAGGGGCTGCACAGGTCCTGCAGCACCCACACAGCCACCCTGGGAATCAGGGATGGGTTTCTCCATCTTACCCCTGTGGGCGCTTTGCTCCCAGGAGGACTGACAGAGAAGCTCCTGTTCCTACATCTCATTCCTGGCTTCTTGCCCCAAGTCCTGGGTGCTCCTGGTGGTCCTGCTGTCTGTCCCAGCCTCCAGCAGTGCCAGTAGCTGGGGCAGTGCCTCTCCAAGGGGATGGAGCCAAATCCCAGAGCAATGGGAAGCAGCGGCGTGGGGCAGGGGGAAGAGCTCATCCTGCTCCTTTGAGCTGAGGGCAAAGTGCCCCACACTGGGACACTGGGCAGAGCCAGCCAAGGAACTTGCACTTCCACAGCTTTGTGAAAGGAGATGGTGCTGGAGACAACACAATGGCCGCTCTGCCATCCACATCTTGCTAAATCATGGAGCAGCCCAGAACAGCTCCTCAGCTTGCTGCCAGATATCCCAGGAGATGTGTCAGACTCCAGCTGCTCCACCAGGCTGGTCCCTGCAGGTCCAGCCTTCCCTGCACCCAAACAAAAGGCATCCCTGAAGATCTGCCCTAGCCCTGGTGTGTCCCCAGCCTCAAGGGAAGGCAGCCTCACAGAAGGACATGAAACTGCCCCAGGACAAGGTCACCTCAGCTCTGAGCAGGACATCCCAGCCCTGGAGCAGGACATCCCATCCCCAGGATCTGCTGGCTCCCTCACAGCAGCTCTGCCCTTGGCAGCACCGTGGAGCTGCTGCTTCCCTAACTCTCCTAATGACATTATCTGTGCCAGGAGCTCAGGGCTGCAGCCTGGGCATGGCTGCAGATCCCACTGCAAGTGGTGTCAGGACAAGCTCTGCTTCATTTCAGCAGCCTGAGCTGCTCGATGGGAACAGGCTCTGCACAGGGCTGGAAACACCCTGTTCCCCAGAGGAAAACAATTCTCCCTCTGCAGGCAGCAGCCCAAATGTCCAGATAAGAGCTGTGACCCACTGAGGGACTCAGGTGCCTCCTTCAGTCACTCCCTGGGCAATGTGAAACCCATGAAGTGATCTGGAGCCCTTTGCTGAGTGTCTGTTCAAGCTGCCCTTTGTGGGGTCACAGCTCTGCCTTCCACTGCCAGCTTCAGTTTTAATGCATTTTGCAGGACATGGGCTGGAAAATCCCTACAGGGACACCAGGACACTGTGTCACAGTGGCTGCTGGAGCCCAGCACCACTGGGAGTGCTGCTGTGGTCCTCTTAGGGGAGGATCCCTGTGTGTTCCCAAAACCTTCCCTGTGCTCCCCCAGGCGAGGGGAGGGAAGCCTGGCCCCAGGGCTGCCTCTCCAAATCCTCATTCCCAGAAGGGAAGGGATGCTGGGCCCTGGCAGCAGGTGCAGGGTGGGCCTGGCTGGGAGCTCATCCCTCACCTCTGCACACACAGAAACACCCACTGCTCCCCATGGCAGTGTCTGAGTGCTCCCAGCCCCTCTTCCATAGATCCCAGCAGGACCACTGGGCAGCATTTTCCTTGTGAAGCCCACTGGAGCCCCTCACCCCGAGCTTTTCCCCTGGGAAAAGGCAGAGTTTGGAAGCAGGATCTGTGCCTGCTGCTGGCACACCACGAGCCCACCACCCCCTCCTGCTGCTCCTGCTTCTCCTGAGCTGGGCCCTGCTCTTTCCTGCAGCAGAACCTCTCCAGGCTGACTCCAGAGCAGGTCACAGAGCACCAACACATCCCAGCCATGTTTCCTCAGGAGCTTTAACCAGGTTTTCCCTGCTGATGTGAGGATCCTCAGTAAAGAGAGGTGATGTTGGAGGGTAACAGCCCAGGGAATGACCCTGCTCCTCTTGGGCCTCTGTGCATTCTTTCTGCAATAACAAGTGATCCTGACAAGGTTCAAACACACCAGAATTAAGTTCCCTTCCAAATTCCTCTCCACTGAGCTGTGAATCCTGGCACCAGCAACCTCCAGAGCCAGGAGCTCCTGTTCCCTGTCCCTCCAAGGCTCACTGCTACACATGGCCCAGCAGCCCAGTGCCTACAGGACATACAAAGCAGGGAGCCAGTGTGGGCTAAGGAATGGCTTCAATCCCATTTTTTACCAGCCTTTAGGGAGAACTTTAGTAATAAACTGGCTGCCCATCCCAGCAGCTGGGCTGGAGGCAGGGCTGATCCCTGGCAAGGCACATGGGGGGGCTGGAGGGTGATGACAGAGCCAGGCAGGGCAGACCTGGGTGCAGATTTCACCACAAACCAGGTTTGCCAGGATTCCTTCCATGGTTTCAAGTCTCTGGAGGGTCAGGGTGGAGCAGCAGAGCCTGATGTGCCCCAGGGCAGAGAAAAACACGGGAGAAGCACAAGCTGGCACTGGAGAAGTGGCAGATGCCCAGGATGATCCCCAGCTCTGCTCCCCACATTCTCTCAGCCAAAGTCAGGGAAAAGCTGAAAGGAAATAAGCAGGAGGGGAAAACTCCCATGAAGATATTTTTTTCTCTTCCTGATGTGCTGTGGTGGGGACTGGCTTGGCTTCCAGAGTAACATGAACTGTCCCAGTGCCAGGCTGGGCACGAAGCAGAGTGGGGATTCTGAGGGGACATGTCCCCTGCCCAGCTGAGCCCCTCCTGCACAGCCACACTGCCTTACCCAGCACAGCAGCAGCTCCCAGCACTGCTCTGCCTCTGCCCCTTCCTGTGCAGCCCATGGAAAGCACCCGCTGCTCTCAGGATTTGGGGGTGCATGCCTGCTGTTGGGTCAGAAAGATGGGAACAGAGGGAAGCTGGTCCTGCTCCTGTGCACAGCCCCAGGGCTGTGGCAATGCCCTGGTGAGGGCAGGCACCCTGATGCCAAATCCTCACCTCTGCTCAGCAAGGCTGCAACTGCATCCAGCAGCCAGGACAAGGTGCTGCCAGGCCCTGGACGTGTGGGAAGGGAGGGAGGCTGCTGAGCACATCCAGATCTGGCTGCCAGGAGGGGACAGGTCCCACTGGGGCACATGTCCCTGGGGGAGTGTGCTGGGTGCTCCCCAGCATCCCAAGGAAGGACAGAAGGCCTGTAAATCCCACTCTTGGCCCTTGAGCATCTTGGAGCTCTGCACAACAGAGCAATGTTCTAGGGTGACATTACAATATTTGTACCCCCAATCGTCCCAAACTTGCCCAAAACCACAACAAGCAGATTGGGATGGCAAGGCCAGCAAAGCAGCTCATGAGAAGCCCTTGTTTGCAGGGTCCCAGCTGGGGATGGGGCTCCCAGTGTGGGGATAAGGAAGGCTCCTCTCTGTCCCAAACCCGAGCACACCCACCTAGGGGGGGGAGATCCAGGATCTCAGCGTGTGGAAATTCCCACAGTGCCTGCTGAGGAAGCCAGCCCTGTGTCACTGGGAACCTTGGCTGGCGTGGTGCTCATCAGCCTGGTGCTGGGCTTGTGAAGCAGGAAGAGAGAGCATTGTGAAGCAGATCAGGCTGATTTGCTTTGCACAGAGCAGCGAGCAGCAGGAACAGGAAACAGCACAATGGCCCCGAGCGCACCGGAGATGTCTCAATTGTTGGAGGCAGCCACACGCCTGTTCCTATTCATGTGCCACTCAGTCATTCAGGAGAGCAGCAGCAAGTCCCTGCCAAAAGGGACAGACATCTTCTTGCTCTCTGCATCTTTGGAAGCAGCCCTGCCCCGAGCAGGAGGGTTTGAGCTGCCTGAGCAGCTGTGCTGGATTCCCAGCGTACGGGGGGTTGGGTCATGGCTGCAGGGGCTCCATCTCCTTTGGAGAGCCTTGGGAAGCTATTCCAGACATGATCCAGCCAGGTTATTATGACAACAAGGAAATAAGTGGCAGAAAACTGCTCACAAATCCACTGTGCCTGAGGTGAGGAGGCACAATCCTGTGCTGCTGCAAACAGACCTCAGTGTGCAGAGCCAGAAGCAGCACCAGGGAAGCTGATTTCTCCAAACAGGTGAAAAGAACAGAGCTATTCCCCAGCCTTTGGGAGCAGCCAGGGGCAGCACAAACTCATGGTCCAGGAGCTGACCAAAAGCACTTTAACAAGGAACAATTTCTTTTGTCCCTTTCTTAGAAATAAGCAGTGCTGAGAACACACTCCACAAAGCCCAGGGAGGCTTCAATGGCTTTTCTCAAAGGCTCGTGGCTGTGGTGCCCCATCTCCCTCCCTTGTGTTTCTGCTCCCACCAAATAGGTCAGGGAATTCATCTGGAAACAGAAACATTGCTGAAATGGGAAATAATAACTGACAGGCAGCCTGTGGTGTCCAGCACTGAGGCTCAGAACAACATGGGACACGTGGAGAGGCACAGTCCATCCACAGAGCTCAGGGCTCAGCTGGGGAAAGTCATGGGAAGCAGCAAAATTCACCCAGAAAAGGATCCCTTTGGAGAAGCAGCCCAGATCTGGATTCGTTGCTTTTGGTCAGAGCCACAGGAGACATAAAGACATTGGCTCATTACTTCCAGAGTAACTCAGGTTGGAAGGGGCCTCTCTGGTGGGCTCTGGAGTCCAATTCTCTGACCAAAGCACCCAGACCAGGGCACTCAGGAGTCCTGAATGGGTGCCTGTCTCTCAGGCATGGAGATCCCACAACCTCTGGGCAACTCAATATCTGACCAGCATCATGACAGGAAAGTTTTTCCTTCTATCTCATCCCAATTTGCCCCATGGGGTCCCAGGGCAGCTGCCTGGGCTGGAGGAGGGACTCTGGCACAGTCAGGTAACTGTACATAAAACAAGCCCCTACCCAAAAAATCAACCACACCACACAAGGAACAAGGTGAAACTGGGCCCCAGGCCAAGAAGTGACTCCACTGTAGCAAATAGGATGTGGCAGAGCAATTCCCTCATTCCTCTTTAGACCATGAGGAGCTAAAGGTAGTCCTTTGTACAGCCTGAAATAACCCATTTCCAGTCAGCCCTGCCCTAAAAACTCTCTCTGAGCCCTCAGCTGGACACAAAAGGTGTCAGCCAAGGTGTAGAGTGAGGGCAAGGTCCCCAGCCCTGCTCTGAGGGTTTGCTCTTTCCTCCCCAGAGGGGTGAGCAGGGGGATGGATGTGAGCAACAGGGAAACCGTGGGTGGCTGAAAAGAGAAGTGGCAAAGCAAAGCAGCAAAGTAAAGGTCATCAGAGCTTGGCCAGCCACCCTTGGAGCCAATCTCTGAACTCCCTCGAGGCACCATGGGGGAACCTCAAGCCTTCAGTTCCCTTTCCCAGCCCCAGCCAGTCCCTGCTGTCACAGTGGCACCAACCACGAGAACAGACCCCGGGGAATGGCAGCCCAGATCCTGAGACAGGCACCCAAAAAGGCTGGAAAGGGCCTGAGTGCTCCAGGAGATGGAGCCCCCAGGTTACTGCAGGGATAGCAGGGGTGATGCTGGCCCTGCACCCTAGGAAGGATGACCTGGAAGCATCAGTTGGATGGCACTGGAAGCAGCAGGACAGCGGGGTGCTCTCCTGCTGCTGGCCAGAAACCTTTGGAGCTAGCAGCCAGAAAACCCCCCCAAAATGTCTCCAATTGCTACTGCAGACACTCACCCTCCTGGAGCTTGACACTCTGCAGGTACAGAGGGTTCCTCAGCACGTTGCAGCGCCCGGGCTCATCCTCCTTGGTGAAGAGCAGCAGGTCGGAGTAGACAAAGAGAGTCACCTGGAAGCACAGGAGCAGCAAAGGAGAATCTATAGGGAGTTCATCTCTTGGCACTGAGACAGTGTCCTGGGAATGTCCTCTGCCCTGGGGAGAGGCACCAGCCTCAACAGGGAGCCCAGACAGCCCTTCCCAAGGGGCTGATGGCTGCTGCACCCAGCGAGCTCCAGGTGAGGCTCCCCTCGCTTGGAAGCCGCCTCCTGAGGCTTGTGGAGTCCTGTGACAGGAGGGATAAACCTGCCCGACAGTTCCACACCACACAAACACACCCTCTGCTCCCTCCTGTCACTTCCCACTTGCACAAGTTACAAATCAGAGCAGGAGGAGGGAGTAAGTTGCCAGCTAATCCCAGCACACTGCAGAAGTTGCAGCCTGAAAGCAAATCTGATCACTCTGATCACCCTCACGGAGGAGCTTCTCACTGTTCTCGGTGAGAAAGTAAAGTTTGGTTTTCACCAAGAGCAGGACCCGCAGAGAGCAGCTGCAGTGGACAAACCTGACACCTCAAACCACGGTGGGGGTGGAAAGGAAACACCAGCCCCAGTACCTGCCCAGAGCTGTGCTTGAGCAGTGCCTCGTGTCCCAGAGCTGGGAGCACCTCCAGACCAGTGGGAAAAGTCCTGCCTCAGGTCCCCAGTCCAATCAGTTCAGATTAGTTCAGGGATCTTTAAAATAAGAAGGAGTTTCTCTACTGCACTGGAGATCCTGGACCCAGAAGCCTCCCAGGGATGAGAAGCTTGGTGCCACAGCTGGAGGTATGAGCCTGCCCTGCTCTCCAGGAGCAGGGCACACAGAAAGCCTCAAAGGTCACAGAATCATGGAATCATGGCATATTCTGAGCTGGAAGTGACCCACCAGGACCATCCAGCCCAGCTGTCCCTGCCCAGACCCCCCAACAACCCCACCCTGGGCATCCCTGGCAGTGCTGCCCAAAGGCTCCTGGAGCTCTGGCAGCCTCGGGGCCGTGCCCATTCCCTGGGGAGCCTGGGCAGTGCCAGCACCCTCTGGGGGAAGAACCTTTCCCTGAGCTCCAACCTAAACTCCCCTGGCCCAGCTCCAGCTCTTCCCTGGCTCCTGTCCCTGCCCACCAGAGATGCCAGGGGGCAGCTGCAATGTGGGAGTGGCACAGTGGGTGCCAGACCTGCTCAGGGTGAGTTCCTTGGGGTGCCCCCCAAAACCTCCCACAGCAAAGGGAATGCTTTGCAACACTGAACCACAGCAAGGAAGGGTTTGCAGCCTTTTAGCAAAGCTTCTGCAGAAGGAGACAACACCCAGAGTCCCAGAGGGGTGGGAGAGAGCACAGAGAGGTGACTCTGCTCCCACAGGTGACAGCTGACAGCACATTTGTGTCCGTGGCTGAGGGACATGTCCTGAGGAGGACAAGCTGGGTAACAGGTATCACATGCTGGGGAGTCTCACATCAGGGAAGAGCATCTGGAATCCAAAACCAAGCCCTTGCCACAAGATTTCTCCTTGCAGTGCAAGTTCATTTTTGTGGGATTCTCAGTAAGTACAAAGCTGCTGGTGGAGCTTTAATTGACAATGAAACCAGGGAGGGGCTGTTCTTCTCGGTGTTATTTGGAAAATCCCTTCCTCTGCTCTCAACACTCTGCTGGCCTAGTGCCCACATCCACTCTCTTCATTCCTTCGAGTCTTGCTGGCAATACAAGGAATAACCAGGTAGAAACTGCACTGTAACCTTCATCCCATGCCCACCCTGTGCCAAAAGGTAACTTTTCTGGGACATGCCTGGTGCCATCTCAGTTCCCTCAACCCCAAAGAAGAGATGCTGAAGGGATTTTGGGAGTAGCAACTCAAAGTGAAGGAGATAAAAGCATGATCAACTCACAGTCACACAGAAATGAAGAAACTGAAAACCTACCACCTATGGGAGTTTAAAGGATAGAAAAAAGATGGGCAGCAGCAGGAAAATCACTTAAACACCAAGCAAGTTTCAATAGGGAATCTTGGAAATGGAATTACAGGACTAAGTATTCACAGGTGACATTGATCTTTTACAGGAAGATGGGACGGATTGGATTTGAGATGCAGAAGGTAAAAGCACATTCAGTGCAGGTTCTGTAGGAGCATCTCTATCAGATGCTGCTTCCAGGAAGACATTTGATCTGAGAGCAGTTGATAGAGGTCCCTCTGCTCCTCCAGGCTGTTGGGAGGAAAAACAGAGGTTCCCCTTCCACCTGCAGAGGCAGAGACAGCACAGCACCACGGGGCCTGGGGCTCTGGCAGACCCAGAGGGGGGAGCTGGACACATCCCCCACCTGAGAGCTGAGGAGGGGACTCAGAGATGACCCCAGGGCAGCAGGGAGAAGGGGACACTGGAGGAGTAATGTGGAGCACTGCCCTGGGCTGCCATCACACACTGACAGGCTGTGACCTGTCTGTAACAGCCCTTGGCAAACAGATCTACCCTGAAAAATCACAGGGCTCATAAAAGCCAAGAGCAAACAAACAACAAACACAAACGTCTGGGCTCACGCAGGCAAGTCACAGAATTCACCAGAGTTGCTCTCTAGAGGGTCAAAGTAGCTCTGGATGTTTACCAGAAGTAACCTCCTAACCCAAAGTCAGAAATGCAGGAACTGACAGGACAGAAGGACTCTCTGAGGACAGAGATGGGCACCCTGGGTTACAGCTGGAGTGATCCAGGCCACATGGCCACGGTCACATGCATCTTTTAGGGGTGGTGAGCAGGAGGGAAAAAGTTATTCATAGAGGCTGACCCTGATGTCTCCACACTGCTCCTCTGGGTGTGCTCTGCACCACAGCAAACAGCAAAGCCTCTCCTGCTGAGGGACCTGAGCAGCTATAGGGCAGGACTAGCAAAGCACTGGCACAGGAGACAGGGACACACTTAAAGAGTTTCCTGAGGGAAATCAGGAGAAACTGAAAGCCAAGAGGGAAAGTTGGAGCAATGGGCCAGCATGCTGCCCAGGAGAGGATAACCCTGGGACTGCCACCCAGCCCTGCCCTGGGCAGGAGGCAGCCAACATCACTCCTTGAAAAGAAAAATGCAGCAACAAAATCACTATGAAAAGGTGCCCAGAAATGCAGCCTTGAAGAGACAAAGAGGAGAAAGCCTCCCGCTCTACAGAGAAGAGCAGAAACTGAGCCAAGCCCATCCATGAGGTTCCAGAGGTCCAGAAGGCCCATCCTGACCTGCAGACCCTACCAGAAGGGCAGAAAGGAGGGATGAGAAGGGCACGAGCATGGCCCACACTGAGCAGACACCTCAGGGCTTTGGGAGGCCTCCAGGTCCATTGGGGATGGATGGACAAGGCCAAAGCCCACGTTGTGCACCTGGTGTGCCATCGCCCGCTGGCTCCTCTGGCACTCCACGGGCTGGAGGGATTTCAGGAGCCCATGGAAGCGGGAACTGCAGCAAAGTCTAGACAGGATGTGATTAAGGCCTGAATAAGGATTGCCCCAGAGGTAAGGTCAGGGAAAGGACAGACCCTGGCAAGCCTCCAGAGAGATAGATTGACTCCTTCAGGAGATGGGAGAGTTTGCTCAGGGACAAGGATGCGGTGCCTGATGTGGAAATTGCCACGGGGAAAAGATTCTGGGGGTTTGGGGAAAAGAAAATGAAAGGAGCAGGACCTCCAGCTTCAGCCCCTGCACCCAGGCCCTCCCCTCTTGAGCCTCTCAGGCAAAGCAGATTAATAACACAGAGAACAGTCCTGCAGACCACAGGAGCCCAGCTTGAGAGAGGCTGTGTGGGAAGAGCAGTGGGGAAACAGAAAACTTCATGGAGCAAGGAAGAAAGGACTGACTGGACACAAGACAGCCTCTGCCCAGGCATCAGAGAAGGTTGGAGAGGGAAAGAGCTCTAGTCCAGCAAAGAGAGGAGTCAGAGCCCTCCTGCACACTCTGTTGGTGTCCAGGCTGGTTTAGGTGTTGCTGGCCCCCGAGGTTCAGGTTCTCTCCCCTCACAGCCCAGCAGCACCAAAGCAGACAGCCCTGCTCTGCTGGAAAGCAGGAGCCTGGCACTGCAGAGAGACCTGCACAGGTTTGAAGACTGAAGCTTAAAGCTCCACAAAGCCTTCCATGGCCATGCCACACACTCAGACATGAGGGAGGGCCATGTCTGTCACTGTCACTGCCAGCATGGGCTCAGCACCACGGGCTGTTTCCCTTCACCTCTTCTCATTTCTCACCCCACTGACTCAGCCCCTGCTGCCCTGTCCCTGTGCCAGCTCACCCAGACACCACAGCCCCAGGGCACCAGCATTCCCAAACACTGCCTCACATTCCTGGCCAGCATCCTGCCCTTTCCTGGCACCAGCTCCAACTGGGCAATCCTCTCCCAGCTCCAGGCTCATCCCAAGAGCATCGTAAGCAGGGTCCTTTCCCTGAGACATTTTCCTCCTGACCCTGCCCACAGTGGGGTCTCTGCTGTGAAAAGCAGAGACCCCTCCTCCAAACACACTTGTCCTGGGGTTCTTCATCACCCCCACGTGCACAAATACCCCACTCAGGCTGCATACAGCATCAGTTATCCATAAATATTCCACATTTGGTTGCTATTCCAAATATCCAAGTCTGACCTGAAGGCAGGTACCTCCAACCCACCCAGGAGGAGTTCCCTGTGCTCCCAAGCCATCCAGCACAGCTGTGCCACACAACCAGCAGTTTGCTTGGGTTTCATTCCTGCAGGTGCCCAGAAGAGCCTGGGCAGCACAGGACAGCAGGACAGACAGGGAAAGGGGTTTAGTTACAAGTTAGTGCCAAGTTTTCTAATCAATCACGGAATTTTTCATGTACTTTGAAATGTATTTTCATGTCATTTTTGGCATGAAAAGTGATTTAACACAAAGCAAGGGATGAATTACACAATGAAAACCAGAAAGAGAGAGGAGTCACAGAGCACAACCCTCTACTGGTTTGCACTGGCCAGTTGATGGGAAGTGGCTCTGGGCCTCTGCTCTTGGCCACCCAGAAACTAAAATGAGTGAAGGAGAACTTCCCCTACAGATCTGTGAAGATGACACATTGTTCACTCCAACTGAATTCAACCCCAAATTACTCTGGGAGATCCTCTGAAAGTACCCCAGAAGAAAAGGCCCTGGTTAGAGTGCCTGAGTGGGCTCCTGATCTCTCCCAAATTCCAAGACTTTGCAGACTTTGCAGTTGGATGCAAGTGAAGCCAGCAGCAAATGTGCTCAACACATCCAAACTCTGCCAGTTTGGATGGTAGAAGTTGTCTCATCCACAGGGTGCCAAAGTCCTGTTGTATGCCCAGATTTCCAACAGCTCTCCAATAACATGGCAGAAAAGTTGAAGAAGAACGAGAGGAATTTGGACAGGACACGTGAGCTGTTTCAGGAACTGAAATTCTGAGAACA
Organism: Rhadina sibilatrix; assembly: GCA_013400275.1. NCBI lineage: Eukaryota > Metazoa > Chordata > Aves > Passeriformes > Phylloscopidae > Rhadina > Rhadina sibilatrix. The sequence goes on along the minus strand of VWYO01021425.1, from coordinate 19,820 downwards.
TCAGTAGCAAGTTCTCTGTCTGGTTCTAGTTCTAGCTTGTGGATTCTCCTTCCCTAGAGATGCTGCAAAGCCATGTGGACACAATCCCAAGTGACTTCAGGGGATCCCTGAACAAGGGGATGGGACTGGATGGCTTCTAGTGGTGCCCTTCAGCCTGAACCATTCTGTAATTCTGTGCTGCTCTAAGCTGGCACAAAAAATCCTTAAACCCCCTCCTCCTGAGTCTGCTGGGCTCTCACTGATGTGCATTTGCCACCTGCAGTTTCCTCTCTGTGAGCCCAAAGGCAACAGGAGCAACAGCTGATTTCTAGCACAGAAGAGTTTTGATATTTAGTTTATCCAACAATAAACTGACCAGAAGTCTTTCCAAGTATTATATCAATATAATTACTGCACAATGAAACATTTCCCCTCTCAATGCAATGAGGTGTCCCCTCCAGTGCCTAAAGGGGCTCCAGGAGAGCTGGAGACAAGGACAAGGGTGTGGAATGCCAGGACACAGGGAATGGCTTCCCACTGCCAGAGGGCAGGGACAGAAGGGAAATCTTCCCGGAATTCTTTGCTGTGAGGGTGGGCAGGGCTGGCACAGGGTGCCCAGAGCAGCTGTGGCTGCCCCGGATCCCTGGCAGTGCCCAAGGCCAGGCTGGATGGGGCTGGGAGCAGCCTGGGGCAGTGGGAGGTGTCCCTGCCCATGGCTGGGGTGGGATGGCATGAGTTTAAGGTCCCCTCCAACCCAAAGCATGGTGATTCTATGATTCAATCCTCTATGTAAGACAGCAGAAGAGCAGGTTTGGAGGGCTCAGACAACATGGAAGAGTTTTACCTGTGTAGTCCTCTTCCTGCTCTCATGAAGGAGCAGCTCCTCTGACAGAAGCAGAGTCCGGGCTGGGTTGCAAAGATCCAGGGGCTGAGATGGAAAAAAAAAAAAAAAA
>VWYO01021420.1:294-65490 GCA_013400275.1 Rhadina sibilatrix | reverse complement strand
CCTTGGAGAAGACTGAGGGGAGTCTCAGGGAGGGGAGACCTCACTGCGGTCTTCAGCATCCTCACGAGGGGCAGTGCAGGGGCAGGCCCTGATCTCATCTCTGGTGACCACGGACAGAACTCGAGGGAATGGTACGAAGCTGAGTCCGGGGGAGGTTTAAGGCTAGATATCGGGGAAAAGTTCTTCCCCCAGAAGGTGGCTGAGCACTTCAAGAGGCATTCCAGGGCAGTGCTCATGGGCCCAAACCTGACATAGTTCAAGGAGTGTTTCGATTACGCTCAGGCAGGCACAGGGTGGGGTTGCTGGGGTGACCTGCGCACCGCCAGGAGCTGGACTCGGCGGTCCCTGCGGGTCGCTTCCAGCTGAGGCCACTCCACGGCTCTGCCAGAGCGCCGAGCGCGCCGGCCGCGGGCGCCGCCCTCCCTCAGCGCGGGGCCGTCTCCATGGCAACGCCGCCGTGACGTCATCCGCGCGGGCCGTGACGCGGAAGGGCCGCGCGGGCGGGGGCAGCGCTGAGGGCTCTGAGGGACGGGAGCGGAGCGGAGCGGCGGCATGGCCGGGCCGCACCTGCAGCAGCCCAGCTTCCTCCTGGTGGGTGCGGGGGCAAGCGCTGCGGCGGCACAGCCTCCTCCTGCAGCGGCGCAAGCCCGCGGGAACGGGCCGGGCTGGGCGGGCAGCGGGAGCGATGTCTCGGTACATGGGTGCTGTGCCTGTGAAGGCACCCGCGGGTCGGCCCGTGCAGCCTCGGGTGTCGGCGGGAATGCTGCGCCGGAGCAGCGGCGCTAGCGGGGGATTTTGGCACGTCATGGCCGCGATAAGTGCTGTCCTGCCCGGCAGCTGTGATCGGGTTTCCCTTGTGGTTTGTCCCAGGCCACGCTAAAGGCGGATTGTGTCAACAAACCGTTTGCGCAGAGGTGCCACGATCTGGAGACGATCATCGAGGAGCTGCCTGCCAAGGTGAGCAGTCTCTGCTTGTTCAGAACCTCGCTGCTTGGCAAGTTTCAGGGGAGTTGGTTTTTTATATTAGTGGATTTTTTTGTTCCTCTTTGTCTTATCAAGACAAACTGTCTGGAACGGGCTGCCCAGGGAGGTGGTGGAGCCAGGTGGAAATGTTCAGGGAAGGACGGGATGTGGCAGTCAGTGTCACGGTCTGGTTGACGTGGTGGTGTTTGGTCACAGGATGGACTCGATGAGCTCAGCTCTTTTCCAACCTGATTCTGTGATTCTGAGTTTTGAGGGCCTCCAGTGAAACAGTGGGAATCCACTGTTGCCAAGAATTAAGAACACTTTGTGGTCATTAAAGGATTGCTTCATTTCACCACTCTTCATTAAAGCCTTTCAGCCTCAGTTTATAAAGAAAACTCGTTTTTAAAATATGGCAAATAAAACTGCAAGGGATGCTGATGAGCACTGTTGCAACTTCAGTAGGATCAGAAATCAGGATAGGTCTCCCTTAATTGCCATGTTGCAATAGCTCAGCTCTTTTGGACAATTTACCCTGAAGGAACAATTACCCAGTGATAATCCAGGAATAGTCATAAATAAATAGCAGACATGTCTTTGTGTGTTCTAGTGCATGCAGCAGTGAGGAATTGTTAATTCTTTGTGTCTGTTTTCCCTGAAGGAACTACATGGCATCTTCCAGTGGCTGGTGGAGAGCATTTTTGGCAGCCTGGATGGCATCATCGTGGGCTGGAATCTTCGCTGCTTGCAAGGAAGAACAAATCCTAATGAATATTCTGTGGCTTTGGATTTCCTGGATCCCAGGTAAACTCATTCATTTCAGTACAGATGAAGAAATTAACTGATGGGCAAGTGACCAGTGTTTGACCTTTTTCCATTGTGCAAACCTGAGCTTGCAGAAGTGAGGCAGCAGAGGGTGTTTGCCATGGGATTCACTTTCTGATGTTTGTTTGCAGTGGCCCGATGATGAAGCTGGTTTACAAACTCCAAGCAGAAGAGTACAGATATGATTTCCCAGTCTCGTATCTTCCAGTGAGTAGCTGAATAGTTTGTAAGAAGGGAATGTAGTTGTTGGGACTTTGCATGCACTTTATACCTACATTTCAGTATAGGCCAAGGTGTAGCCTCAGTGCTCCAGGCAGACCCATTTCTTGAAATGGCTCCTGGAGGAGGAGAGTTCCCAGCCATAAAATCTCCAGGAGATGGTGGTTCTCAGCAGCTGGATATGTGTGTTCAGCCAAGAAAACTGCACTGTGATTCTTACTCTGTCCCCAGAGAGAGTTGTGTGGTTATTAGAAGTTGCAGGATTGAAAGGAGTTTTGTAAACTTACCACAGAGCAGTGCCTTCCCTGCCTGTGCTGTGTGCCCATGTGTTTGAAGTCTGGCTGCTCTCCTGGATATGAAGTGTCACATTTCCAACGAAAGTGTTCATCTGCAGAGTTGTTTTGCTCTGTTTATTCCATTGCTGCCACCTACATGCTGTCTAGAAATTGCTTCAGATAGTCCTACAGCCTTTAACAAAAGGAAACCTCATTTAAATATATGGTAATTGCTGGTCCACAGCCCAGTTACTTGGACAAAACCAGCAGCCAAACACCAATACTCTGCTGCTCCCTCTCCAACTGGAAAAGTCACAGTGAAGGCTTTTTTAAAAAAAAAAAAACAACCTGAATTTAAATGAAAAAATACTGAATACTCATTTTCAGAGAGAAAGTTAAGAGTTCTCTAAAGACCCTGCATTTGGACACAGAACTACTGCAATGCAATAAAATCCCACTGAGCTGAGTTCCAAAATGCTGGAATGCAGAATCTCACTATCTGAAAACATACTTTGCAATATACTGTGTAGCAGGTGAATATTTTGTTACTCTGTCTTTCAGGGCCCTGTGAAGGCTTCAATACAAGAGCAAGTCCTACCAGAATGCTCTTTATACCACAACAAAGTCCAGTTTCCTTCATCTGGTGGTTTAGGCTTGAATTTAGCTCTTAGTATCCTTTTAATCGTTGGGTGTCTAATTTTTTTAAATATCTAAAACTGAGAGATCATGACTGTTTCTGTTTTACATTTGTTATGTATGTGGGGTAAGTCATGGACATGCTGAAGAGTTTGGGCTGATGAGAAATGTTTAGATTACAATTTAAAATAAACATGTCCTCTTATGAACCCTTGTTGGAGGAATTTCTGGCCTTAATCAAGTCAACAACAAAATTCCCAGTGTTTCTCAGTAGAGCCTGTGTTTCACAATTTTTTTGTTTCTGTAACTATTTGTAGTTTATGCAGTATGGTAGGAAAAGGGGATGTTCACTTTGCAGCTCTGGCCTTTTTGGAAGCAGTGTAGCTGTAGCTGTGCTGCTTTCAGTTTGAGATAGTCAGATGTGCCAAGAGCAGCACAAACACTTTGTCACACAGGGTACACCTCAATTACCAATGTTTCAGTCACCTGGAAAGCAAGAAGCCAAGGCTGAATTTGCTCAAAAGTTTTAGCAAGGGACTTTAGACAAAGTACAGGTGTAGTGTCTGTTCAGCTTCTCCCAATATCTGACAGCTGTACCTGGTTTTTATCATGTGATCCTTAACTCTGTTCTTCCAGATCCATTTGAATATTACATGTTTTACTTTGCAATTAGTTTAATTACACAGAAGGTAAGTACCTTTCACATTTTTTTCTCTTAAAATAGTACTGGCCTTTCTCCATAATGCTCCAAGAGCCTGCTGGGGTGCTGTGTAGCTAAATTAACAGGAATCTCTCATCTGTTCTGTTGGAATTTGTTATTGCTTTGGTTCACTGGATGATCCAAGATTGGATAATAAACAAAATACCCACCTTGGATGCACCAATAAGCAGTCTGATGCCAACAAGGAGCAGGCAATGCATTCCAAATAGTTTCTCTCCCCCTGTGTCCAATAAGGGCTTCTCCACAGTCAGAAGCACAGCTTGGTGCTGTGGGGTGGGGTTATTTGGTTCCTCTGCCTGTTGTTACCTCTCTTGTGCTTGGTTACAATCATTGCTACAGCAACCCTTCTCTTACAGCTCATTTTCCTTTGCTCCAAGGGGTCTTTGCTGCCAGTCCACCTCTTTGGACCACTGGGCTTCTGCTTTTTCATGCTAAGGGGGTCTGCCATCACTCCCCAGCCCTGGCTTAAAGCAGCAGTGTTTAACCCCAGGTGTATCCTGTGTGTCTGTTACAGAACTCACCTGTCACCCATCATGTCAGCCCTTCCAACAGTGCTTATTTCATCCTGGTGGACACCTACCTCAAGTGTTTCCTACCCACAGAAGGAAGTGTCCTTCCCCCACCTTCTTCAAATCCTGGGGGAGCTATCCCTTCCCCTACTCCCAGGTAATGGCTGTAGTGTCAGGGGAAAACTGTGGGAACAGTGCAGACAAAATATGGCTTGTTGGAACAAAATCAAACAAGTAGAAAACACCTCCATACTTGCACCTGTATGTACTTATTACATAGGAATAATGATGCAGTGTTTGGTTAGAGTTGAAGTGATCAGTAATTACAGGAAGCTGCAGAAGTTTGAAATCCGTAATCAATTCTGCAGTTTGAAAGACTGTTTAAAAGTGTATAAAATACTGATTTTATAAAACACAGATTAAAAGCAATGCTGCATTCCCTACATTCCCCTGTACTGCACTGAGCCTTCCTGACTTGTGTATTTCCATGCATTTGTCCTCAAAGGTCCCCAGCTGTGCCCTTCTCCTCCTATGGCATGCACCACACCAGCCTGCTGAAACGGCACATTGCCCACCAGCCCTCTGTGAACGCTGACCCAGCCTCCCAGGAGATCTGGAGATCAGAAACTCTCCTTCAGGTACAGTGCATTTAAGGAAGAAAATGCCCTGCAATGGTTTTTTTTTTTTCTGCTCACTGAGGGATCTTTTCAAAGCAGAGGCAGGTCAGTTTGCTTTAGCTTGGTTTTGGAATTGAGCAGTGCAGCTGCTGCTTCCTGTTAATGCTACAAAGAATCACTGTGAAGCTGTTAAGTTGTAGCTTAGAAAGGCACTTCATGTATTTTCTTAGGCTAAGGGTCTGGCAACGAATCTCAGGCATTTGAGTATTTTTTTTTTTTTCTGGAAAAGTTTCTGCACCTGTTTTTCTTTTTTAAATCTTACATCAGTTCTATGCTCTGTGCAAAGGCAAAGGTTAAACACAACCAAGTTGGTTTTGTTCGTTACCAAGGGAAGGAAAAGAAAATCTGGATTTAGCAGTTCTGAAACAATGCTGCTGAGCTGACTAATTGATGCCTGGCAGGTGCTAAGAGTTTGTCATCTCAGCCATTGGCATGATAACCTGGAACATCTTGAACAGGTGCTGTCTATTTACCAGCACAGCTTAGTTTTCAAGTTATATACTGTGGTCTTGCTTATACTTATCTTCTGACTGACAGTGTGGGATTATTTCTCTTTCCCTAGCTGAGAAAATATTTGTTTTGCAGATCTTTGTTGAAATGTGGCTTCATCATTATTCACTGGAAATGTATCAGAAAATGCAGTCCCCTCATGTCAAGGTAATAGTTTGTACTGCACTTGTGAACATCAGCTGGTGGTTGAGCTCTTACGTTGGGGTAAATCTCCTGTTCTGTGCAGAAGTGTTTTTTTGTATATTGGTCCAAAGGAAAGAAGTAATTTACCAGTGTATCTACATAAGTGTGCCAGAGCTGATAATCCAGTTACAAAGAATGTTGTGAATAAGTGTGTCATCCAGATTTGCCTTCATTGCAGAAGTTGTGTTAGTTTTGTTCTGTTTTTTGTTTCTTTTTTTTTGCTCAAGATGAGTTTGTGGGATGGTCACAACAATCTGAACATCAATAGCAAAGTACTAATGTTTGAGAAGATGCCACTATAAACCCATTGTGTTAAATCCCACTGGGGCAGCATGACTGCTAAAAATAGCTAAATTTGATTTCCAGCAGAGATAGCAACTGTTACTGAAATACCAATTAGTAATTCTAACATCCGTGACCATTTTTTAGCCTAAATCCAAATTAAAAAAAAAAAAAATCATCTTACTAAACTGCCATTTTTATTGTTTCGTGTTCCAAAATATGCTTTTCACCATAATGGTGTCAGAAGCAGTTCTGTAGCTACAGAATTTGGATTATCTGACAAGCCCTAGCTCAGATAATGCACTGTTGTAAGCAGTTTGTGGTGGCCTGTTCAGTAACAAACTACTGCATGTAAGGAGTAAGTAAGTGTTGGGGAGGCTAAGATTGAAGGCATTATAAATGTAAAGGGAATTTGAAGGAGAAGGTGTTGATCCTCTGAATTCCCTCTGGGTCACAGTGGGACTTTCATAGAAGGGGAGAAAAATAATAAAAGCTGCTCAGGATTTATTCCTGTGTGCAAGTGCAATATGAGAGCTGATTGAAAAATTCTAATCCTTCACTCCACAGGATATGAAATAAAAGACATTTATATTTTGCTAGGGAAAAACATGGGAGAGCTGAAATGTGATGGGTTTTGTCTTCTATTCTCAAAGTTGAGGTCAAAATGCAAACTCACTAATGTTGCAAAGTCTCCACTTGGGACTCCCAGCAGCATGGCTGTGCACCTGTGATGGAAAGGCTTTGCTTGAAGTACCTTTGGTCTGTCTGTCTGTCCAGTCTCTGTGCATCAAGCGCTGTGCTTAGGCCAGAAATGATGATTGCTTTAAACTTCTCTCCTCTGTTCACCCTCTGTATTTCAGATGCTCTCTTCTAGCACTAGGGAGCAGCAGTTGCAGACAATGACTCTCCACGTTATGGTGGAGTAGGGCCTAGGTAGAGCTTACAGTTCTCTGAAATCAGCACTTCAGGATCCTCCACAAGGTGTGTTGAGCCACAACCTGAGGCCATAACTCCCTGATGGTATTTTAGTTTCATCTTTGATGGGAAGTAATCATGAGCATGTAAAATAGGAAGTCTTCCTCTTTTTGGGGGGGGTGAAGAGTGGAATGGAGCACTGGAATTCCCCATGAGATACATAAATGGGTGAAGGGTCTCTCCTGCAGGACTGAGGGAAGGTTCCAGATCAGTTGGGGGCAGCACGGTTCATTAGCCTGTGATGTTTCAACTGAACTTTGTAGACTGGATGGGTTGAAGGAGAGCAGTCTGCCTTGTAGTTCCTCAGGTGAGGAAGTAGAACATCCAGAAGTGTAAGCTCTGTTTTAACACAAGCATTAAAGACCTTGACTGGAAACCCAAGACGGCCCTATACCTTATTCTTAAAATTACTGATAATTATGCAGGTTCACTTGATTCCGTGTAGCCTTCTGTGTGTTTGGGAGGAAGGGTAATTAGTGACCATTCAGTCCTGGATCTTGAGCTGTTTGCCCATCAGTGGTTTGAAATGGCTGCATTTCTGTATTGGAAGGTGGGATGAAGTTTTGCAGAACTTGCTCACTCTTTCTCCAGCAGCCAGATTTGTTTGCTTTCATGGGCCAAGACAGATATCAGATAAATAGCTTTCTTGAGAAGGAGAATCATAGATTTTTCCTTAAACCTTGGTAATGTCATCAGTCTTCCCTTTATAAGTAGAAGGCAGTGGAATGGGATTGAATAGTAATTTCTTTTGAGAAGATACACATTACAACCTTGAATTGTTTTTGGGTCTGCTGTGAACCTGAGGTTGATGCTATTTGCTATGCTGTCACTGTTTTCCCTTTTAATTCAACTATTTTTCAATTCTTTTGTCTGTTTGTTTTTTTCTCTCTCTGATGATCTAGAGTCCAAGTGTGCAGCATCTTTTTTCCTATTCCCTTCTGCTGTTACCACAAGAAACGCTTAAAAAGAAGTAGTTTGATAAAACTTTGTCATGCTTCCTGACCTTCCAATGCCAGGTGTTCAGCCCCCAGCACTGCATGTGGAACACCCATTAAAATCCAGGGGGTTGCAGATTCCCTGTGGCAGGGCAGTCAGTTTGGAAGCAGACAATCTGCCCAAGCTCTTGGGGAGCTGCAGTAACAATCCTGCCACTCCAAGGGTATGAACCAAAAGCTGCCAAACTGACAGTGGAGAAGATGGGGTAGAGGCTGTTTAAAGACAGCAGAGGTGTGATCTGGAGAGTTAGTTTAGATGCCTGACAACAGTCTTTGGGGTCTGTGTAGTGTACATTTTTTGTTTTATGTTTTTTTTTCATTTATTTCATACATGTGTGTCACTGTTGCTACAGTATCCTCTTCATTGTCCTAGTCAGAAAATACTGGTCAGGTTGTTCCTTCAAGAAGGGATCTGGCTGAAGCTTGCAGAGATTTCAGTGTTATGGCAAGATGCCTTTTGCCTCAGCATATAGCACTGTGCTAGGTATGTCTCTGCCTTTTTAGATGTGTAATGTTTCCCTAACAGCAAAAGTGATTTCCTCTTTTGAGGAAATTCACAAGACCTGCAGCCTTCCCAAATGGCCTTTAAGCAGAGAGAAGACATAAGGTTTCTCTGGACAGGAAAGCCCAATTTGAGCTTCTTCTGCATACAAACTGTGCTTCTCCAGCAGAAAGACATGGTAAAGTTTTCAAAATAAATGTAAAAAAGCTTGCAGAATACTGCTCTCTTACTCCATTTTTAATTAAACACTGTAACAGTGTGTAAATCCTTATTGCTGCAGTTCAAATTCACTTCTGAAATGGGGAATTTATTTGGCAAAAGCTCCATAGCCCTCACCCTCTGAGCACAGCAAAGAGAACAGCCACTTTTTTGACACGTGCTCCTAGTTGTATTTCTAAGCTGATAAAGGGTAAGAAATACTGTGGAATCAATCTACTGAACACCAGAAAAAAAAAAAAAAAAAAAGAGGATACTGTGGCTGCAGTTGTTATTGTGATATGTTGTCCCTGACTGTATTTGTGATGTTCATTTTTCCCCCCACCCTTCTTCCTTGGGCTCATTCTCACTTTTTTTTTCTCTTGCTCTCTTCTCTCCTTTTTTCCCTCCCCCCTTCCTTTTTGTTTCTGTTGTCTCAGCTGGAGGTTCTCCACTACAGACTCAGTATCTCCAGTAAACACCACGGTAGTCCTGCCCAATCCAGCTACCAGGCCCTCCACGCATACCAAGTATTACCATCTTTTCATTTTGTTTCCTTTTTAAAAAATCTTGTTCCATCATATAATCTGCCAAGTGTATTGATGCTGGCTGTACAGCAGCTGCTTCTGCCAAGGTGTGGTTTTGTAATTTGAGAGCACTGCACTGAAATCCACCAAATTGTTCAGTGAAACAGATGCTGAGAGATATTAGCAAAGGTCGGTGAGAAAAGAGTTAAACTCTTGCATGGTATGGTCATGGAGAAAAAAGTTAAACTCTAGCATGTTATGAGGACTAATTGGAAACTGTTCCTAGAAATGCATCCTTGCAATGTAAGACTTACCAGCTATGCTGTTTTTTGGCACCAAAGCTGTCTTCACCAATGGCAGATTTCTGCCTCTCACACATTTAAGCAAACCTTGCGTGGAAGAAAAGATCAGAATTTGCATGGCTGTCACCCAGATTAAGGTAGGTAACATCTGGGGGTTTTTAGCCCAGGACATGTCATTGGATGACACTAAATTTGTGGTGGCAATGTCGACTTGACTGTCCACTTTTGCAAAAGCACAAGTGGTACATTTGCAGATTGTTCAGGAAATGTGCATGCAAAAACATTCCTGTTGGAACAGATTGCTGATTCCTCTTTCCTTACTTCAGCCCTTTATTCATTGGGTCTTCATTTTGGGCATGGGAGGGCTAAGCTTATGTACTATAAAGCTCTTTAGCACTACATGGCATTTCCCTGCTCTTTGAATCTTCTTTTTGTTTTGTTTTAATTAAGTGCTATAATATCTCAAGGTGCTGCTTAGAAAGGAACATAGAAAGTACTACTTGAAATCTTTTTTACTGCTACATTTATTTATCTACTGTATTAAGAATTCAGAATGGCACAATCCATCCTGTAGGAAAAGGTTTGACAACAAAAACACTTGTTGGAAAAAGTAGTTTTTAAACCAGTGATGTTCATAATAGTGGTGATCCAGGCTAAGAGGAAATTGTAAGAACTGCTATGTGGAAGAATTACTAACATCATCCATAATGATGTATTGAAATATGGTGGTTTTGTAAATTCCAAAGGTACCTTCAAGAGGGACTTGGGATTTCTAAAATTACACCCTTTCAAGGCCTGTAGCAGAGTACTCACCCTCTCTAATTGCTGTGGAGATCCTGGTCCAAACTCCAAGGACCACACAACTTCTTGGAGTTCTACCTTCTTGCATAAGCTCATCAGAACTGTAGAAAAGATGCTGTTACAAGTTGGAGCTGTCAAAAACAAGCCCAGCCTTCATTAGAACTGGTAAAGGTTTATCCCTGTGTTAGAAGAGTCTCGGGTCTGGCTGCACTACAGGACTGTCATGGAGCCTGGAGTGAATGTCACAGTGTATTCAAAATCCCAAGGAGTATAAAAAGACATCTACTTTGCCTCAGGCATTGCTGAGAAAGGACATAAAGACAGACACAGACACACCCTCCTTCTCTGCCTCAAGCACTGGAAACTTCTTGCAGCTAATCCAATACACCTTTCCAGCACTTTCCATTATATTTGCAGCTGTAACTTACATTTCATGTACATTATTCTTCTCAACTTGGGTGAAAGAGAATAAAAATCTCACAATCTGCCTTCAGTGGTAGGTTGAGATTAGTTCACTATTAAAGCAGATGACAGCAGCAGAGGAGTGTGTGCTTTGGCTGCACATTCAGCAGCAGACCCTCCCAGGAGAACCAGCAGGTCTTTGCCTCCTTCACCTCCCTGCTGCATCAAACACCCCCTTACTCATTAGTAACATCACTGTAACTAATCACTCCTTGTGCTGCTCCCACCCAGGATACTTCTCCCCCTGAGGATTTTAGAACCAACAGGATCTCTCACAGGACTCAAAGCAGTTCTTATTCTGACTGTAACTGTCTAGGATTATTCTCTCCTGTAAGGCCAATGAGTGCCAGCATAGGAAGGAGAACTCAGTAAAGCCAGCCATGAGCATAAACAAAGGACCTGCTGTGCTTCTGCAGCAATGAACTTACAGCCATAATGAAAGGCTGAATATTCTTTTTTCAGAAAAGGGTAAGTCAAAGTCTGCAAGTTACTCTGTTCTTTAAAGCTAGCCCAAAATCCAGTGCATTTGAGTACTGTAGATAACTTTTCTTAAATCCAAATATGCTGCTGTTCTTAGTGAACTGGTGGCAGAAGATTGATGCAGCTTGTCCTGGGGAGCAACCCTGTCCAAAATCAGGTGGCACCAAACTATGGTGAAGAACCTAGAAGGAAGAGAGCATTTCCTGTATTTCAGTCTGAGAATATAATTTTCCTGAATTCTTTGAACATTTAGCAAATTCCACTCATTAGTTGCCTCTCTTTTGCTTTGAATCTAGGAGTCATTCAAGCCCACTGAGGAGCACGTGCTAGTGGTAAGACTGCTTGTGAAGCATCTGCATGCTTTCAGCAACAGCCTGAAACCAGAGCCTCTCTCCCCTTCAGCCCACTCTCACACAGCCAGCCCACTGGAGGAGTTTAAAAGGTTGGTGCATGAGCATGTGTCTCTGGAATGTATGGAACTGAAAAGCTGAGCTTTCTCCATGAAAATCTCAGCTTTCTCTCAGAGGTTGAATTAAGCTGTTTTGATGCTAAATATAGAAGTACATTATTAAAAGTACAGGAGAGCCTCTGAGTGGGGGGCAGCTTCAGCAGCAGCAGCTAGGGCACTAGTCTATAGAGAAAAGAAAATGCTACCAGAGGATCCTGGCCAAGGTTAGTTCAGTATTTGGTATTTAATAATTTGAGCTGAAATTTAATGGCTTGAAGTAGTTTCAGTTAAAAAACACAACAAATTTTGCTCGATTCTTCCTCTATTTGCATTTGTGAAAGTGTGTTGGGTTGTTGGTTGGTAGGGTTGGGTGTTTTCTTTTTAAAATTTGCTGCCAGTTTATACATGTGAATGTCTTTGAAACTTTTTGCAGGGTTGTGATTCCTCGGTTTGTCCAGGAGAAGCTTTATATCTTTCTGCAACACTGTTTTGGCCATTGGCCTCTGGATGCCTCTTTCAGAGCAGTATGTATCTGCTTCTCCACTTAAGTCTTTACTCAACAGAAGTAGTTACTAAAACTAGTTATTAGTTATTAGAATTAGTTATTGCTGTTTAGCTGCTGTTTCTTAGTCTTTACATGTCTCTTTCCTAGACCTGTGGAATTCTTTATATAACAAATAAAAAAATTAACAAAAACCCCTTCCTGCCTTCCTTTCCAAAAGAGTCTTGGCACTCATGTGGCTTTGTGTGTGATCTTGCTTAGGTTCTTGAGATGTGGCTGAGTTACCTGCAGCCCTGGAGGTACGCACCTGAAAAGCCACCACAAAGCACAGAGCCTTTGCCTCGCAGCGTCCCGGAGAAATGGTGAGGAGGGGAGCAGCTGGCACTGATCTGAGCCAAACCTCAAGGAGATCCTGAGTAAAACAGCAGGATTTCAGGAGCACTAACCTGAATTAAATTCCTGTATAAGATTAGAGAATGATTTTATAGGACACCAGTTTTTATTTTGAGAGTATTCTTTTGTCTCAATGGAAATTGACCATCTTTCCAGAGACAGAATAAAACATCCCCTTAGTGGTTTATTTGGTAGAAGACAAAATAACAGCTCTTTAAATAGCTGTACTCACAAATCCTGTACTCACTTTGACAGGGCTTCCTTCATTCAAGAAAACCTGCTCATGTATACCAAGCTGTTTGTGGGATTTCTGAACAGAGCTCTTCGAACAGACTTGGTCAGTCCAAAAAATGCCCTCATGGTGTTCCGAGTAGCTAAGGTCTTTGCTCAGCCCAATCTAGCTGAAATGATCCTGAAAGGTAAAAGGATATTTTGACATCTTCTCTTGTCCTGTCTCAGTCTTTCTTCACAACTGTTTTATCTCATCTCAGAAGCTCTGAGGTGAATGGACTTCTCTGCCATTTTTTGTGCTATTTCACCATTCAGAAGTCTGTCTTCACTAATGTTTGTCAGTTGGTTTAGTAAGTCTACAGTTCTCTTCTAATCACCATAGATTGCATTCCACAATTTTTCTTTAAAGAACTCAATTACAATTGTCAATTTTTCTTACACTTGTATTACTTCATTATATACTTCAGGATTTAAACTTTATATATCTCTGAAAGTCTGTATACTTAATAAAAGAGTCATGCATGCATTTCAGGATAATTAGGATATAGTGGATTTGGGAGGGATGATATTTGACAAGTATCAATGTCTGAAGTGTGTTTCTCCACTGCCTTTGTTTGAAAAATGTTACAAACTTAAAATGCTGCTGTGCATGGTCTACATTAAACGCATGCTGACATTTTCTGCTCTGGGTAAAGTAAATAATGAACAGTGATTAAGGCCTCCTTCCCCTTAGAACTCTCTAAGTAAAGTTCCCCAGCAGCCTTAAGGCAGCTGGACCTCCCCCAGCAAGAGCAGTATTATGGAACCATCTTCACTGCTTTTCTCCAATTCTAGGAGAGCAGTTATTCCTGGAGCCAGAACTTGTCATTCCCCACCGTCAACACCGACTTTTTATGAGCCCCACTCTTGGTGGGAGTTTTTTGTCATCACGGTCTCCAGCTGTTACAGATGCCTCATTTAAGGTGAAGAGTCATGTTTACAGCCTGGAAGGACAGGACTTCCAGTATAAACAGATGTTTGGTGCAGAAGTCAGGAATTTGGTAAGCAATGAGCTCCTTGTCACCTGCCTTTCCACTGTGACAGATGTTCTCTCAGTGCTGAACATCCATAGCAGGAGAAGTTAAGAGTAGAAAACTTCACACCCTGCATTACTGAATAATGCAGTTTTCTGACAGTGACTTCTGGACACTGAGGAGTCTCAGTCAAGCACAGCTGTAAAAATCTGCTTCTTCTTTGATAAATAATAAGTTAATGTAACAGCTTGCTGCCTTGGAGCAGTATATAAACATGTTTCCTCTCAAACATGTGATCTTCTGATTGATCAGTACCTACCAGCAACTCAGACAAAAGCAGCAGGAAAAAGGAAAAAAAAACAGCTGAAGAACCTAAGCAGCACTGAGGTTTCTTAAATGCTTCAACAGAGCTGCCTCTGTCCTATTGGAATTCCAGCTAGCAGTCAGCACAAACCCATATGCACAGATCCAATCCATGTGGGACTGAGTTTGCTGGGATTGCTCTCACTCTCAGCTATCAAGGCACAGTTTTATCCATGTATGGACACTTAGTAGTCCTTTATCTTTGTCCCACACAATTTTTGTTTTTTGTTTCAGGTGTTAAAACTGGCCCAGTTAATTTGTCAGGCACAGCAGACAGCAAAGTCCATCTCAGACCATTCTGCAGAGACAATGGCCAGCCAGTCCTTCTTCTCATGGTTTAGGTTCACACCATCTGAGGTGAACGGTTCCTACACAGGCAATGACCTTGATGAAATTGGGCAGGACAGCATCAAAAAGACAGATGAATATTTAGAGAAGGCACTGGAATATTTGTGCCAGATCTTTAAGGTGAGTAACATCTTTCCAAGAACTTGTACAGAGGGGAGAAGTCAGGATTCTCAAATGTACATTTGTGTCTCTTGCACTTTGTGGGGTCACAAAGCTGGCCAGANCACAGGCAATGACCTTGATGAAATTGGGCAGGACAGCATCAAAAAGACAGATGAATATTTAGAGAAGGCACTGGAATATTTGTGCCAGATCTTTAAGGTGAGTAACATCTTTCCAAGAACTTGTACAGAGAGAAGTCAGGATTCTCAAATGTACATTTGTGTCTCTTGCACTTTGTGGGGTCACAAAGCTGGCCAGAGTCCTTGCTAATAAATTCTAACATCTTCTCAACTTTACCTGCTTCAAAACCATTTTCAATGTAGATGGAATTAGGTGTTCTGAGTTTCTAAGTATCAAACCTACCTTAAGTGACCACTCTTTTGGACTGTATAATTTATACCTAGCCTAATTATACCAAGCCTGTCCTCACATTTCCAAATGGAGGACATTAAAAACCTCTGCAGTATCTTCTAAATGTAGAGCTGTAAAAATACAACTGCAGCTATGGACAAACTGTTACACTTAACAGATTAATTTCTCTGCAGCCACACTCCCTTGTACAGAATTGCCCTAGGATACAGCTCCTTGATATTCCTTGGGAGCTAAGGGAGAGACAAACCAGAGCATTTTTCTAGAATTTGACAAGCACAGACAATTCTGGAGAGGTTTATCTCATTTTAATGTCTAACTGAGGTACTATTAAGCTGTTCTTGATATCTGAGCTGGCTGTCAAAGACTTCCAATGCTAATGAATTTAAGTGAGAAATAAATTAAATAGGGGTGGATCAAACACCTGCTTTAGAACTCTGTTATTCTTGCGTAGCTGAGTGAAGCCCAGCTGACCCAGATGATGATGAAGTGTGGGACAGCTCAAGATGAGAATGGAAAAAAACAGCTTCCAGACTGCATTGCAAGTGAGAATGGCCTCATTCTTACACCCCTTGGCAGGTACCAGGTGAGAGAAAAACAATTCCACATCCCTACCTAGGTTATTCTTGAAAAACACAATTCTCCTTGTATGATGAAGAGAAATGCAACTTCCTTGGGGCTAAGAGAGGTGCCAGTAAAAAGGTGTTTCAGGCAGCAGCAGCAAGATGAGGTGTTTGTTTTCCCATTGCCAGATCATCAATGGCTTACGCAGGTTTGAGCTGCAGTACCAGGGGGACACTGAGCTCCAGCCCATCCGCAGCTACGAGAACGCTGCTCTGGTGCGACTCCTGTTCCGCCTGTCCTCGGTGCTCAACCAAAGGGTAAGCACAGCCCTGCCTCCTCCAGGGTCCCTGGACTGCCTGTTCTTCACTCCACCTGTACTACAGGGCACCTCAGTTCTTACTCCATCTGTGTCATTGTGGTCTGGATGGGTATTTCCTAGGAGTGTGAGGCCCGCCTCTCCACCTGTAATTCTGCTTTTCCCACACAAAACATTGCAAATGTGATTAATTAAGGGCCTCATGGTTGATGAACAGTGGAGTAATGTTCAGAATGAATGCTTCTAAACAGGAAAAGTAAATTCTTTTCTTAGCTATGAAAAAACAAGGCAAGCCTGCACTAAGACAGTTCTGCTGTTTAAAAGTGCAGTTTGATCCCATTTCCTATAATCCTCATTGTCTAGGTGAAGAAAATTGCAAAATAAGTTACTTTATGACACAATTTGCAGGACACTTAACTTTTAAATGCATCTTCCCTCAGTTTGCTGATCAGATGGAAGTGCTTTGCTCCAGGGATGATTTTGTGGGCAGACTGTGTCGCTATCATCTGACCAACCCCCAGCTCGTACAGAAAATCAGGTACAGCCCCGTGGTGAGGGACAGAACGAGCCACAACTGGGGACCCAGGATCAGTCTGAGGTTTCTGGCCAGCTACAGGACTCTGGTTTCTTTGCTGATGATCTACTTCCTTGCATCCTGGTTTCATGTTGGGCCAGTTGGCTGCACATTCATGATCCTAACTGGATATTTTCTGTATGCTGTAATAATGACTTTCTTCTTTGAAGGATGGAAACCACATGAACACTAATTTCCTCTTCCTGGCCTGCAAAAATAAATCTTGTAAGGATGAGCCTGGGATTCCATGACTAAAATGTTTTAACTGTATCAGATCTTCATGAAATATTTTTAATACTAAAGTTATTGGAGTTTTGTAAACATTGATGTGGCCTTGTCGAGATAATCAATGTATATTTTATTTTTATAAAAGTGTTCCTGTAGACTCTAGTGAATATGTTGTTTGGCTGGTTTTTTTTGAGGGGGTAAGAACAAGCCATGAGTATTTATAAAACTGCAGTCCTGCCAGAGCTAAATCCCATCACTAACCTCTTGACCAGTTCTTCCAGTTCACTAAGGACAGGAAGGATGTGGTGCATGAGATCCAGAGCCATTTAGGATTTGTCCTCTAACCTTCAAAGCCAGTGAGTTTTCACTTAGCACAGAGCACATAAACCCTCATGCCACGGTATCTTAACAGGGGAAGAGCAGTACAATGTTAGCATCCAACACAGGAATAATAATAAATTTATTACAGTAGAAACAAACAGATACTGCATTATTAGCTCATGTACAAAATACTGACAGCATTCTGCTGCCTCAGTCAGTGCTTACTAAGTACCCACATTTAAAAACATCCTAAAACTGATGACACCACATGGATTTACAGAGGTCATAGCAATTTCTTGACACTGCTGTAAGAGAGCCCAGCTACTCTTCAGGTTTGCTGCACAACACAGAGAGATGGGGCAGGACAGAATTGGAACATCTGGTATTCAAAATTCTCCTGCACCAGGAACTTAAGAAGGAGCAGCTTAGACACAGGGGGAAATATGAAAAATGCATTAAATTAGGGTTACTGGTGGTGAATGTTTTCATTCAAAGTACCAACAGTAGGGCAGCTGATGCCTGACTTGAGTGCCCATCACTGTTCAAGGCACCATGGATTAGTTGTCAGTTCTACTCCTGAGATGTTGTTTTTTGCCTTTTTTGTTTAAACAAACTGATGTAGCACAGAAAACATTTTCAGAGCACTGAATTAAACTCCCATTGGAAGCCTGATGCCTCAGAAAGACTCTTAAAAGAAGAAAAGTAACTATGAACCTGCTGGATTGATTTGTGTCACTTGGCCTTGGAACTGTTGGTTTTCCTCCCCCATCCTTACATACACATTTACAGAATTTATAGAGGAAGTCAGTGTGCACATTGGTATCTCTTCTTTCTCCTCAACCTCACTCTTGTGGAGTGAGAAACATGGTCCATGCTAACCAAAAACTGTTTATACAAAGTTGCATTTCAATTAAGCTACAAAAGGTTTTATAAAATGAAACCTTTTTTGCTCTGCTTGGTTGCACATTCCCACGCCCAAGTATAATTATCCAGATTTATCTCACATATTTGAGGGGTACTTTAAAAGGATGTAATTTATCCCATAACAGCCAAAAAGATTTCCTGCACCCATTGGGAAGTTTGCAAGCACAATCAAGTTGCAGCTCATTTATTTCTGGGGCAGTATTAGGTCACAAAACATACAGTGTGGAAGAAATACTGGCACTGAGCAAATTTTGAAGCAAAGTAGGACATTTTTCCCTACCCCCTCTTATACCAGACTCCCTGATGGAAGTCCACAAATAATTTCTTCTCTAAGAAGACAATAAAAACTCATCCTAAATACAGTCTTGAGAACCATATATACACATTTTGTATATCTGAAAATGCTGGCAAAAGTCCACAGAGGGAGAAGACAGAAAGCATGAAAGCTAAGTCTAATATCAGGTTCTCTACTGAACCTGACAACCTAGAAACAAAACAACATAAGGCTTCTTTCTTCTGAAAAAGAAGACTGTGGTCTTCCAGAGGCATGTGGAAGAGGCCAGCTGCTGGGAGCTTCTTTCTGGCTGCATGACTGCAGAGGTGAGCTGTTATGCAGCAGAGAGACAGGCCTGACGAATGCTTTGTGCCCAGGTGTTCAAGAGAGCTGTGACTGAATGCTTGTCTGGGAGCTGCAAGAGTTTGGAGGTCATGTATCGATAGACTGACTGCAAAAAGGGATTGGCTGCTGGAGGAAAAAAGAACAGGTAAAGGAAGTTGTCATAAAAGTAATATTAAAAGCATTAAAATAAAAGAGCAACATTAGGTGTTCACACTTCCCCACTACTGCCACATACACATGCCCAACAAATGCCATGGCAGCATCTTCATACCATACTGTCTGGGGTTCTTTATCCACAGAGGGCTCTGATCTGGGTAGTCTGCTGGAACACTGAGCTGGAGTGGTGGCACATTTGGAAGATTCTTGTCATCTAAAAGGCAAACACACTTCCATCAGAGCAGAGCATTTCTTGCCAGACAGGAGGCTTTTGGTGCATAACTGAGCTTGATTTCTGGCCTGTGAACCCCAATGAAGAACCAGCACATCCCCCCCTTTCTTCTTACCTAGCTTGCATATGAGATGAACTGTGCCATTATTACTGCAGTGTGAAGGGTCCAGGTTCACCAGGAATTTAGGATTTAATCTTGCAACTTCCCCTTGTAAGACATTTGGTATGGTCTGTCTTTCATCCTCTTCGTATTTCCGCTTCCGAGGGGACGCAACGGGGGCCCTGCGTAAAAGGCACAAGGACCAGGTGAAAACGTGCTGAACTCCTTCAACACTTCACATGAAAAAAAAAGAAAAGCTCCAAGGTCACCCCCATCCAGAAACCCATCTGCTCTTTTCACAGCTGCCAGAGGAACGTTTTTGCTCAGGCCAGGCAGCAGGGCCGCGGTACGTACGTGATGGGCTGCCCGTGGATGGCGGTCATGGCCGGCATGAACGTGCGGTACAGGGAGTGGTTGAACACTGGGGAGCGGATGTTGGCCAGCACAGCATCCAGAAGGGGCTGACACAGGTACTGCTGCTTGGTAGGGGGCACTGGGGGAGGTGGTGGAGTAGGCTGAAACACAACAGAAGCCCCTTTTTCCTTTAATTGTCACCAGAAAGAGAAATAGCTACGGTCGGTTCTGAAAAATTTTACAGCAGTGAAGTTTCAAGGCATGGAATGTAAATGATTCTCCAAACTGTATATAGTAACATGAAGGGAGGAAGTAAAGAAAAGAAAAAAGAAAAAAAAATGCAGTTTTGGTTTAGGAAGGCTGTCCTGAAATCAGCCACAATCCAAAGGAAGAATTATTCAAGTCTTGGCACAGAGCACAAGAAATTGGAAGTTCTATTAGAAGATACATACAGGTGACTTACATGAAGTTCATTTTTTCCTGCTTTCTTATTTTGTCCAACCTTACTTGAAGTTTTAACAGCACGAGTAATAAAAACTGCAAAAGTGATCCTGCCGAGTCTTAAAGACTTTTTGGAAGGAGCTGCTTATCTCTGCTGGCACAAAGCATTACATACCACAGCCATGTCATTTTTCAGCTTCTCCAGAGCAATTTCACATTTCTGCAGCGTCTTCAGGGGGCACCTGTGGAAGAGGAGAAATTTCATCCACATCACCCCACCAAAGCTGAAGTGTTTCTGCTGGCTGAGCCCCAGAGACAGCCTCAGTGGCAACTGGGCTGGGTGCTAAACAAGAGATCTCTGGAATAGCTGGGAAAACTGACAGGAAAAGTTACCGTTTTGAAGGGTCAGTCAGGATGTCCAAGAGACTCTTCATTTTACTCAGGTCCTTCTTCCGATCTGAAACAGTGTGAGAAACACAAATATTAACAACAGGAACAGCTCCTGTCCTGCAGACAGAAATACAGCACACTCTCAACAATGAAAACATGAGCCAATACCAAAGAAAGTAGTGAGGATTAAAGACCTTTCATCTAATCTTAAGTATATCCAAAGCATAAACTCTACATGTTTCAAAACCAGTAGAAGTAAAAAAAAAAAAAAAAACCTGATGAGAATTTAAAGAGGAAGATTTTGCCCACTCCTCACACTAGAATCTTTAGTTAGAAGCAAGGAAGAACAGTTAACTTTCTCTGACATTTTTAATCCCTGGAAAATAAGTGACCACAAAAGTCAAAGTATTGCTTCTTTCAGCAGATAAGAGAGCTGACACAGATAAATGCATGGTCAAATACAGGAAACCCCACCTTCATTTTTATCTATTTTATTGATCATCCTCCGGAGTGGCTCAATGTATTTTGATAGTTGTTTCAGTTTTTCCAGATATTGTTGCTCCTCTGACTGACCAGAACTGGCTGGACTCATGACAGAATTTGGATTTCCTGGCAAAAAGGAAGACTGCGTGTCACAGGGTGATAAAGGATACTGCAGAACGTTATTTGCACATTTCTGACTCTTGATCTGAAATGTGGCACTCTCAAAGTGTAGCTCCTTTCAAATGTCCAAATCCACAACTGGATGCCCTCCATAGTTTAGGTGCTTGCCCAACCCTCTAGTCTTTGTGTAGAAATAACATGTTCTATGGGCAGAACAGCAATTCCCACTTAACACATTTTTTCCTGCAAAGTACCAAAGTTCCATATACCCATTTTCTAGGTCTTTATTTTGCCTTCACTCTGATGCTTTAAACATGAAATAAACACAATAAAGTCACAGCAGTTTTTGTTAAGTAGGTCCTTTCCTATCTGCAGGGCACACAACACTGGTATGAGAAGGAGCCTGCATGTCACCTCCATTCACAGCATCACAAACTGCTTATTCTGTCTGGTAGGGAAGTGCAAAGTGCCAGAGTACACCTGGGAAGGTGTTCTGGAGCAAAGCAGCCTGCTGCCTGGGATTAAGAGGTTACATCCTTTACAATAGCAGAGAGTCGCTTTGGAACTAAAGAATCATTCTGCCTCTAAACTTGCTACATTAAATTAAGTTTAATTAAGTTTTTTCAAAGACTGGGGAAGTTAGAAAAACCCATTACATAGCCCAGATGAGAAAAGGGGTTTCAATGGACTTTGATTTGGGAATCCAAGCTGTTGTGTTATGTGGTGAGTGTGACACGTTCACTACCTGCAATGCCAGCTGCTACACAGAGCTCTTGGAAGTTTACACTGTGCCAGAAGTAACAGGTTTCCCCAGGAACTATCACAGTTACCAAAACATAGTCCAACCCATGGTGTGCAGTACAGCTCTCAGATCTTTTACCTGGAGTGTTTAAAGGACCTGGGGACGGGACACTGAAGTTCTGAGGTGTTCGTGCAGCTGCTGGGCTCTGTGATGGTTGTGGAGATGGACTGGGGAGAAAGCTGCTGGGTGATGGAGCAGGGCCAGAGCTGAAAAATAAGCACAAAATTAAACCTGCCAGAATCTGACAAGGAAGGATCATCAGCCTGTAAGCAGGTATGATTTCAGTAAATATCATTATGGCAGTCTGTAGTTCTGCCCTGGTGAGATTTCATACGCAGGTTCTTTCTGTAAAATGCGACTTTTCAGAGTGAATTCAACACAGTCTCACCTGTGCTCCCAAGGGAGTTGGCATTAAAATTCATTCACTTCAATGGAAAAAGAGTGAGGTTACTGAATGTTTCTGAAAAGCTCGGGCTCCATGGCATTCACAGAAGTGCTCAGAAGTTGCAGTGGGGCTCACCTGACATTCGAGTTTGGCTGAGAGGTTGGCTGGCCTGGCTGGGGCGACGGCTGCGGCTGCGGCGGCGGCGGCATCGACTGTGGCGTCTGGGCTTGCTGGACAGGAGATGGGGATGACATCATGGTGATGTTGTTCTGGCTGACCTGCAACGTGGGAGAAGGTACCATCAATAACAGCAAAAGGGAGCAGAGGATGGGAACCTAGCTAAAAGGCTTTACCTGTGGAGAGAAATGCATCCTCAGGCCTATAAGAAATGAAGGCGTTAGTTTCCTTCCTCCCCCGTAAGGACACTCCCACCTGTGTCACTCTTGAAGCTCTCAGGGCAGTAAATCTTAATAAACTCCAGTAGAAATGACCATTAAAACTGCACATAGCTTGAATTAACTGTATAATAATTATTTTTCACTGCCCAAACCGTCATGTTGCAATTAAAATGTCAGAAGTGCCAGGTGAAAAAGCCTGTACTTTATTAAAACTGAAGAAGAGCAGGAAGAAAAGACATTTCCCACTTGATAATTAAGAGTCAAAAAAACCCTCCTTATTTAGACATTTTAATTACAGTCATCAAAGGTCTGTCAGACTCAACTGCAGCTTCTCAACTGGTTTTCTTCAGGAAAAAGGAAGAAAAAAATTAGGTAAGCCAAATCACCAACACCTTGTTTAAATATTGAGTTCTGAAAATCTGGGTGGAGACACAAACTCCAGACTGAACAGCTGGGTGGAAAAAAAAAATGAAGCAGCTTTCTGACCTTTGGAGAATG
This sequence comes from Rhadina sibilatrix, assembly GCA_013400275.1. Classification (NCBI taxonomy): domain Eukaryota; kingdom Metazoa; phylum Chordata; class Aves; order Passeriformes; family Phylloscopidae; genus Rhadina; species Rhadina sibilatrix. The sequence goes on along the minus strand of VWYO01021420.1, from coordinate 42,717 downwards.
ATGAGGTGTGCCTAAAGGACAAAAAGGCAAGAAAGAGCATTTCCAGAACAGCACCAAACTCTGGGTAACAGCTGAGTTTGTTCTGTACACTCTACAGCACCAGAGCCAGGTGAACTAAAATTTGTGCAGCTTCTCACATGTGCTGTAATACACATTTTTCCTCTCAATCATTGAAAACCAAACAAGAAAACCTGTGCAATGGCAGAGGCATGGGCCAGTAATGCAGATATTAAGTGATCACATTTGTGTAAGGCACCTGCAGCGTTCTTATGGCTTGAGGCTACAAATAAGTACACACAAAGATAAATGGAATTAGCCTGCAGAGGCTAATTAATATATTAATTAATATAACTAATACATTGTGGCTTATTAACCCATGTGTCCATTCTGTAAATCATTGGTTAGCATCTTTGAATTAACAACTCTCAGTCTAAACCATTTTTAAGCAAAGGTTCCAGTAAATCCACAAGTCCCAGGCACATCACAGGCACTGCAAATTGGCACTGCCCTTCACTCTCTTGTTAAATATCCATCTAAACAATCCAACTGTGTCCAGAGGACATGATATTTAGCACATTGACAAGTATTGCATTGTCTGTTTTTGCATGGACACACCAACTACAACAGGAAATGCTTTGCTTTGGACTATCCCATTGCAGCTATGCAGAAGGTCACACTCCCCCCAAAAAGGCACAATCACCAGCTCAGTGCAAAACTACTAACCTTGAAGATCCTAGTTCATCCTCCATTACAGAATAGTTCAAAACCAAGTGCAGCCTGACACACTATGATCTTTTTTCCAATCTTCAATAGCCCCAGCCTCTCACACAAAGGTAATACATACAACAGGTGAGGCTGAAATGATAAAATATCTTCCCTTTCTCCATAATCAACAACTGCTGAGCCTGTGCTTACTCTTTTCCAAAGGAGGTGCATTCTTTAGCAGCACGTCTCTCCTCAACAGCTGGAAAAGCATTTCTGAGATTGAAAAGCACAGTTTGCCTCCCACAGACACCAGGCAGCTCACCATGTTTGGAAGGAAGCTAGGATGGACACTGCAAAGAGCATTCCCTGATTCTCCACAAGTCTATTTCATGTGCTATTAGACAGCAAGTGATTTAGAACTTACCCATATGGATACTGCACCCACTTTTCATCAAGTCAGACTGAGAGCACTTGGAGTGGTTCATCACTTCCTGAAAATCAGGCCCCTGTTAAGTGTCTCAAGTTGGTTACAAAAATGACTTCTGAACACTTAAATCCTTGTGGTTTGGGAAGGAAGGAGAAAGATTTCATTAGGTTTTCCACCAGATTTGAGTTTCTGTGTGTAATTCAGCACCAAGGACATTATTTACATTCATTTACAAATGCTGCAGAAAAGTGAAGAAAAGGATATGCAGCATTTTCTGTGCACATAAGCACTGCATGAATTGGATTTTTTTGCCCTACCCCTCCTCATTCAAATACTTGCACAGGCAAAGAGATTTCCTCCTTTCCAGGTTTGCTCTCTGCCAGCTTCATTTCAGAACAGCAAAGGCCAATGTCTAACAGTAAGCAAAACTGTGACATTTTCAAAAACATGCCTTCAGAAGTGTGCAGTTCTGAACTTACTGCCTTGGTTTTCCCTGACAGCAGTTCATTTGCCACATAATTTCAGAAGTCTTTCTATAGAATAGATTTAAAGATGATTTCAGATTTAGGTTTTTACACTGTTTGCAGGCTATGGATTAAGACTGCACCAATTTAATGAAATTTCAGTTTCTAGGGAATGCTCTTTGCAGCTGACTCTGAGTAAAAAGAAGGCTTAAAAAAACCAAACCAAACAGCACACCATAAACATAGCTATGAACCCAAAAGACAAAAACCCCCTCCTCTCCAGAGTTTTAACTCTATTGAATTAATTCAGCTCCAGAGTTAAGCCATGGTTACTGATCATTTGTATACCCTGCATCTTCAACAGATACAAGGAATCCAACTGCACATTTTTTCACTGAGGGATATGAATTTCTGCACATAAAAGCATGTCCATGGACAGCTGCTACAGCCCACTGAGCATGAATTTGCTCTGTGGCCCTACAGTGACCTGTTCATGACACCATACTCTAATTTTCTGAAGTCTTGCCCAAAAGGTGTTCAGGCCTGTGTGATACAAGTTTGCATTTACATCCAGATGTAAATCAGAGCTATTTTTAGTGTTCAGAACACACTGTCCTGAAAGATAAACCCAGCTATGAGTTCTGTCTCCAGTTTGCTGAGTCTCAGGCACAGAACAGCACTCAGGAGATAAAGCTGGTCAGGGCTCTCAGTTCTCTCTTGCAAACCAAAACACCAGGTGATTGAGGAATACAACATCATATCAATAATTTTCCACTTCTTTTCTTTGAAAAGGCTGTAATAAGCAAAAAAAAACCCAACCAAACAAACTCACTGGAGAATCCAATGAGTCTTGTGATAAAAAAGGACAGACTGTTTTGTCACATGGGATAAAAATAAATAGCCACAAGGTACTGATATCACATCTGGTCCTTCTGTTGAAAAGCATTCTTCAGTGCAACACCAAGATTCTTTTCCAAAGAGAAAACACACCCTGCACTATCTACCACATGGATTTTGATACTACAGTCAAGGAGAGGACGTGCCCTTAAATGAGTGATTAATAACCACATACCTGCTACAGCCCTTTACTCCTATGGTGAACAGCTGAAGGGCTCTGATAACAAGGAAGTTACACCCAACAGACAAGAGCAGTTCAGCATTTTATTAGATTAAGAGGTGTAAGAGATAACATTTCTAATTCCTAACCTACCTACAACCTGAACAAAATGTTTTAGCAGACAATACTAGAGATTCATGCTGGTCCAGAGCTGTCAAGTATATGGCAGGTCAGACTGCCTTCAGAACATGCTTCCAGCCACTAGTAAACCATGAGTAAACAGTAAACTCACTCACTCATCCTAGCACCTGCTTCAGAGCCATTTTCACTACAATCATTGCTCATGAAAAATTTCTCCTCTCCTGCTTTGACCAGCTGCTCACCCTTCTACATCACTTTCACAATCCTTGGCATGCTGCTGAGAACAGCTCCAGATGAGCAGTTCCCTTGGTGTCAGAAATCAAAGCTCCTCAGTAACAATGACAGTGCTGAAAGATCACCCTGTGACACTGGATGCTTGAACTAGAAGTCTTTTGCTATGAGTCAAATATAAGCAAACCTAATATTTAAATATCCATGGTAAAGCCTCAAATATTGTGGATATTTCAAATGGGAGATGATTATCTCAGTGTCTATTAACTGCTACAGTGACCAAAGGACAAAGTAAATGCCCCTCTGACTCCACAGCTGTGGCTGGGGTTTGTGCCAGTTAACATGTACACACTGTCCTGGATTGAAATCACCATCCATCTTCAACCAGAAATGACAACAGACGTGTTTGTCTAGGACTGCAGAAACTTTCTGGCCACTGTCACTACCTTTGCAAACTCCTGAGAAGAAGTGAAGTGCTCTGACCTCATGCATTTTCCAGCAACAACTGGACAGGAGCTGCCAGCCTGCCTGCACAGGTTCTCCTCTGATGCAGGTACAAGTGGAATCCTTCTGGCAGTTCCTCCTACACAACCATGGAAGGAAAGAACAGCTCAACTCTCCTGGGTCCCTGGTACCGTGCCAAGAAACGAGCCAAGTTCACTAATAACACAAGGAGCACCTGTACGGAGCATGAACATACACCAAGCAAGACCCTGGACACAACCCAGCCAGGTAAGCTGTAGGGCTGACTTGCAGAAACAAGACAGAAATGCACACTGTGGACCTTTAATTTGAGCCTTGAATCAATTCTGAACACGGCAAAGTTTAAAATGTTAAAATAAAGATCCATCCCCGTTTTAAAAACGCTTTATTTCATACCCCAAGCTCTCAGGAAACCTATTACTTCCAACGAAAAAGGATCCATAAAAACACCACAGCCTAAACAGACCAACACCCTGAGTTAACACCAGGCAGTTCATTGCTTGAAAAGCCGGCGTCCCCTGGCTGAAAGGCAGCGCTAGAGAGCCAGGCAGCGAAGCTTTGCACGAGTGCTGACACGATGTGCTGTGACCCAGTAAATACCTGTGGCATTTGCTGTCCGCCCAAGGGGATGGAGCTTGGTGGTGTAGCAGACACCGCGGTGGTAGGCGGGAACCGTGGTCTGATTTGCATCCCGCCTCGGGCCATGGGTGCGGTGATCATCTTTGAGGACAGAGGGACAACAGACAAAAGTAATCGCAAAACAAGAAATGCAGTGCACTGGCAGGATGAGAAAGCACATGCAGCCTCCAGGGACTGGGGAGGGGGAGCATGAAGGGAAGGTTAGTGAGCTTTTTCTCTAAAGGTTAACCTAAGGGGCTGGCTTGGAAATCAAACTGGTTTTCATAGCCCTGTTTCCAGAGAGCACCTAATGAACTCCTGGCACCCTGGGAGAGCTGAGATGCAGACTCAGATTCGTGGGTCAAATTTTCCTGACATCTTGAGATTCTAAAAACCTTGGAAACAAGGCCCTGAGTGCTGTCAGGAACACTCCACATGAGAAGCTCTGTAATGCCATAGGTTTCTGATGTGCTTTCCCCCACTGTGGACTCCAAGGGTTTAGCAGTACTGGCCAATGCCCCCTCTGTTACAGGAGATTTTGTTCAACAGCAGCTGTCAGTACAAAGCTCCACAGTGAGCAAATTTCACACCAGCCTAACCTATGCCAGTATGACAATGCCAAAGACAACAAAAAGGACTTCCAGGTTTGAAAAATCTATTTCCTTCCTTTTATAACCTACACAATAAGTCAAGTATACCTTTTTAATTTCCATAATTCTGACAAATACCTATTCCTCTACTACTAAGGCATGCTAAATTATTCTGAGTCCATGACCTTTCTCAATCCAATTCATGCTTTTTGATTCTCCAGCTGTATAGAGTGAGCACACCCTAAAATACAATCATTTAGGGTAAATGATAAAGGTAAGCATTAGAATAATTTTTATTTTCAAATAGAATTAGGACTATGCTGCTCTTCGGTGTCTAAAAGTACCTTTCAGAACCATCAGCCTGCATGAGCCACACAGATTCAAATTTTTCTATCTATCTGTATAGCCCTCTGCTACTTAAAATTTGATATCACACCACATACTGAGAATTTATAACAAATACAGCATATATTTGAGGTAGTATTCAGGTAGCTTTGGCAGATTCACTTACAGTAAAAGAGGTTCTGTCAGGGACTTCAAAGATCTACAGTAAAGTTCTCTGGGCTACCTTTTTTTCCTAGCTTAGATGTTACTAAGGCACCTACACAATCCTAACTAACCTAAGAGATAATGGACTCTCCTTCCTGTAAATGGTTTGGGGCATTCCTGCTTGGTGTTTATGTAAAATGGACTGAAGCAGCCAGCAACACATCTCTACAGAGTCAAAGAATGCATGTGCTTACAATTGTTAAAAATAAATAAAATTAAATACAACATAGCAAGACTGAAAGCAATAACTGATAAAAGAAAACAGTGTCAAATTCAGCACAGCTGTTAGTTCACGACATCAGAGCAATGCAGTCCCTTTCCATCCAAAGGCAAAGAGGGATGGTCAGAGACAGGATTTCAAAAGGGGAACAAAGGAGAGTGCCTCAGACATCACATGCACACGTGCACACACAGCATGCAGCAGCTGCCACGGGCAAACACAACAACCCAGCACTGCCACAAAGCACAGGTGGATGCTACAAAGTGCACTGAGCTACAGTATCAACATGAGAGCTGGTGAAGCAACATAACCCTAACAAAACCAAATAAAATAAAATAAAATAAAATAATAAAAAAAAAGGTGGGGAGGGGGGGAAATTGCTGAGGTGGGGAGGAATATATCCTTTCAGGCACAATCACCCCATCTTAGACCCTTGTGAGTGCACCCAGATCTCTGGAGCGTGTGGAATCTCAGGTGTGTTTATGGTGACCCACTTGTCCCATCTTGGCCATGTTTCTGAAGCCACACCACCAGAGTGTGAAGATTTAGATTACTTTCACTGAGGCAAAGGAAATTAGAATATTCACAGGTCAAGTGTCTGGCAAATCACTGAACACCATCATGACAAACTCCAATTCAAAGGCTTCCAGCTGTTTGTAGTATTGTGGTTGGTCAAACGAGTGCACAAGAACACAATTTTGGGTTAAGGGTTTTTGTGTTTTTTGAAATGTGTGCTTTGGAAAGGAAATACATATATAAAATGACACCAATTCCATTTTTTCTTAACAAAAGTAATCTATTTTCCCCCATTCTCCAGCTCAGTTATATTTACAAAACCCATGACCCTTTGACAAAGGAGTCAGGAAAGGGGGTTCCAAAGCAGTATGTCCATAAAGGAGTTACTCTTCTTGTGAAATAAGAACACAACCAGAAATGTTTAAGTATTTTTGAAAAAGATTTTAACTGAACACATTTCTTCCTCCACAAGTGAAATTGATTCTTACAAGGTAAAATTCCAGACCCTGTAAATTGAGATAAATCAGAGAGCAAAAAGAGGATCTCCCTCCAAAGTAGGCTACAAACCCCATTATTTGATAAAAATGACGTGGAATAGAACAAACAGAATCCAGAACCTGTAACTTGCTTTTATCTAACATCCAAACATTCAGCATTCCATAAATACACAGCTCCTGGTGAGCACGTGTCCATACAGTGCCACTGCACTAAAGGCAGCTCAGATTTTCAGTCAGCATCAGCCATTCTGCCTTCTGAGCACCTGAAGGAATTGCACCAGAACAGTGACTTTGCTTACACCTAACTGCAGCTGATTGCAAATCTTTCTCCTTGGTGCTGCAAGCATTTTGTGCAGCTCTCTGGTTGCTAGGACACTACTGCTATGAGCTTGGACTAGAGCAGGGTAACATCGACCTGGGTGGTGTCTTTGTAACTTCAGGGAAGAACTCCTCACATGAATCCATGTTCAAATCTGGGACTGCTTTTACTTTTGTGTAGGAAGGATTTACAGAAACTTTATGGAAAAGGAAAAATGCAGAGATAGCAAGCAAAATTCCCAGTTTGAAAGCCCTTAAAGACTAAGTATAAATGTAACAAGCAAAGATTAGGATAGAGTTTGTTTATAAAAAAAGAGCTTCCCTGAACCAAATGAAGAAATCAAGGCAGGTTCATTAAAAATGCTGATGCTACTGAAAAATGTACTAAACAGAAAACAAAAATGTAGTCTTAAAAGAGACTTCTTATAAAGTAAAGAAAGTCCTTACAGACTCTCAACACTGAAGCTACATTGTAATGTTATATACAGCCACAATCTTAAAACTATTATATACAGAAAATATTTAGACAAGAAACCCATTTAGTTATTGGACTTCATAGTGGTGTTTTAGGTGAATTTTAACAGACTCATCTTGCAATGGCATGAACATAAGTGCAGTAAACCCTGTATGTGGAATATTCCAAACTCCATATGTGGTAGATAAAGAGCAATCCCCAAGTTTACTACACACAATGGATAAAGCTGCAATACAAAACTGTCTGTCAACCATGTAATCACCCAAAGTCTTTCAAATGCACTGTGCTGTTAAGCCACTGGCACATGAAGTCACTAAAGGGGCAAGAATTAAGTTGACTCTACATGAACACAATCCATCTGCTGCAGAGTTGAAAAGAGCACCATTAAAGTTAGTAACAAGGAAAAAAAAAAAAAAAAGTCAGTGTCTCCTCCCAGTCAGCCTAAGTCCCTGCAGCTCCCACCTGGATATTATTTAAGAAATAAAGTTTTAATTCACATTTCAACTGTTGGAAGAGAATTCTGCATTGCTGCCAGTACTGTCCCAACTGTACTTACCACTGCTCAGCTTTTACATCCTGTGCTACATTGACACAAGCCAAAGGAGCAACTCAGAGACAGAACCTGGCCACACCAACAAGGATGTGGCCACGTCAGAGTTGCCATGGTACAAGACACTATCCCTGACACGAGTCTGGGAGGTGTACACTGAAGAAGCAATTGCTATTACAGTCCATATAAAAAGCTTCTTCCTGAATCTATAAATTTACTTGAGGACTGAATGGAAAATGGTGCTTGAAAAACATGGAATGTCTGGGTATACAGAAAGAATTCTGCCATTAGTCCTTGTCAGCTTCAATTCATCTGTCTGCCTCTCTCTTCATCTACAGAGTGGTGATATTTGTACTTACCCATGACTGTAAAATGCCTCAATATGAAAAACTACAGAGGTAAGCCACAAAAGACTTTCATATACTTGTGGAAACTGGGTAAGAGGTTCAGCTTCAAGCCATCCCCCATTTTTTTCCCATGTCTCCATACCAGACACACACCAAGAAACAACCACTGGGGCTGCAGGTGTATTGCAGGATAAAAACAAAACATGTTAGACAACAAGCTTTTACCCAGCACTTTTCTTTTTTTAATGTAACTCTGCACTTGTGACACACACCATTTGTTCTTCACAATTCACATCCAGAACAACAGCATCTAGATCTACTGCCCATTTCACTCAGAAGAAGAATGAAAGATGAAAGGACTGAAAGGGGAGTGCAGAGACATTTCATCATCTATACTATTTTTTCTTTATAGTCAATACATGAAGATGGAAGGTAAATCACATGTGATTAAAGATAGCAGGCAAAGATTCACAGTACAGGAATCAGTTTACACAACAAAGCAGTCACTTAAGAGAGTTTAATGAAAAAAAAGAGGTGATACACTCCAGGTACCAACAGTCAGACTTGTAGTGTGCCCACAGGAGACCACCCTACTCATGTGCATTCCTGTGTCAGTACAGGCAACACTCGGACCTACTTGGGACAGAGAGCATGCACAGAGAGGTTGGCAATGAAATCCTGCCTCTGACTCCAGGCAAAGGAGAAACAGCAGAGAAAACCATATCCCCTTTATACAGGGGATGACCAAAGTCAGACCCCTCATCAGAAACCACCAGAAACCCAACTCCATGCTCATCTCTAGCATGCACTTGCCACAGGCCTGTGACTGTGACACTGGCCCCTGGGCCCTTACCTGCCCTGAGGCTCCCATCTGAGCAGCTTGGGCCTGAGCTGCTTGCACTGCTGCTGCTGCCTGCTGCTGCTGCTGGACCAGCTGAGCTCTTACCTACAGTATGAGAACAAAACCCAAAGTAAACATACATACCTGAGCAGGGTATGACACTTCTGTTTCAACTGCATTGACTATGCTCATCAAAGAGGGTAGGGAGACAAGATCAGCCTCACAAACTAAAGTTCTGTGAAAACAAGCTCCCATGTTCAAAACATTCAGAATAGTTTTCCCACAGACTGCATATCCAATTCAACAACCTCTTGCAACTACTTACCTGTACTATCAGGTTTTATATACAGTAAGAGAGACTTAACTTTCTGGCAAGCCTACCAATGACCAGCATTTCAAGTGATCATAAGTTCATTACATCTGTCAGTGTGACAATCATGACATTTAACTACTCAGTCAGGCCTGAAGAAAAACAGGTCTGAGCTTGGGCTCAACAGTAACCTATGTAGCCCAGATAAAAATGACTGTAACATTTCAAAAAGCTGCACCATTAAGAGGATGACCCTGCAAGAGACTGTTAACAGAATAAAACTATTGTCTTGCCCACCTTCTCTTCAAGGCAGGAACAACCAGCATATTAAACTGTGACCCAAACCTCCCAACATGGCAGCAGAAGCAAAGCCAGCATGGTAAAGAGCTAACACTGGCTGCAGTCTAGAACACTTCAAAGTACCTGCTCATGTTCTAGAAAAGCAAACAGCACAGAGGTAATTCTTCTTTAACCAGAGTATGATTCTTTTTCCTTTTTCATGTGTCCAGTCAAGAATGAGACAAGAAATTATTTTTTAAATATTAGCTGCATGAATGGTTTTCACAGATTTCCAGAACTCCAACCCATAAGTACAAAACTGTTCTCTACTGGCAGGTCCAAAAAAAAGTCCTTTAAACACCCAGTACTCATAACTTGTTAACTGCAGAGCTCTTAACAAGTTATGCTTTTCCTACTTCATTATTAGCAGAAGTCAGACGTATTTTTTATTTCTCTAGATGGTCATAACAAATCAAAAAGTCAGCTGGCCACAAGCCCTTACCTGCATAGCTTTTAACTGCTGTGGTGTGAGAGTAACAGGCATAACCTGACTGGGAATTTGTCCTGAGATTGCCTGAGGTTGAGATACCATGGGCTGGGGTTGAGGCTGGGACTGTGGTGGAAGTTGAGACTGTTGTGCCTGAGCAACCTGTTGTTGCTGTTGTTGCTGCTGCTGCTGTTGCTGCTGTTGTTGCTGCTGCATCTGTTGTATCTGCTGTTGCATGACTTGCTGAGGTGGCTGCTGCTGTATCTGTTGTTGTGGTATTTGCTGCTGCTGCTGTTGCTGCTGCTGCTGTGCCTGCATGACCTGTGCTGCCTGCAGCTGCTGCATTTGAGCAATCCTCTGGAGCTGCTGCTGCTGCTGTTGCTGCTGCATCTGAAAAGCAGGAAAAGCCAGGATGCTAGAGCTTCCAGCAATGCAACAGCAGACTCACATCTATAGCATAAACCAAAAGTAAACAGAACCCTAATACATCAGATTGATGTTTTAAGCCCAAAGGGAAAGCCCAACATTTTTATCCACTCATCCCTCATATATCTCAACCCTAAATGGTGCTATAGCCTGTATTTCCACATGACAAGGTTTCCTGAAATTTTTAAAAGCAAAGGTGAAGTCCATCAGCTTCTCCTGTACAAATGGGCTCAGTTACAGTTTTTCAGATGTAATCACTCTTTACCAAAAACTGCACAAGAACCTGACAGCTGAAGTTTCCTCAACTACTTTTGTGCCTAAGGATGGTGTATATACATACATACACACAGGTATATATACACATTTTTAAAGTGGCAACACATTATTCACACAATGACAAAACAGCCACTATTGCTAGTGCTGTTCTTTCCCAATGTCTGTCAGAATGAAAGACTATCCTGACATTTATAAAGAGACAAATATTTTCATTCCCTATTGCTATGACAGATGCTAAAACATCTGTAAAGGCTTTCCTCTAGCATGTTAATATACTGCTGTCAATTAACTTGCCAATCTAACCTGAAGCCCTACCCTAAAGTGGAAATGTGTTAGTAACAGGCAGAGCTGATACTTCCACACAAGGCAAGCCTCACTTGACAAGTAACTGATTGTCCTAGGTTGCAAAGCATGATGTAACCAAAAGCATGTGTTCTATGCTGCTAAAGCCAGGTGGGGCAGTGTTCTTTATCTCCTCCATGACCCATTCTCCCTCCAAGGGGAATCTTCTGTTAAGGGGCCACTAAGGCTCATTGCATGACTGATAAAATTACATCATCCTATTGGGAGATGCTCCACCCAGAGGGAGGAGCCCAGCATTCCTACCTGCATATAATCTGAGACTTGGAACACCAAAGTCAGCCTGTTTCCACTGGACTCCCAGAGGAAGACTGGATCCATCTATACCATCACTGGATCTTCAGAGGAGAACTACACCCTTCTACAGGATCATCTCTGCTCCAACAGAACCACACCTGTCACTCCAGGACTGCAGCCACGACTTGATTGGACTGCTACTAAAAGGATGTCAGGCTGTAGTCTGACTCTGTCAGTGGTTTTGTACTATCACATTTTATTTTAATTTTCCTATTAAATTGTAGCTCTGACTTGGGATGTCCCACCGGTTTGCTTTCAAGCCAGCACACTGATCACCACACTTGCCAATGTTAGCTGTTTGTCATCACCTGCTGTTGGTTTTGCTGCTGCTGCATCTGCAGTTTCAGCATGTGCTGCTGCTGCTGCTGGACAGCCTGCAACTGCTGCTGCTGCTGCTGCTGCTGCTGCGCCACCGCAGCGGCCGCCGCCTGCTGCTGCTGCACCTGGAACTGCTGCTGCATGGCTGACTGCTGGGCCTGGAACTGCTGCTGCTGCTGCAGGGCCACCTGCTGCTGCTGGAATTGCTGCTGCTGCTGCTGTTGCTGCTGAGCTATCTGCTGAAGCTGAAGCTGGGCTGAAGAGAAGACAGACTGCATTTAGAACACGACACCCAAATAATTAATGAACGTCCTTCCTTAGCAGTATATGCTTTTGCTTCCTCAAATGGATGGGGCGCGTTAACAGCAGAATTAATTACACTTTGGATTACCAACTTGTAATTCACTCTGCCACATGAGTCAGCAGGCTAAGAGTAAAAGATGTGCAGGAAGAAATGTGCACCGAGGTCACCAGCAGGAAGCACCATAACATGGAAAACACAGGTGAGCTTTACAAAAACAGTGTTCTGAAGCTGACATGATGAAAGAAGAATTTGCTCATACAACAGCTACACTGTTGTTGGCTATGCTAAGGAAGACATTTATCCAGTTAGGTAGCAGTACTTGAAATCAATTCTTTCCCCAGTTCAGCTGGCTGATTTAGCCAGAAGTATGACATCTCTTCAGCATCTTCTCCTTCAGGAAAGGACTTACTACTGAAAAGCTGATCTAACAACTTCAGTGGTTGAAGCAAACTGAACACTTACTCTGCTGAGTAGCTGTGGAGACACCAGGCATCCCATGAGGGGCCATTCCTGAGGTTCCAGGAGGCTGCTGCTGCCCTGGGAGACTCATCTGCTGTGCCATTGGACCAAGGCCTGTCATGCCACTCATTGGTGCTCCCTGAGCTCGGGAAGCCATGCCCATCCCGGGTGCCCCTGCTGTGGGACCCCCCGTTAGGTTCTGCAGGGCATTCATTGGATCTACAAAGAAAACAGACACTGATGTGCAGCCAGCCATGCAATTGCTTGTCCAGAATCCTCTGCTCTCCATCATCCACTCTCTGATCTGGCAACTTCAAACCATGATTAGATCCAATACCCTGACTCAGTCAGATTCATCTGCCTGTGAGACAAAGGCTTCTGGCATATCTTTGCCTCTCTGTAAAGAGAGTAGAGATGACTTAAAGTGGTGTCATGAAGTTCCACACAGATTTTAAATACATCAGAGAAAAAGAACTTACTAGCCACCTCTAAATCAATATACAAGTCAACAAGCTGCCAACAAAACTCCATGAGGATATAAAGCTTTTAACCTCAAAACCCAAGTGAGTCTCACCGTGGATCTTCCCCCTCAAGTCAGAGAAGCAATGCTCAGACCAGAGGATGTATTTTGCTATACAGTAACCCCTCCAACATCACTGTTATTATGCACTGAATAAATTCAATGCCTTTCAAGACAATTTTCATAATCTGAATCCTGGGCACACAGAAAAGTGAAGTTAAAGAGAGAGAGAAAATTCAGGAGGTCAAAACACAACACGGTGTGCAGAAGCAATATTAACCAGGTACAGAACACACACCACCTTTCTTAAGAATACTTATAAAATAACTGCCAGCAGTCTAGACTGCATGTTAATCAATTACAGCTGGCATATTTGCCCTACAGAGGGATAAAACCACAGGACCATACTATGTCCCTAACATCCACTGCAGTGAGCATTAGCACAGAGGCAGAAGCCAGGATCAGACCCAAGCTCACCAAATGGCCCCACAAATAACTCTGCCTCTGGTGCAACACCTGAGGAAGCCACAGCTGGCAACAGGCAGGGACCTGGGCTGCTCAGCAGATTATTTTCAATCACTCTGGTGCTTTCATGAATCTTAGTGCTGTGAGCTAACAAAAGTACAAACAAGTCTGCTGTGTCACATCCAAAGCACTGACTGAGCCTGTCACTCTCATCACTGAACAACTCCAAGACTGTCCTGCTCCCCTTCCTTCACTGCAGCAGCATTTCACATCCCAGCTGAGGATACACAGATGCTTTATTCTTACTACACCACAGCCCTGATTTCTAAGCTGTTCTATTTAGAAATGGAGAGCACAGGGGAAGGAAGAAAACAACAACAAAAAAGGAACTCTTACCACTGACTGAGGCTTGAGATTTCTTATTGTCTGCAAAGAAAAAACAATTAATCACCTTTGCTAATATTGTCACATTGACCCTTTGGATATACTCTCTACAAGAAATATATTCACATCACAATATTAAAAATAAAAAAAACTCAGTATCTACTGTAGCTCTAATAAAATACATTAACCTAAGCTAATTTGGTAATCAGAATGCTATATTAAAAAATGGAAAGAAAGCAAATATAAAAGAAAAATTAGGAAGGAGGAAAAGCAGCAAGTCTAAATAATTTCTCAAATACTTTTCAATTATAGAGGATGTGTAAAAGAAATAGTATTTATAAATTAGGCATGCATACTACAGGAAGATTTTTAAAGCAACTTGTTAAGAAACACATGCAGAATCACACATAGAAACCTTAACATTTACTTTTTTTTTTTTTCTTTAATGAGGATTCAATGAGTAACCACGACTGAGAAGAAAACCAAAACTAAAAAATTACTTACGAATATCTCGGAAATGGATAATAAGTCTGGCCACAAGAGAAAGATATTCCTCCTAGAGGTGAAAAATGAGTATTTTAGCTCATTGAGAAATGAAAACAGGATAACCATTACTTTCTGGTTCTTCAGTGCCCTTCCTCAACATAGTGGGTTTTACTTCACAATGTGTGTGGGCTTTTCAGAGCCGTTCACTTCCAAGGAACAGTCTGTTTATTAACCAGGAATATTTTTGCTAATACGTCATTGTGGTTGACAGTACAAGAACGCCAAGAAACCACAAAATTCACAGGAAAGAACCTTCCTGACAGCCACATTTAACAGGACCACAATATGCAAACATACATCTTCCACTCCTTATCCACCATAATTCCTTTTTTATAAGGGCAGTACCTGCTTACTTGGCACACTGAATTATTCAAGTCCTTGAATTATGTCACATTTGTACTACAGTAACTCTTTCGAAAGCCAAATTCATATTACAAATACAAGTAAATTAATAACCTGGAAAACTAATGTGACAGAAGTGTCAGCAGTGAAAAGACAAATATTCTTTGAAATATTTCTTTAGTGTGCTTCAAAATTTGTAGGAAGCTGCAGAGGGCTGAGACAGCCTTCCTGCCCATGAAACAACTCACCAGGGAGGATGCCAACAGTGGGTGCAGATTTGTGACATCAGCATTGTAACATTTTCACCAAGACAAGCTCTATTTCAAACATGGCTCATTTAGGGACAGCAACAGCATCCAATTTCTCATAACACAGCTCCAGGGAAGTTTATGATTTGATAAGAGTGCAGAATTGGACATTATAGCCAGACACTCACAGAGATCACAGCTCTTACACTGGGGTTATTCTTGACAGAGCCTTTTGATTGCTATCCTAGGTTTTCTGATCCCCCAGCTGGAATGGTGCTACATTGTAGATAAAGGAAATTCTGTGCAATTCACCATTCAGGTAAGAAAAGTGTGGTTCCACACATGCATGAAACACTGCAGCATCAGCAAAGCTGTCCTGCACTAAGTCCCATTTGATGCATCTGTTGGATGCAGAATTCCTCACTTCCCCTCAAGGTAAAAGAATATAAATTAAAATTGCAAACAACTCTGTATGAAGTGCACTGGCTTTGCTATTTCTGCAATTTGTTACAAATTTCTTTTGACACCCAACAACTTCTGGAAGCAGATAGAGATTTACCCTTGTTTTGGCCTTCATAAACACATGACTCTCCATATCTTTGCTAGATTTATTATGGGCAACACCAGCTTTCCTCATAGCTTCATCACTGAAAGAAAAAAGAGGAAAAAACGAGGCTGAGTATTAATTGAGGGTATTGCAAAATACTTCCTGTAGTTAGAAAGGTCTGTGAAATAGCTTTTTACCCCTCTCTCATTTATAGGTTAAAAACAAACAAAAAACCAAAATACCCACCACAAAAAAAAACCCCAAACCAAACCACTACCACATATTACTTAAAACTGCCACCCTTTAAAGTTTCTTTAAATAACAGAGAAAAAAAGCCAATTTCTAAAAGGCAACACAAATATTCTTTGCAGAAATTCAAGACCAACTGCTAAACAAGTCATTATTTTACTGCCTGATGTATTATTCTGACAAAATACCAGGACTTGTTTATTTGAGGAAAGCTGAATGACAGGATTAATGTAATCCATGTTTGGCAAACAATGAGATTGAGCTTCCTAGCATGGGGATTTTCCAAAAGAATTCTCTAAACATAAAGTGGAAGAATAAAATAAAACAAAACAAGGTTGCCTAAAGGCACAGAGGCTTAACCAGTGGGTGAGGACAATGAGTGGAAGCATGAGCAGGGCCAGGGGAAGGCAGAGGTGCAGTGATGGGCAGGGTGGGAGAGAGGATATGAGTGGAAAAGAAGGGGCATTCTCAGTACATCAGAGAGCAGCAACCAATTAACTATGGAACATGCAAAAAAAGACATCCTAAAACAAGGATTTCAGCCAGGTGAAGCCCTATTCCAATCCTCCAGGCATTGTCATTCTCAGAAACTTCCCTGCAAAACTTGTTCTTTTTTTAAAGCAGCCTGGCAGTCACAGTCTGAATTCCACAAACAAGTGATCAGGAAATACTTTCACTTTGTAATTAACATATCAGAAAGTTATTTCTCAGTGACTGCCCTTGCATGAGCAGCTACCCTACATTCAGGGCAGTGACCCCTGGAAGTTTCAGCCACTCTGAAGAGGCACTACTGTTTTCTTTCCCTTGAATTTCTATGACCTCCCATGCAGCAGGAATGGTGCTTGCACAAGAAATAAATGGGTTCAGCTTTCTGAATTAACCCAGTGACAGATTCAGAAGAAAAAGTCAGATGCCACAGCCTTAAAATGCACGAGCTTAGGCTGCCACAACTCCCACCCTTACCTGGCAAAGCAGCAGCTCACAGCTAAACTGCTGCAGTTTTGAACACAGTAGAAGACTGTACCTGCTGGAAGGCTCTCATGGGAACCTGCTTGTGGGGTCTGGCAGCCACCAAAACAATGCTGCTTATATATGAAGCTTAAACTGAAGCAGAATCTGAACATAATGGAGAGTAACTATTCCTCCATGGGCAAACAAGCCTTGAACTGCTCATAAAGGAGCTCTGCTGTGGAAGAAGCTATATCCAACTCTATTAACAAGTCCTTTTTTTCACATTTTCCTTTTCAGAAAGGCTGTCTCTAAGTCCGCACTACTCTGAATCCTCCTGAACTTTCCAGACCCAGACAATGACTTTCACGTTGAGAGCACTGAAAAGTGAGCAGACAAAAAGATAAGACAAAGATTACAGAGTCAAGTAAAGAAAGTAACATGTAAGTAGCACTTAGTAGATGTGATAGGGACAGTGATCAATATGGTATCAGGAACTCAAAAAAAATCCACAGCAAAGAAATTATCTGCTTTTATATGGATCATTTTCTCTTGACATTTTACAACATGAAAGATGGATTTCATCATCTGCATCACTGAAAATGCCACTCCAAGCTCTCCAAGTCCCATCTGTTAGCATTCCAATAAAGGTTTAGACTAGGAAGAAATAAAAACACACAACTTGTTCCTTGTTCACATATTTAACTGCCATTAACATAAAACCAGTTACATTAGAAGACTAGTGAAGTCAGCTAAAAAGAGTCATAACTTTAGCACAGAGCACATTCCTTGCAGAACACCCAACTCTACAGAACTTTGGGAACTAGATGGCATCAGCCAAACCAACCTTCATCTGCCTTGTCAGCACTGAGTAAATGCATCATTAGTAAATGTGGAGATGTGCACTAAAAATCTGCCTTTCTGCCTGCCTGCAGAACAGTCAGAGTTGTGGTTTCACGAGACAAAGTGCTCAGCACCAACACCAGCTTCAGGAATTCCCCCTCCACGCTCAACAAGCTTGTTTCCAGCCCAAATATGTGCAACCTCTCACTCAGGCTAGCTGGTCTAACAGAAAAATCTTGCAGAACATGTTCTCCTTCAAAACTGCCCCAGCTCCCTACCCAGTCCACACCAAGACTCCGTGAATCAGTTGCTGAAGTGAAACACCAAAGGAGTTCCAGGGCCAACACAAGGTGAGTTACATCCCATCCCCACACTCAGCACAATTCCCTCCTAACACAGACTAGAAGCAGCTCAGGGCAGGAACCAGGCAGAGCCACAGGCTGAGTTTACAGCCCAGATCAGACCTGTCCTTCAGGCAATGCCAACAGCTAAAAACATATCAAGGAAAGGCCTTTAGAAAGGAGACTGCCAGGGCACCAGTGTGCACTGGCTCTCTGTAAGGAGAGAATAAAGTGGTGCCCTGCAAGCAGAAGTGTATATCCACATTCCTACATCACTGCTGCCTCCTGGAACACCCTGGGAGCAGCCAAAGCTGCTTCCCAGCCTCAGTCACTGCAGCTCAGGCTGCCTCAACCTTGCAACAGTGTGGAAGTTCTGCTTAGGCCTGCAGTCACACAGAACCTAGGACTGGAAGAGTAAAGCAGTAAAAGCAACAATTCTCTCAAATGTCCCCTTCCCTGGCCCTGCTCATGCTCCCTGCAACCATCAGTAAAGCAACTATCCTCTCAAATGTCCACAAGCAAATCATGCACACGGACCACTGGCACATTCCTCAGGACACTGAAACGTGGGCAGTGGGTATCCTGAGGAAGAACACAACATCACTCCTGAAAAACAAAGCCAAACCCCAGAAAACTTCAATTCAGTGTTGTGATGAAAACCCAAGTATAGAATTGTAACAAATTGAGACACCCATATCCTGCAGTTATAAAGAGGCACTCAAAATGAGTTATGTGAATGGTTTCATGCTTTTAATGTTCAAAACCAAGTGTTAACATTTATCTTGACAAGTATCACTTCTTGGTTGCAGGATTAACTGGAAGATACACATACATTTGAGACTGTATTTCCCTAACTGCTTGGAACAACCTTCCCACAGATTATAAAAACTTCCAGATGATTCACCAGATATTTAATTACCTCTCTCTTCCACCTACTATGTCAGCCTCTACTGACAAAGCTGGGAGCTTCTGGAAAGAAACAGGAATTTGTCGCACAGAGAGCTCAAGCTTTTTAGCAAGTGCATTGCTTTTATTTCTCATTCAACAAACTCTGCTTCTGGCTGGCTTCATCTTATTCCAAATGCCACATGAAACCAGGCCAGGCTGGTTTTGGAGATCTAATACACAGTAATTGCTTAAAAAAATCTCCTGCAGTAAAACTAACAACTCATCCCAGTCATCCCAGTAACAGTCTTGCTTGCTTTTTAAACAAGGCCATGAATACAAATATCTGTAAAACTGGGTGGAGTGACAAAAAAAGACTGTCACTACATCTGTAATAAAAAGCCCACGAATCATACAGAGACATCTGTGCACTTGTGTAAAAGAAAATAAATAGAGGCCATTTATTACAAGTTTAGGACTACTGTCATCTCTTCATCTGGCATTAACCTTAAAGTTTTTTGGTCAGCAGTAGCAATTTTTTAATCCCTTGTTGCACACTTGCATTGAAACATTTGTGAGCATTGTTTGCTGCTCAGAGAAAAAAACATTACAGTTGGCAGGGCAAATACAAACTCAGAGTTTTATTGTGTCAGGTTTGCATGTGCTCACTCATGTTTATTTCCTCAAAGCTACACAGCATTCAAGGGCACTTTTGTTTGCTTGTTTTGATGAAGCAGTAGAAGGACAGGAGAAGAAGTAAGGCATTAATCTGAGGAGATCAACGACTTTACAGAAAGTTTAGAAAGTGAAACATCAGTTGTGAGGACCAAGGAAGTCTGTATGGCTCTGACAGACAAACACCATCATACTCCTTCAGTGAATACTGCAACAGCACCCTAATTGCTGTAAGCCCACAAACACTCAAACTACTTACGTGGCATAAAAAAAACCCCCAGTCCAGCTCCAGATATTGATTGTGAAGTTAACAAGGGAATAACAAGCTTTCCAAGTATACGTGAATTAGAACTCCCAACATTACTTTATAAACAATGAACAGGGCTTCCACGTCTGTGCTCACCACCTTGCACCAGGATCTAAGAGCCTTCCAAAAATAATTTTAAAAAAAAGCCTGCAGAGCAGCAAAGTAATTCAAGGAAAGCAACTGTTTCACAAAGGAAAACTGAAAAGGCAACCAGCTGAACTTCACATTAAATCGACAGCATTTTTAGTTCATATCTGCCCCCCAAAAGCAGATGCAAGTCGATAACAGTGATTTTCATAGGGCTGAATATGCCAAATTTCACAACATCATGGACACCGGCAAAATCAAAGCCCTAAAACAGATGGTGTCAAGCAGAGTAAGAAGCCGATATTGCTGGAGAAAAGGAAAGTGAACGAGAATCGGAAAAATTAAGTCAAAGAACAGTCCCAGTTACCCCCGCACAGGGTCTGAGCAAATCCTGGTAACGAGGCCCCCTCAGGAGAGGGCAGAGGAAACACGTTTCCCCTCTTCCTTCGGAGAGGAAACACCGGGGACCGGACACGAACCCAGCCAGCCAGGGGAGAGTGAACAAGCCTTGCAGAGGAGGCAGAGGAGCGGACACGGCCCCGCGGGCGGCCCCGGGGGCGGCAGGAACAGAGGCCCGCGCGCGGCCCACCCTGCACCGAGCCCGCGGCTCTCACTCACATCTGGCTGACGAGCTTCTGGCGGAAGTTGGTGCTGCGCCAGTCAGTCTCGGGCCCGGTCACGTCCATGGCCGCCACCGGGAGCGCCTCCCGCCGCCGCCTCCCGCCGCTGCCCTGGGCCTCCGCCGCGGAACCGCCGCGCCGCCGCTTCCGGCGCGCGAGGGATCGCGGGAAATGAAGTCCCGGAGCCAACACCGCCAACTCTCGCGGGATCTGCCTGCCCGCTGTGAGGCTCGCTGGGAAATGTAGTCCGCTCCAGGAGCGCTACTCGTCGGTGGCGGCCCGGGCGCGCCCCTCACTGGCCTCGAGGGTCGCGGCCACGGTAACCCCGGGTTCCCCGCGGCGGTGACCGGTCCGGCACTCACCGGGCACAGCCGCAGCGCTTGCCCGGGCTGTGCTGGGGCCGCCGACGCCGCCCGCCCCGGTTCCGGCCGCCGCCGCCCCTCCCTCGCCCGGTGGGTTCCGGGTCGCACATGAAGGCGGAGGCGCCGCCGCCGCTCTCGGTAGGTGCTGCGGCGGGGGCGAGGGAGCGCGGGCCCCGGCCGGGCCCCCCGGGGCTCCTCTGCCGGCACCGGCGCTGCCTTTCCCCGGGGGCGCCGCGGAGCCCCGGGGCCGCGCGTGGGAGCGTGTCCCGGCCCGACCCCTCGGGGCGAGGCCGTGTCCCGCTGCCCTGCTCGCCGCAGGGCCGCCCGGGGACACCGCGGGAGAACGGGAGGGAGGCGCCACGGCCGGAACAGGTGCCGGGGGCGGTGGCAGGTGCCGGGGCAGCCTCTGCCCGGGCCGGGCAGCCCCAGGCTGGCACCGGCACGAAGCCGCTGAGGACGCCCGGCAGGTGGAGGCCGGCCCCGCGTACCTGTGCAGGGCTACCTGGGCTGCCCGCACGGCAGCGGGGAGCAGGTGAGGCCAGGGCGGGTGTCAGGACCTGCAAAGGCGTTGTCAGCCCTGGCAGCAGAGAGTAAAACCATAACTGTGCTTGACCTGGCTTTGACCTCTTCGTCACAGGGCTGGTCTAGAGCCAGGCTGCCTCCCTGAGCGTTGTGCAATTCCAGGTCACCTTCCCCTGCGGAGAAAACTGCTCATTCTGTGTCACTGATGAGAAATGTCTAAGTCATGGGTTAGAACCCCACAGACACCTGCCAGAACAAAATTAATGTGGTGAATAATGGGAAAAAAATCATGTCCATGAGAAACTGGAGCTGGAAAATGCTGGAAGAGGCCCTTGCTGTCTTCCAGGTCATTTAAGTGTTGTGTTTGGCATAGAAATGATTATTTTCTATTTTCTTTTCTCCTTGTTTTTTTAGAATACTTAAAAAGTCATGATATGATTCAAGCAATTCAATAAATCAGATTTAAGTCTTGGCAGCTACCTGAGTTTCTCAAAATTCTTTGAGCATATTGGCTAATTTATAAATTACACAAAAATTACACAACAGAAAACATTACAGTTCTATGAATGCGAGTAAGTTGCAAATCTGTTGCAGATAAGGTAAAACACTCAAATTAGAAAGCTCATATTCTTTAGGTTATACTAATATTCACAGGAGGAAAAATACTTTTAAATATCCATTTATTTAAATATAGATATACTTCATGGTGATGTTGTCATATACATTTTAAATGAGGTGTTTTATTCTGGATATGTCTTAGAAATAATTTGTAATGGGTTTGGGGGGAAAAATAAGCCAAAACCCCCAGGTGTTTGCTGAAAGGAATGAATGCCAACATTTGTGAGACAGCACAGTTTGCAAAAGCTGTTTCCCAAGCCACGCCTTTTGGTTTCCTCCCACACTTCAAGTATACTACTAATGCTAGAAACTGAAAATGGCTCAGAGAGTCAATTTAGAGTGTATTTCTGCATATTTCCCTTAGTGACATTAGGGAAGACTGTGTGTACAGACCAGGCAAAAGCACGTCATCATTTGAGGGCTCAAAAATAGTGCTGAGATATTATATAATGCCAGATATCCTCCTTTCTTTCTTTTTGTGGGCACCTCGGTCAAAAGGAGTTGTTTGGGTTGTTTCTTGTATTTGTAGAAGGTTCCTAAAATGGAGTATTTTAGAATACTTACTTTTTGCACAGTTGTGAATGCATAGAGAGATTCTGAAAGAAGAATCACTGGTAAAAGCTTCTGCCTTCCCTTTACCTTCCTTCCCTTTTCCTTGAAAGAGCATGAAACTGATTTAAGTCTTGTCTACACGTGACACAAACTCAATTGTCTTCCACATAGCAGTCTCACAATTACCACACAGCTGATGAATTATTCTGGTATTTGCACTCCAGTCAGAATGAAGAATACTTTTGCTTTTCATTTCACACTGTTTGTGGCATCACATTTGTTTTCCAAACTATTTTGGCAGGCACCCAGCTGCCTCCCCTTGCTGCACACTTCCTGACTTAGTTGATGTGTTTGTTTGTGTGTCCTCTGCCCTGTTAAAATTCTGGTGCATGGCCAGGTTCTGCCTGCTGGCATCTGCAGCCCCCAAGACTCAGCAGAGCATTTTGCTCCAGCCCTGTATCTTGTCTTGTCAGGCTTGCAGCTGGAAGCCTGGTTTAAATCCTAATCCTTGTTACTCCCTAGGGAGAGCTGAAGGTGTGGGAAGCCTTAGGGCACAGATTCTCAAATTCCTCCAATGCCTTAAGACTTTTAAGGGCCTAATGTGTTTGGATCCCAACCAGCACACCACACTGGTTGTTCTGTGTCAGGGAGAGCTCTGATGAATGTGGCCTGCAAGAAAGAGGACAGCGAGCTCTAAGAGGGGACCAAGAGGAACTACATCATTTTTAACAGCAAAAGCAAAGTCATGCTGGGTAAGAGTAACTCCAGATATCACAGCACGTAGGAGACAAGCCTGGCTGCAAGGAAGAAGAGACCCTGGGGGTCCTGATGAGCAGCTAATTGAATATGATTTCTCCAGTGGGGTCCAGCTTCATACTGGGCTGTGTTAGCAGGAGTATGGCCAGTAGGTAATGTGCAATTATTATTTCCCACTCTATTAAGCACTCATAATCCCAGAAAATTGGAATACTGCGCTCAGTTTTGAGCTCTCTACTGAAAGAAAACCCTGAGAATTCAGTGGAGGAACCATAAAGGGCAGGAGCATTTGCAAGAAGATAGAAGCACCTGCAAGGCAAGAACACTGGATTTGTTCAGTACATGGCAAAAAGAATAAGGGCAGAGCCAGCTGACATTTTTAAGGCTACCTAATGGGCACAGGACAATGTAGAGCCAAACTCTCCTTTGTGGTACACCATGCCAGGGATGAGAGGCAAGTGTCACAAATTGCAGGGAAAAAATTCAGACAGCTAAAAAAGAAAACAAATCAGGTGGTTAAACAATCAGTTTTCTGACTACTGACAAGGATGAAGATTTTGCACTTGACCACACAAGGCTCTCCACATCCTGACCTGATTTTGAAGGTTTCCCTGCTTCGAGCACAGATTGAACTAGAGACCTCCCAAGTTTCATTCCAGTCTAAATTATTCCACACTTCTAAGAAAGCATGGGACCCCCACCAAGCTCAAGCCACCTGTCCATATGGCAGTAAGCTAAACAGATTTGGATACCCGACACCAGCCAGCTCGAGTTTATTTTGGGCACAGCTGATGCACAGGAAAATATCACTATCTGCGTAAAACACCTCTTTGTAGTGATGTAACTGACAGCCACGAGCTCTTGAATACAAAAATGTCTGAGTTTCCATAGAAACTAACTTGGTTAATCCTTCCTGCATCCAGCCATTTCTCTACAGTAGAGAATCAAGTAGAATACAGTAGAGAATCAAGGCTGTCAGCACAACTTTACAAAAAGACACCCCCAAAGCCCACACATGGCACCTCACATTAGGAGCATCTCTCTGACCTGGATGCTGCTCATACAAGGGGTGAATACTTGGCTAGGTGTGCATCATACCACACAACACCAACAACAGACTTCACCAGTGTAAATGATCTGCACCAGGTTAAAGCACAGCATTCCTCACCAGAAAATAGAGGCTGTGTCAGCTGTAATGGCAGCACAGGAGCACCACGGTGTGACACATGATCTGTGTTGAAAAGTATCATTAGGACAGACACTCCTGTCTCCTCTGCCATATCTATTTTGCCATACCTTTAACTTTTCCCTTCCCCTCTGCTTGTAGTTGAGTTACTCCATTCCTAGACCTTGTGTTCTTAAAAGGATAAGGATTTTCAGTGAGCACGAGAGCAACCCAGCATAGCAGTTTCTCACCATTTTGCCATTGATCAAACTACAGTGCATTCCCTAAATTCCTCCTGTCCCAGTGACAATTTCCTCAGTCATAAGCCACATACCTTTGTTATGAAAGCAAGTATTCTGTTGTTGATCAGAGAGGGGATTTTATTTTTAAAAAAATTATCGTGACTCTTCGTGGGTAGGTAATGAATTATTTCAGTTGAATAATCAGAAGCCTAAGACCTCAACTTTTCTTCATGCCAGTAATCTGCAGAAGCATGTTGTAGAAGTGGAATTTGAATACAAGACAACCACACAGAGTTCTCTGCAAGTCACTGAGACATTGTTGCTTTCACTGTGTCTGTAGCTTATTACGAGAGGCCACTGGTGATACAGTGAACTTTGTGTATAATACAGGAAAGAGAATGAAGTACTCAAGTTCTTTCCTGCCCTCTCCATTGCAAGGCATGGCTGCCTTCTCTTGGTTCTCAGATGGAATCCAGGCACAGAATACAGAAGATTTCAGTCTACTGAAAAAGAGTTTCTAGGTATCCCTGAGGGTTTTGCCATTTACGGGGAATTTTTTTGTCTGTTGTAATTCTTTTATGCCCTTGATTCAAACAGTCAACATCTTGCTGCACTTGCCTATAGACATGCACATGCAATTACTGATCCCATATGCTTTCTTCTTTATGTACTGGACACTCAGTTGTAATACCTTAAAATTAATCACTACATTAACCCACATCCTCTAAAAGACAAATACAAACTGACATAACTGCAGACTCAAATGCATTGTGCAACCAGCAAAGCAAATGCCCAGCCTGATTTTCTCTGCAATTTCAAAGTGGTTGGAACAAGGACTTCCCCTCTTTCTGCAGACAACATCCCACAGCACATGAGACAGTATTTCTTATTTTTGCTACTGTCAAAGAAGCACAGAGAAATCAAAGAATTCCTTGTTTTTTCTACCTCATCTTTTCTACCTGCAAGGTTAATTCTGCAGTACTCAGCCACTGAAGCCCACCACTAACAGCTGACCAGTATTGAGAAACTTTCTCAAGAAGAGAAGGGAAAGAAAATATATTAGTCAAGTTTCTAAGAACTTATCCCAGTCACAGAGCTGTTTTCACAATAACAGAGAGCAGAAAGGCCTCAGGAACATCCTACAAGCAAGAAGCTGGCAGTAGGGAAGCTCAGGATAGAGGGAACAAACCTGTTCTGTCTCTCCCCCCAGAAGTGTCCTGCTTACACTGCATTTAGGCAACTTTGGGATGTTGGTTTTTGTTGGGTTTTTTGTTTGTTTGTTGTTTTGTTTTGGGTTTTTTTTTGTCTTAGTAGAGATGAAGCAAAAAAGATTTTTAGACAGCAACAAAGGCACAAAACACAGTGGTCAGTTAGACCACACAGTTTGAGAGGCAGGGTACTGTGCTAACAGCAATATCCCTCCTCAGCAGTTTTGTAATCAGCATTTAGAACAATACCCAAAGAAATACAAAATGATCAATCAGCTCGCCAAACACACTGCATTTAATCCAGAAAACTCAAATACCAAATCCACCCAACTTCTCTTTCAAAGAAGCCCACAAGACAACCCCACAACTGCCCAGCAGACCCCAGCTGCTCCTGGTGCAGCTGTTCCAGAGCTGAGCACACTCAGCTGGGGGAGTCCTGCTGGCCACATCCCCCATGGCCACATGGTCCTCTGCCCTTCTTGGTCTTACACTTCTTTTCTAACAGCTCCTGAAATTACCTAGGCAGGAGTTAGGAGGCTTTCCTTGGCTTTTGGCTCAAGGAAGACTTAACCACATATGTCAGTCAGACTTTATAGACTAATACTCATGTTCACCTTTATTAGTTTATAGACTAATACAAATGTTCACCTTTAATTCCATAGGCTGGGAGCAGTTCATTAGAATGATGTACAAGCATGAGTGACCACCCTTGAGGGGCAGTCCAGCTCGCCAGTGACAGCTGAGGTACAACCCAGGGGCAGAAGTTGGAAACAAAAGGTCAGGACTGCCAGAATTCAGAAAGCAGAGTGTAGCAAAATATCTGTAGGTTCAGCTGTTAACCAGCCAAAAATCAGCTGTGGAGGATGGTTCAGCTGCACTCCCAGCATCTCTTTTTGACTGCACTGGGTGGTCATGGCAGAGCTGGTTTGTTCAGCTCTTGGTAATAGTTGTGGCATAATTCAAGTCTGTATCTACTCAAACTAACTGTGAGATAAACTCCCTGCAGATCTCCAAGACAGCCCCTACTTGTCACTGAGAGCTATTCAGATACTAATGCTCATAACTGGCTACAGAACCACTGAATGATCTATCCTTTTAATTTTTTTTTTCTCTCTTTCATAATACCATTTAATCTTTCTGCTTCCAGTCACCACATTTGTAAATTAGATCTCTTCTGGGGCTTTACTTGCTGAAAGCTTCATCCCCTTTCTGTTACTTTTTAAGATTATTTGGATAGCAAATGTATTCTGAACACTATCTATCTACAGTCATATTAATTAAAATTAAATAAATAAAGGCTTGCATCATTATGGGTTTCCCACTCTACCCTGCATGGAGATCTCTGTGTGTAACCTGCTTCTCCTACAGTACATTTCTTTTCTAACACTTGTTGCAGGGCTTCAGTGGCCTGTGTAGTTTTCTCTCTCACTTATCTTGCCTTGGCCTCTCTCCCACCAATGACTGCAGGATATGATACACTATAAGATTGTATCAAAGGTCATGCTGTTTCCCCTACTCCTGAAATGTCTTTGGATTCAGAAAATAGTTAATTTGTTGCTTTTACTTCTGCTTTTTGATAGGGTGATTTGACTTCCATAGGGACTTCTTTTGATACAGCTCTCTCAGTAGAGGAAAAGATGTAACCTGTTTTGGAGCTTTAACCACATTAAACCACATTAACATCATTAATCTTTATCAGTCCCTCATTTGGACCATACATCACCCTACTTTGGTTTTGCTGCATTTATTTCCATTTAGTGAAATGGAAAATTTCTGATCAACATCATATAACACTCACTGTCTCACTTGCCTTTCTTACTACATTATTTCCCTTGCCTCAATCCATCACTCTTAGTATTCCCCAGGAGCAAATGCAATGATACAGTAATGTTTTGTCTGCTTTCATTTGGTTTCTAGGAAAAGCATCAACCTGTCATGAAAAATAACCCACTACTCATCTCTTCAGCTGATGATGGATAGTTTTCCCTCTCTAATATACCTCAGTGCTCCCCAGAAGGCTGTCTTGTCAGAGCTCCTCTTCTGAGCTGCTGTCTTGGTTTTGCTGACAAAGAGCAGATAAACATTAATACACTTTCTCAGAGTTTTTTCCATCCCATTCACCATGCAACAACACCTTCCTTTTGTTTTGGACAGTGTAGGGTAATTTCCTCAGGCAGAACAATAAACATTTTCATATTTCTTGGTGTCATCTGGGTAGCTCCCTCCTTGCTGCCCATACCTAGAACACCTGCAGTATTTTGAGAGATCTCCAATGCTGCATTCACTGTCTGTGGCTGGCACAATTAAACAGTGGTTCCATTTCTTCACTGTTTGTTTGGATTTGCTGGGTTTGCTCTCTTTTGCTTCCCTGACTGCTGCTAACCCCTTGTGACTGTCCCTTGTGGCACTAAGCTGTTTCCCAGGCTGCTGAAGAGAAGATCCTATGAATGTGTTAGCAGCCATATCAGCTCCCTTACTTCCTTTTGCTAATGGGGGATGGTTTTTTAATGCTCTCTGACAACTGGATAGAGTCTATAAGCTCTGACTGCTACAACTTCTGACATTCTTCTAAGACAATGGGCAGGGTAAATTACAGGATGGTGGAAGAGGACTCATGAGCTTTTGATTGCTTAACCATAGACATGAAACACAATCACTTCCAGATAGCTTTTTACAGATGTTTCCCAATGTGCCATAGGGGACCATTCCCAGTGTGTCAGTGGCAGCCCTAGAAAAAGGTACAGGATAGCCTTGGACAGTGCCCATTCTGGAGGAAATACCTCCCCTCTGCAGGGAGTCACAGGGAAGTGGAAAGTAGTTGTCCATGCTAGCTTGAAGTTGCCAAAATAAAGAAACTCACTTTGAAGCCTGCAGTTTCATACAGTATTTTGCACAATTACGGTTGGAAATGTGCTCAGTTACAGAAAATGGAAAAAGCCAACACAGGGAGAGAGGAGAGCTTTCTGATTCTGTGGTAATGCATTAAGGGGAAGATGGAAGGTGCAGTTTATATTGCAGAAAAGTTACTTGAGAATATAAGGCAATTTGGAATTTGGTAAAAAATTTGGGCCATTTCTTGTTTCAGATAATGCAGAAATACAAAAGAAACAAGGAGTTTTGGTAATGGATTGGGAAGTGAAACTTGCTAAGGAAAAAAAAAACCAAACCAAAACAGAACAACAAAACATGTGACACATACTGTGATATTGGTCTGAAAACCCAGGAGTCAGAATACCTGCTTTTGAAAAACCTTATTGTGCCACTTTGGTGCGCTGATGTCCATCTGTCAGTTTTCAGTATAAATTTGGACTAATTTGTTCAGGATAGAACTGTCCCTCCATTGACTGAGGAGCTGCTTTATTTTCTGTGACAGGCGAGGGTCAGAGGAGACTGCTGGTAAAGCAAAAGGCACAAACCTTTGCCGATTCTGTTGTCTCACAGATTTCATTCTGCTGCAGCTGGAGGCTGAGCATTTCTGCCTGGGATGGCGGAGGATCAGGAGCTGACTCAGGCACACAAAGCTCCCCTGGAGCCCTCCCTGCAGCAGCGCAGCAGCAACACTTACCGCAGCGCCGAGCACTCGCAGGCCCTGCTCAGTGGCCTGGTGTCTCTCCGGGACAGCAGCATCCTCTTCGACGTGGTGCTGGTGGTGGAGGACAAACCCATTGAGGCTCATCGTATCCTGCTGGCTGCGTCCTGTGACTACTTCAGGTACACCTCAGGAACAAGCACTTAGTCAGAGCTCTTGGTCAGAGCTGTGACATCCAGACCTTCTGTCTGGGCATACTCCTGAATCTGAATCTAAAATCGGACCCGTAAGATGGAGCTGAGGCTGTTTCAAAATACTGACTGTGGCTTTATTCATCTCTGTTATTTCTCTGCAGAAATAAAGCTCTTGTTCCTGCACACTGAGCTTACCTCCACTAAATTCACTGTGGTACTTGAAGGTTTATAAAGAGGAGAGATTATCTGAACTGGTGTCTTCACCCTAAGTGCACTCTAAGTGGCTTTTAACATATCCTTAGCGTTGTAAGACTTTGCCTGTTGTGGTGATCATTTCATAATACACAAAAGCTCACTGGAGGTGGGTCACTGTTGTGTGCCTACAGGGTGACTTGCTAGCCATTAAACCAGGCAGTCCCCAGCCAATCTGATTAGCAGTTTCTTTGTTTTCATAGAGCAAACACCCAAGTCAATCCAGAGAAACTTCTAACTGAAGGAAGAACTGCTCTACCTTTGAAAAAAATTCCCACTGGCCCATGTTCCTGTGTGTTTCCTCTTTCCCCAGACCCAGAATACCTGCCTTTGACCATTGACTGTCCATATGTACTGGGTCTGTATTTAAGTCCACCTGTGAACTGTACCTTCTAGGTTGCCCCTACTGTTTTCCTACAAAACAAAGAGTTACTTTCTTAGGCCCTAAAGGCCTGTACTCTTAACTTAGAGAAGAGGTAATCATATAAAAGTGTCTAGCTAGGTTTTTGTATTTCTGAGTATTTTTTATGTTCCCGGGACAACGTAAGATGAGCAAACAGGGAATAGCTTCAATGCAAAGCTGCCATAACATGTGCCATTGTCTGTTTTGCAGAGGAATGTTTGCAGGAGGATTGAGAGAGATGGAACAAGAAGAAGTTCACATTCATGGCATCTCCTACAATGCAATGTGTAAAATCTTGAACTTCATTTACACTTCTGAGCTGGAACTCAGTGTGAACAGTGTACAGGAAACCTTAGCTGCAGCCTGTCAGCTTCAGGTGAGGTACTGGGACATGTGACAAAAAAGAAACAAGGAACAAAAGCAACAATAAAAGAAACAGAAAACATGGATATCTGGTTAGAGGGAGGGTTTAAGAGGTGAGCAGGAGCATGGGCATGATAAGAAGGATTTCTGGGATGCTGTATCCACTGGAACTGTGGAAGGGTAGGAACAATGAATGGGTACTTGCACACCTCATTTGTGCCAATGGTTTCATTACTTAAAACATTATCCTTTTCATCTATAGGAGTAGTTTATATA
Organism: Rhadina sibilatrix; assembly: GCA_013400275.1. NCBI lineage: Eukaryota > Metazoa > Chordata > Aves > Passeriformes > Phylloscopidae > Rhadina > Rhadina sibilatrix. The sequence continues at coordinate 11,723 of VWYO01021420.1, read as the reverse complement.
GCATTCACTTTCACTGATCTGCTAATGAAAGCTTCCCTGAAACAGAATATCCCTGGCCTATGGTAAAGAACAGGGTTTGCTGCTCAGAAATTGTTGTGCTGCTCAAGGTCTTCCCCAAGTGAGTCCAAAGGCACATGACCTCTCCTGACCCTGTCACTACAGGAAATCCTGCCACTATGGTTTGCACTAAGTGCAGGGTTCATGTGCTTTTAAGACAAGTTTTTTTTCTCTAATTTCCCCTGCAGCTAAGGGGAAATTGCTGCACAAGGCTTTGGTACTAAATCTTAAACTTTGTGAGTGCTTGCTTTGGTTGGTTTTTCCACACTGTGTTAGCAGAGGAGCTCCTGGACAGCAGTTTGCCAGTAGCTCCTCCTGCCAGATACAACTTCAAATTGTGTTCAGAAGACAATACTAAATATCCATCTTCCTTTCCAATGGTTTCCTATGCTCCTGAGTGATGTATTTGTAGTATGCCTGTAGTGCTCTGAAAAAACAAACACAGAGTGACTGCAGTCACCATGTCCTCTGTGTCTGTTTTCCTGGCTGTTCCTGGGCAGGCTGCTGAGCAGTGTCCCATGTGTCTTGGAAGGCACAGTGCTGCTGCACCTGAAGCCAAGCTCAGTCTTGCAGTACAGCATGGCTGGAGGAGCTGTGTTGTATTCATCTACACAGCCACACTGGGTTCTCCTTCTCTGGAGAGATGTGAATAGGGCAGAAGTGACCATGGTGGTCAGACTGTGAGGAGAGCAGCCATTTCGTGGACAATTTCCTTACAGTCATCCCAGGCTTCAGTCCCCTGCCTCTTCAAGTGTGGGGCAGGTGGTGTCTGAAATGAAAAATCTCCCTCTCTTGCAGATTCCAGAAGTCATTAAGTTCTGTTGTGATTTCCTCATGTCCTGGGTAGATGAAGAGAACATCCTTGATGTGTACAGACTAGCTGACCACTATGACTTGAGGCATTTGAGTGAGCAGCTGGACTCCTACATTTTGAAGAACTTTACAGCTTTCTCAAGGACACAAGTGTACCGACAGCTACCCCTGCAGAAGGTCTACTCCCTTCTCAGCAGCAACCGTTTGGAGGTTAACTATGAGTTTGAAGTTTATGATGGAGCACTTTTTTATCACTATTCTCCAGAGGAACTGGAGACAGATCAGGTCTCCCTGATGGAGCCCCTTAAGCTACTTGAGACAGTTCGTTTTCCTCTGATGGAACCCCAGATCCTGCAAAGGCTTCATGACAAATTAAGTCCATGCCCTTTAAAAGATACAGTTGCAGATGCATTAATGTACCACAAGAATGAATGTCTTCAGCCAATGCTCCAGAGCTCCCAGACACAGCTGAGATCAGAGTTCCAGTGTGTTGTGGGATTTGGAGGGATGCATTCTACTCCATCCATTGTCCTCAGTGATCAAGCCAAGTATCTGAACCCCTTGTTGGGGGAGTGGAGGCACTTTACAGCTGCACTAGCCCCCAGAATGTCCAACCAAGGGATTGCTGTTCTCAATAATTTTGTATATTTAATTGGTGGAGACAACAATGTAAGTGGTTTTCGAGCAGAGTCAAGGTGTTGGAGGTAAGATAAGGATAATCCTGCTATTAATTTTATTGCCACCCTGTTGTCCATTTCTGAAAATGTAATGTCCAAATGAAATGAAAATGTCCATTTCTGTAAGCCAGTAGACAGTCAGCCAAAAGATTAGGAACTGAGCAGGAGCCTCGTTGAAAGAAAACACAAGAAATGAGCTTCATAGTTACAGGAAGCTCCCAGCAGTGCTTAGGGAGACCAAACCAAGCCTGACAGTGTAAAAACAGCTACTCATTCAAGAGTATTACTTGTGCTACTTTCTGCCTTGTTGGAGGAGGGAGGTATTAAAGGTGTGGGAAGCAGTAATGAGCCTCAACTCTAGGTTGTCTAGATGTTCTCTTAACTAGCATTTTCTTCTATGTGTAGTTTTAGTCCCTATACAAAAGGATTTTAAATAAAATGCTATTACCAACAGATTTTCAAAAGTCTGTGTGCACAATAGCAGCATTCTAGAGTCCTTTTATATTGATGTTTGACAGGGAAAAGAGCAGGAGGAAGGATCAGGTTTAGATCTTCATGCCCATTACATTGCAAAAACAGATATAAACCCTTTTGCCTTTATATTGTGCTCATTTTTACAGGTCCTAGCTGAGTTGCTCTTATTGTATGGTGTGCATAGTTTCTATTCTCAACCAGTTTTCTCTGTAACTAAAATTTCCTGATGAGAGAGATAGTTTGACATGAAAGTGAATCATGGGATTTGCTTTGAGCAGATATTTGGGGACAGGAATTAAAGAACCCACCACATATTTATGCTTTTCTTGTACTGTTGAAGATGCAGATAGTCTTTGTGCTATTTTTAGACTGTGTTATCTTGTAGAATGGCTTTGTGCAAACAGAGATCGTGATATGTAACCCGAGAGCAGTGTAGAAGATAATGGAAAACCTAGGCTTTCATAGCATGATTATGTCAGCTAAAGTACATCTTCTATAAATAGAATAAAACAACTTTGCTAATAATAAAATGCTGACAAGGCCAGATTTCACATCGCTTACAGCTGAGCTCAATTTCAGCTGAAGGCAGTGCAATAACCCACATCCTTGGAGCTGCCTGCTATTCCAGCAGTGATTCTGTGGCTGTAGGAATAACTCTCTTTGATCCCATTCTTTTACAAGGTATGACCCACGACACAACAGGTGGTTCCAGATCCAGTCCCTGCAGCAAGAGCACGCTGACCTCAGTGTTTGTGTCGTGGACAACTACATTTATGCCGTCGCAGGCCGAGATTACCATGAAGACCTGAGGGAAGTGGAGAGGTATGACCCTAAAACCAACACTTGGGAATATGTGACACCTCTGAAGAAGGAGGTAAGGAGTGCATTAGCCACACACACTACCACAGTTCCCCAATTCCTGATTTAATCTTGCTAAATGTTTTTCTCTGGTGTCATTTTTAATTTGTTGCTATTCGGGTGGAAAGCAGTAAACTGTGTGTATGGAATAAATGGATGGCAAGGAAATAGAATAATAGCACGTGGAAATTACTTTTCCCAGTTAAATGCTTATTTTTCCTGTTTCTTGCTGATTTTGCCTTTATTGTGTTAATCTTTAGAACTGTTAATAAAACAAATAATAAATGTGTGTCAGTGCTGAAAATATAAAAAGCCTGAATTGAGTGCTACTAAGTAGAATAATTTACATTCCTGATAACACTGCTTATATAAGAAAAATCACCAATAAAAATGCTTCCAAGTAGATTAGGCAGTAAAGTTATAGTATGAATGATCTACTCAAGGAACAATAAAGACAGAGAATGCTGCAGTTCTGGAAGTTTTAGAAATTCTAGCGTGTTTCATTCAGAAATTCACCATTTTAATATCTTAGAACTGTCCATAAGAAAAATCCTTTCTGATTTTGATCTCTGCATAACTCAATGAAGAATGTCACTCCCTTCATGTCTGTGCCCTGCTTCAAACCTGGGAGGAATAACATAAACCCAGACCTCAACCTCTTGCTTTGCCACTGCTGTGGCGGTGCAGGTGTACGCCCACGCGGGAGCGGCGCTGGATGGGAAGATGTACATCACCTGTGGGAGGAGAGGAGAGGATTACCTGAAGGAGCTGCAGTGCTATGACCCAAGGACTGACCGCTGGGACGTGCTGGCAGATGGCCCGGTGAGACGGGCGTGGCACGGCATGGCTGCGCTGCTGGGAAAGCTCTACGTCATCGGGGGCAGCAACAATGATTCTGGCTACAGGAGGGACGTTCACCAGGTGAGACCGTGGCACACCTCTGGCTCTGCTTGGTTTTTTTCTTATTAGATGTAATGTAGGTCTTTCTCCTGCTAAGTATGCAAATAGAACTGTCTGCTCAGCAGTGGCTGCTGGACAAGCTCTCCCCCGCTCGCCTGCGGAACTGGCAGTGATTTATTTACTGTTTGTCTGTCTTGAACACTTTGTCTCACCCACAAAGCATTAAAGCTCTAGCACTTGGAATTCTTATCCATTTTGAAACATCTCTGATGGATAATTTCATTGGCATGCATATGCCCAGTAAGTAGCACATCAGTTAAATTTACTTTATGCTGTCTTTACATGCATTTTTTTCTAAGTGGAGAACTTTTGAATTAGCAATGTGTAATTGCAGGGCAGAGCTGTTAAGGATATGTTGGATGACAGTTGCATAATGCAATTAAAAGGTACAGTAGCTGATGGTAAGGGATGTCTGGAGAGAATTTGCTTGAACCTTATTCCAGCTTCTAGAACTGCTAGGGACTTGAAAAGAAGACACAAAAATTAACTGTTTTTATAGAGGCAGTGGAGATGGCAGAATTAAATCTAGCTGAGAAGTGTATCTGAATGATAAGAAGGTGCCTACAAATGAAAGCAGTTAGCCAAGTAGGTACCCAATGAAATGTAAAACTCTCCAACATATGGCGCAGAGGCAGCTTAGCAGATTTGTCATATTTGTATGTTCCAGCATTTTTTTCTCTAATGCAAACAGGTGCATTGTGTCTGGCCTTATATTAGCACGTGTCCCCATCTCTTTCATTTTTGTATACATTTTTGGAATGACACACAGCTGGTACTCCAGCAGCAGGCTCAGAACTTGTGATTTCAAAGCTATGTGGCAACTATGCACAATTTTCTGCTGAGCACTGCACGTGTATTAGATAGTCACATGCTGTCTCCATTATCAACACCCTGTCAAAAGACTGATGATATTCCTTCCTAAATAGTTTACCTTATGGCCAGGCTCTGTCACTAGGATACAAATTCAGTTTTGCCTTCTCTCTATTCTTTTTTTTTTCTGCTTTACAGGTTGCCTGCTATAAGCCAAGCACTGATCAGTGGACAAATGTATGTCCACTTCCTGCAGGGCACGGGGAGCCAGGCATCGCGGTCTTAGACAACAGGATTTATGTCTTGGGAGGCAGATCCCACAACAGGGGAATCCGCATGGACTACGTCCACATTTATGATGCAGAGAGAGACTGTTGGGAGGAAGGACCCCAGCTGGAGGATGACATTTCAGGGATGGCTGCCTGTGTCCTCACGTTGCCCAGGGCAATTTTAATGGAAACAGAGAAGTGGCTCTCAGAATGGCACGCAGACCGAATGAAGCATCACCTTGACTTTCCGTCAGAAGTTATGAGCGTATCAGACTGGGAGGAATTTGACAACTCAAGTGAAGATTAGAAAACTTTAATTGTTTTTTTTTTTTTCTTTGCCAGTGGATGAGGAAATTAAGGCTTGGGGAAAGTACTTGAGAGATTTTATATGTCTTTCTTATATACATAAAAGTATTTAAAGGTTTTAAAAATAAGTGTTCCGCACAAAACGCCATTCACAGTCAATATCTACCCATCTGCAAGTGTTCTGCACAAAATGCACTTACAGTCAGTACCTGCCCACCTGCCAGAAAGCAGAGTTTTTAAAGTAACCACACAACTGCCATTTCCCCCCAGTTGTATAGAGGTTCTTGTACTTTGAAGGAGGCTTTTCTCAGCCTTCAGCATGGACAGAAAAAAAGCACAGAAGGCTCAGCTTGACTAGCTTCTTTCCTTCCAGCTTTTAGCTCAAAATAGCTTGTTGAGATTATTTTTTTTTTTTTTTCATTTTCTTTCGGGTAATAAAATTTCCTAGCCAGCTTAATACAGGAAGGTAACACCTAGTGCTGCCCTCCTGTGCCAGGTGTCAGACAGCTTGATTAGTTTTTCAGCAAGAGTGAACATACAGAAGCAGGAACAGTAACAAGTCTGAACCTTCATCTCATCTGGGCATGCAGCCATCCTTGTAACTGGCTGAGAGTCTGTGAACTGACACCCACTCCTGAACTTCTATACTGCAAGTTCTGTCAACACAGTGGAAAGAAGATTTCTAGAAAAATCTCTCTGTACAGAATATGGCAATCTCATCATTCCACTGTCAGACACATTTGTTCTCAACTATAAATTAATAAATTCTTGTCAGAACTTTTTTAACTGCTGTCTCCGTTTTATTAACAGTGATGTGGTGGCTGAAAGTTTCATTATATCCTACAGCAGTATTGGCAAAGTTACTCCAGCCTGGCAGATGGGCAATTTTTTCATTTTATTATATCTTTTAGAAGAGAATAAAGAGAACAGAGATTGGTTTGCCACAGCAAAAGGAAAAAAAAAATAATGAGATAACAAGAAATATGGAAGATTACACTGATCCAAGATGCTGCAGTAGCTGAATTAATGCCAGGAACTACAGCTGAGAAAGATAAGGCACAGTAAATCCTTTCTTCATGGGGCCTTAAAATAATTGCTTCCTGACTACCATCTTGCTTAACAGTAGGTTAGAAGCTGATTTAAAATCTGAACCAGTGTGATACTGAACACTATGAGATCCTTCCAGAAAATCCTGAAAAACTACCAAAAGCTTTTAAATCTTACAGCAGTAAAAGGGCTGCAGAAAGGCAAAACCAGTGACAATCAGAATGACATGGCACTAGTCAAGTGACATCGTGACAAATCCTGCACAAGGATGTTTTGTTACTTCAGAGAAATGTAGTAGTTCCTGGATATTCCCCCTACTTGGGGGTGTTCTATTTATGGAAGCAAAGATGATTTCAAAACAGACCTAGATTACTCTGCTTTAGTAGACTGGGCTTCTGGGAAAAGATTCAAGAGTATTTGCACATTTGTTTAAATAAGTTCAATAGCTTTTTCTTGGTAAGAGGGGCATTTGTTGGACTTTATTCTTCAGCATTGTCAATTTTCACCTCCATCTCTGAACCTTTGCCAATTGGCAAATAAAACAAAAAACTTGGTAACTGCAGAAAACNAACAAAAGACTTAGTAACTGCAGAAAACCCTGATTATGAGCTTTTTCAGAAAAATTTTTTTTTTTTTTTTGATAGTGAACTCTGGACTGCACACAGGGTCTGGAAATACAGACTGTATTACACTGCAATATTAGAGACTGATAAATATTCCTTTATTGCCTACAGAGTTACTTGTAATGTGTAGGAATTAATTAGCCTTAATTCCTGTGAAAAAGATGTGAGGACATACCTCTCTGACCTGGGTATCACTAGAACCACTCTTCCCAGACTGCAGGTGGCAATTTGTTTCCTCTGCAAACATTAAAGACCCAGCTGTTTCTAACTAACAGACATCTAACTCAATGCAGTGCATTTTCCATTTTAACCAGCACCTCTAGACAGACCAGAGATGCCCTGTGTTGTACAAAGATAGAGCGTTATTCATGTTATTTAGATGAAATCTTATTTAGCCTCTTTAACAATGAAAAAATAAAGTCATTTGTTGTCTTTAGCTCCTTTTCCAATGTGTACCACTAGAGGGTATTACTCACTGTTACAAATAACCAAGCTGAGAGGCTAATTCTTAGATTACATGGGAGACTAGAAAATATTCATGAGTAATTAATGAGCCAAAGAAACATCTTGAGAAAACTTGGGGGGTGGGAGTGTCCAGCTTCTACCCTGTCACTCCTGTGTTTGAACACTGATTTCTAGAGAGCTCATCAATTATTCCATTTATCAGCAGGAGCAATTTTGTGATTGCATTATTCACTAAATGTTGCAGTTGGATGCTGTGCAAAGCTAATGAATATAAGGCTTAGAATGCAGTTGCAAGGAAATTACTTAAAGCAGATGATTGTCTACCTTAGCACTACATTATTTTTCTCCTTTTTTAAACTTACTGGTATAATAATCCTAAGTTACATGAACTAAGCTTAAGGGCAGGTAACATCTGATAAAAATAAAACTTGTTGCTTTCAGCCCCAACATTTCTTTACATCTGAGCAAAATGTGACTGTTGAAAGTTACAGTATGCACTATCTTACTTGCATGTATTTCATTTAGGTAAAAAAACACTGAGTTTAGCTCAAGCCATTCTAATGATTTTTTTAGCAGGAGCTGATTTTAGGCCAGCATGTCCTTTTTTCAAACTAGCACACAGGCTAAATAATAATAAAAAAATTGCTTTGCTTTAATAATGTCAATTTTCTCTTACTCAGCAGACATAAAGCACTTCTTGTTTACTACTACCTATATAAAGAAATTGCAGGAATTACAGGTTAATAAAATAATAAATTATTACTATTTGCTTTTCTTATCAAGAATGATACTTCAGGAACTGAACTTTCATGAGCCCACTTAAGCTGTTACCTCAAGAGAAACGTGTACTCATAAGTATTTCCAACTGAATCTGGCTTTGTTTTTTTTTTATTTATAAATTCTCTGGTGTCCTAAATATGTCCACCTTGTATCTGACAGTAAAAGGCTTTTTTTTTTTTTTTTTTACAGTAAGAGCTTACTTTTTTACATTAAGCTCTCTGAGCCAGTATAAAACAAGATATTGGGGACAGATGGACAATGAACTAAGAAAGCTTTAAGTTATTTCTGGTCTGTGAGAGAACAATCAAACAGCTCTTCCAGAACTGAGTGATCAAAATACCAACACTTAAACTGCTGATACATTAGGAAGTCCAGAAGAATAGTAATTAGGTTTCTTGATGATCTATTTTCCTATTTCCTGGCAGCACAGAGGTAAAGCTTTACAGGCATATTTGCCAGATTTGTAATTAGTGGACTTGTATCCTGAAGTATTTCAGGCTTCCACATTTGCAGAAGTGATTGTGATTGCTTCAGTTTTGTTTCATAACTGCTTTCACTACTGTATTTCTTCTCCAGCTGTCTACTTCCAAATCCAACATATCCTTTCCCATTTTCCTCATAGTTTAAATTAGGGTTGTTAATTCTGCACTGGAAGCATACCCAGTACTTGATTTGAAACAAAATAGGGATTCTTATTCTGTAGCCTTGACAGAAATTTATTTCTCCTTGCTTAGGGATGAGCCAACATGTACAATTTATTTGGCACTCAGCCCAACTGATGGGATCAAAAGCTTCTGGTGAAAGGAACAGCTGGGCACAGGGAAAGAGGTACAGGGCCTTCTCAAGGGAATATTTTGCCAACTGAGTTTTTATTTCATGGGCAGCTGATGCACTTTTGAGCTCCCCACTCCTCCACGGCTTTACAGTTGGCCATGCTCTGAGGGTGTCAGCTGCCAACAGGTAAAGCCAAAGAGCATAAAGGTATTTATATGGACTAAAAAGGTAAAGTGGTACCAGACATTCATCCATTCTTCCTAAACCAAATGCATTTGTAGGGATGTAATACACCTGAGATGACTGTCTGTAGGCTAGGAAGTTGAAGCCCAGTCTTATCAGAAAACATTAATGATGAACAAATCACCTTTTCCTCATATGGAAGTAGAATGGGGGGATCTTTTACCTAAAGTATCTGGTTTAGTTTAACCACAGTTACTAAAACTGAGGAGGGAATTACTTGAAGGATGCACACAGCCTGCATACACACAAGTTCAGAACATCTGATTTGAAAGTTCCTTCCAAACTGAAAACCTCTCCATGCCTTAGAATCCTCTCTGGATGGGGAGGTGGGTGTGTTGGTTATCTAGCAACAGTCCACCCCCTGCAGTACTGCACAAAAGCTGGTTTACAAGTTTTTAGAAAGGCAAAACCAGTGACAATCAGAATGACATGGGACTAGCCATGGAACAGCTTTCTGACATGTTCCAACTCTTTTGAAATTCTAGTATTATCTGTACAAAATGGAGGCAAAATCACTATGTATATTTGATTTTTATTTTAACAAAAATTGTAATTCAATCAAAAGAAGCAGCAGGAATTCTTATTTCCTTTTAATGTACTACGTGTTACTAAATCCGCTGCTAACTTATGGCCTTTGTAATTATTTTTAAACGTTATTTAGCATGTTATTGCAAGTCCAAGTGCTATCTCTTAATCTGTATTTTGGCCATGGTCAAACAGAAAACAAGCCAGACCTGTTCAAATGACACAAGAAAACATCATAACCCTTATATTCTATTGTAGCCTGTCTACAGGTGCTTAAAACTGACTCTTACTGACAGATACAAGCACTTAAACCAGTAGGAATGGATCAGAGGTATAGCTACTAAGTAAGCTCTTCTAGTAATGGACAAAATTTATTTTTTTTGCATAGATGTGGATTTTCAGATGTAATTATTCATCACTAGGTCACTGTTTTGCCAGTGCTGCTGTACATGACTAACAGCTGTTGTTTTCCACCCAGGAGATGGCTGGATGTCAGCAGCTGGTAAAATGATACCTGTACATAGATTCAGGGGCTGCTTTAAGATCCTTTCATCTTAATGATGAGACTTCTCCTGGATGGTTTTGTCTAAAACATGACACTGGAGAAGTCTTCCATTTTAGATGATCTGAACTCTGCTAAATGCCTGCAGAGACACAGCCCATATGTTCCAATCCAGACACCTCGGTTGGCACTGGCTGCCAACGTAGGATGAGGAACAAAGAGGAAAAAGATGACTGTGTAGTGACTGAGCTTTTGGAAAAGACAGAGCATGAAAGGAAGACAGCCAAGCTGGAATAACACTGCGCAACAGCCCAGTTAAGCACTTCAAGACAGAGGTCTTAAAGCTATTTCTCCATCAGAACTGGCTTTTTTGGGTCTGGGTTTTTTTGTTTGGTGGGGTTTTTTGGTTTTTCTGGGTGTGGGTTTTTGTTTGTTTGTTTGTTTGTTTGTTTTTTGCTTTCAAGTGCTGCTTCATTTCACGTTGCCAGCCCTGAAGCAAAATGAAAACCAGAAGCACAAACTGAACAAAGTCACAGGACTGAGCTAAAATGACACTACATTCGCAGAGGTTTCTGGCACCTCCGGGGAGCCAGTGCAGTTACTTTGCCCCGCCCTTGCCCGCTGCGGCCGGACAGGGCGAGTGCCGCTGCCGGCCCCCGGGACGTTGAGTCAGAGCTCGGTGCCTGTCTGGGCTCACGGCGCCAACCTCCCTCTCAAATTCAAACAGCTCATCCGCACCATGTGCCAAGAGCTGCCCCCGAGCCCTGCTGAGTCCTTTCCGGGGTTTCCTTCCTCTTCGGCGGCTGCGACACCATCTTCCCTCCCCGCCCGGGCCAGACGGGGCTTTGACCTCGTTATCTGGGAATAAGGCTATGAGGAGGCAGGAAACGGCCCCTCAGAGCACGTAGGAAGTTATCTCGAGATCAGAGATGATTATCACAGCAGGCCGTTTTGTTCCTTAAAAGAAAATTAATTAACTAGTAAAAAACAGCAAAACCTCAGGGGAGGTGGTGTCTGTCTGCAAACCGCCTGGAGTCAGGGCGCTGGCGCTCCTCAGATCCGGGAGAAGTGAGAGCGGCCCGAGGCAGTCCCGGGGCACCGAGGGGCAAAGCCTGGAGCTGGGCGGCACCCAGGAGAGAGGACGTGCCGAGAGGGATGGGGAGAAGATGGAGGGTTCTCCTCAGATACCTTAAAGCCAAAGGCTGGGGAGTTTCTGGGGGGTGACCCGCGTCAAAGCGCGGCTGCA
>VWYO01021414.1:21252-57937 GCA_013400275.1 Rhadina sibilatrix | reverse complement strand
TTCAGATGGGATCAGTGAGAGATGCCTGTGTGTGAATGAAGGGCCAATGAGACGATCTACCAAGTCAAAAATGGGGAATTTATTGAACAGTAAATGGGGGGGTAGAGGGATAGAAAGGGATAGGGTGGAGTGGGGTGGGGCAAGAGGGAACGAGGGGGAGGAGTGTGGTTGGGATGAGGAAGATACATGCTGGGGTGGGGTGTGGAAGAGTGGGGGTGGTGAGGCATGGGGAAGAGCAGGGCAAGGGTGATGTGTGAAAGAGGTCGAACGGAGGACGGTCCAAGATGCTTGGGTCCAGCTGGGTCCCATAGGTCCTTCCTCGTTCTGGTGCTGGCAGCCGGGCTCACTCCTCTCTTTGCCCCCTGAGGCAGGTGGAGGAGAACTTCAGAAATAAGCTGTGCTCACTTCCTCTGGGGCTTTGCTGTGCCTGGGCCATCCCAGCGCTGGCCCCTGCAGAGCAAGGCCTGCTGCCAGGCGTGGCTGTCTCTGCCCTTTTGGTTCCCCCAGGTCCCTCTGCAGCCTCTCTCTCCATTCCCGTCCCTCACCTCTCGACGTTTGTACAGCAGTGGCTGCCCCTCACAGGGCTGGCCATGGGCATTCACTTCCTCCTTGTTTGACATTGTGGGAGTGCTCTAATGAACACTGGCCACAATCACCCAGGAGAGCTGTTGCCTCCTCAGAGAGCTGCTGTGCTCAGAGTGACCACTTCAGGGATTTGTTGTCCTCTGGGTCACTGTGTGGGATGGCGAGTCACCAGAGACAGAGGCCAGTTTTGCCAGCAGGTCAGGATGTTCAATCTCTGCCTTGTTTTCTGTCTCTCCTTTGGAGTCCTTGACGAGAGCATCACACGACAGTGAGTTGTCCAGGACAGGGCCCAATTCAGCCCTTTCCTTGGAGCACAATGCCACCACAGGTGATAAAGGCCTGGTGGTCAATGTGGAGGTGTCTGTCCCTTTTTCCTGCTCATGGTGCAGGGGAAACCCGTGGGCAGGCTTGGCAGTATCTCCTTAGTCTGGAATCTGTGTTCCCCCTCTTACCATTGTCTTTTGATGCTCCTTTGTGGGCGTTCGGAGGAGCTGTTTCCCAAAAGCCTTCTGACAGTGACCAGAATGTTCAGTAAGGGATATTTTCTGACCTAATTACCAATAAGCAATATTACAGAGACGTAGTGGAGAGGAGACTCCACTTTTTCCTTGACTGTTCTTACATTTTTATGTTTTGGTATACTTTTAGCAGTGTATCTTTTTATACATTTTTGGGAACAGAACAGTAGCAGTATTTTTTTCAGGAAACACTTGCTTGAGGGAGAAATGCCACGACTGTCACAGAACGAAAAATGTACTGAATAAAGGTTAATTACTTTGTAATTCACAAAATAACTGAAAGCATAGATGAATTCACCATGAAGACTAACTTTTATAGCAGGATTGGGGTTGACCTGAAATGCTGAAAGAAACAGAGATAATGCAGTTGTCCAGATTAAGAAGATACCAGGGCTGTGGTTAATGTCCTGTATTTGAAAAACTCTGCTATCTTTTTTATAAAGGGTATTATCTTTTGTGTCATATTTCAGAACTTTTTTGCTTAGGAATTTTAGACAAATATCAGCTACATCTTTATGTGTTTATTAACAGCATTGTTAGACTGGAATGTTTTAAAAATTGTGTAAGCATTTTTACACTAAGAGGTTTTGGTAATAAATTCATATGTAAGAAAAGACAGTGTACCAGCTATATAGAAACATTTACATCTCCAGACTACTTCACGTGCCAGACCACTACCTCTTAAAAAATAAAATAATACTACTTTTTAAATATTCCATGAGAAAAATGTGCATGCTTGTTATGATGGTTGTATTAGTCATTCACCTGCTGAAAGTTGTAGAAATAGTATTTAATTTAATCAGTAACACTAGAGTTTTCTTTTAATATTTTAGATTTATGAAATGCTTTCTGGTACTTGGTGTTTCCTTTATCTTGTGAATGGTTAACATAGTAATATAGTCAAAGTTTAGAACTTGAAAATTTGCAGATTTCATCATAGACAGGAGATTACTGATGTGACAGAGCATTACTACAAAATTATACTTTCTATAATACATTATACTTCACTCTGTCATCTTTCTTCTCATTGAGTGGCAAGATTATCTGGTCTGTAACTGCCAAACACACTGATGTCTTTTTTGATGTCCATCTGAGACCTTAGTCAGTAAAACATAAATTATTTTCAAATTCCTGGATAACCAAAAGCAAATGTTAGGTCCTTTTATATGTATGCCATTAAGATAAGGTAGGTTCAGTTAATAATACTGCTTTGTGACAAGCTTTTTAGCATAATATTTTTAGAAAGCTTCCTATTTGACCTAATGGGAAAGCAGCTTTCCCATAGAAAAGTAGGATTTCAGTTAGTTTGTTCTCAGTTTCAATGACTTCATAAAAACAACTTATTCCTGCTGTAATTAATGAATTTTTCTGTCCATTTTTCTACAAGATACTAAACAAATCACAGGAAGCAGAGTTGGGAGGGACTTTGATAGAACATCCAGTCTCCATCATGCTCCTTCAAAGGTTGCAGAGAAGCAATGCCTTGGCCCTTCTGGAAGAAGATCTGGTGATAGAAGTTCCACAGTCTGCCTTTAATCATCTCCAGCCTTTGCTATTGCAGGAAACTATAGATATCTTTTCCTCTTTTCTCTGCGAGTTCTTCCCCTTTGTGTTTTTCCTGTCCCCAGTGAAAACTGTTCCCGTCTTTTGCACGTTTAACTTTTGATGACTTAATAGCCGTTATTTGATATTTTCTATCGAGACACTCCTAGTTTTACAAGTAGGAGAAAGAACTAAATAAGAAATAACTGAATTTTTTATCCAAAAAATCACCAGTTCATTTGTTGGCTTTGGGAGAGACGAGTAATACTGTCATTTAGGGAAAAACCTTATTGAAGATGAAGATCTGCTAAGTCTGGCTGAGCACAGCTAAACTCATTTCCTGGGTTGGAGAGCATTTCATTTATAGTCACAAAGTTGTTTCAGATGAAAGACAAAAATGAATTTTAAAAAACAATGTTGTAACTAAAAACTATGGTCCATATAAGACGCAGACAATGTTCATGGATTAAAAAACTTTAAACCATCTTCTGGCATTCTGTAGCGTTTGGGTTGACTTGGCAAATCTCTAATATCAGAATGACTGATTATAAATTGAATAGTATCTTAATATTTTGTGCTTTTTTGCCATCAGCTGTCAAGTGTAATGAACTAGTTCATGAAACTAAAACTGATTATAGTAACAGTAGAATTGTTAATATTTCTGCAGTTGTAGTGTTTCTTCTAAAAAGAATTTTAAGAGGCGTGGTAAGAAAAAGGGTCAGTGAGCACTATTAGAATACAACTGGAGAAAGAATGAGTGAATTCTTGGTTCATCTGTGGTACAGAGTTTAAAATGCCTTTACTTTCTTGGGTGTCATGCAGTTATAATTTATTTTAAGGCTTTATTCAACAGGGCATTTATTTTTTTCTTTAGGCTTTTACTGACTGAATGTACCATATGGCAGATGGGTCACCATGCAATAAAAGAATTGAGAAAATAAAATATAGTATTGGAGCTTGAGAAAAAAACATAATTCTTTTCTCCCCTTACATTTATAAAACTTTTTTCACTTAACTGCAAAAGGTAGGAAATCTGTGGAAGACTGTGAATTAAAAAGTACAACAAATTAACAACAGTGGTTGGAGTGGTCTGGAATAGTGACAGACACAGCAGGGACAAGAAATGCAGTGGACATATGTGAACCAAGACAACCAGTAACTTTATTGATTATGGAAACTCAGTTCAGCACAGAGTCCCTTAAATAAAGAGTTTGACCTTTAGTATATGGATTAATTAATCGTAACTTTGATTTCATTCAGTTTTTTTTAAACTTCTGTGATCTGTTTCAACTGCATTAACTGATTACAATTCCGAAAACTTCAGAACTAAACAGGGATATGAAATTGAACTACATTCTCCCATTTCCTTTATTTTTCCTTATCATGATCTTAGATATTGTTGAAATGAAATGTTAAATTATATACAGCAATTTGTTGCAGAGTTGAAATCGTTAAAGAAATGTATTGGTTGCTTATAAAGATGCGTTTTGTTTTTTCAACTATGGATACTTAGAACATGGCCAAGTTAGCAGTGAATACCTGATGTGTGGAAAGATGCAGGATTTATTTTATTTATACAGGGTATGTATGTTTATGAAGTTTATTTTTACTACTTGTGAAAGATTTAAGTGCACTGAACACTAGTTCTGTTACCTTTTGTAGAAATCAGTCTATTGATGGAGACATTTTAATTCAAAGAAGACTGATTTTTCATTTTTGTTAATTTGAAGTAGCAGAGTGATCTACATGGAAGTGATAATTCAGTTTGCTAGAGCAGATATTTTATTAAGTTTTAACCTTGCACAGAATATATTAAGTGATTTACTACACATTAAACCATTTCATTCTAATTGCTATTAGTTATAAATATTTTAGAAGACACTATAACTGATATACTCTGAACCAAAATTACCTTCCTAAGTCAGTAATTTGGAAATAGCAAAGATTTTTATAGTAACAGTGAGAAAATTTATTTAGGATGAAATAATGCATAAAACATTCTTCAACATGAAAAATCTTGATATTTGATAAAGTATGAAGGAAAATCTTGGCTTTTTTATAATGGTTTTGTCTTTCCAGTGTTTTCTTGCAGGGAAGAAAGACTTATTACCATGCATCTTTTAGTGATGTCCAACTTGTCCAGGTGTATCCAATGAGATCAGTGTTTCTGCAGAATTTTGAGGCAAAGCTGTATGTTTTAGTGTAATGTTTTTAGGCAATAATCCTTCCACATATTGTTAAACGTTTTTCAATTAGTCTTGGTTTATATGAAGACTGATGGTGTCCTGTAAAGTCTCTAGCATTATTTGAAGTTACTGTCCCAAATTTCAGCAGTCATCTGATTTTCTTGTCAGTTCTTGATATTCCTGTAGATAATTACTCATGATAACCTAGAAAAACAGATCACTTTTTCCTGTGTAGCCACGTGTTTGCATTATATGCACCATAATGTTAATGTGTCCTTCATTTGATTTCCAGATGTAAAATGGTGAGAGATTGTTAGTTCTGAGGTCATATTTAGTTGGGCTTAGTGGACTCAGCTATAATATCGTGCTCACAGTTGACACTTCTGATTTTTTTTTTTCTTGTTGCTGAAATAATCAGGTACATAGTTATTACCATAAGGGAGCAAAAAGTAGTTAAATTGCTTGCACAAATAACAAATAAAAATTCTCTGGAGATTCTGGCTGTACTATGGAAAAATTAAAATTTTGATTAAGAGGCTTTAAACAGAAAACACTTAAGTATGTATTTATAGTGCACATTTTTCTGCATCATGAAATGCTCAAGGTTGGAGCCTTTTTTTTTTTTTTTTTTCTGTCTAGGCCATGTATTAAAAATCACAGAATCACAGAGTGGTTTGAGTTGGAAGGGACCTTCAAGATCATCCAGTTCCAACCCCCTGCCCAGGGCAGGGACACCTTCCACTATCCCAGGTTGCTCAGAACCTCATCCAGCCTGGCCTGGAACATTTCCAGGGATGGGGAATCCCTAGATCTTCTTGCTGCTGTTTTTGTGTTGGACTTTGTACCTCTTGAATTATGTTGACTTGGGCTGGAGGATTCAGTTGATTTTCTGCAAAAAGTCCGTTTCTTTGGCTATCCAGATATGATTTTTTTACAGAAACTTTGAGTCCTTTTATTTGTCAGTTCTGGCTCAGTGGCTTACGCTGCTCTCCTTTTCTGTACTATGGTAGCTGTCTCTGGGCTATAGCTTTGAAGGAACTGGGTGTACTCACTGCCATTTAATTTATTTTTCTCTCAGTTTTGTTGTTCTTTTGACAGTTTGTGTTAGTAGTTTCATTGAGAGAGGACTAATTGGGAGTTACACAGATGTTCAATTATATTTCAGTCACTACAGTTATTGGAAACAGTGTTTATTGGCCATGAGCTTGCTTAACAAAACCATTAAAAGCCCCAATTTCCAGGTCCTGTTTTTGTCTCAGTATTGTATTTTGTCTCTTAATCCTTTAAGGTGCACATTGACTTTGTCATGTATAATAATATGCTATCTCTCCAGAGAATGGGAGACAGGTGTAATGCTTCAAAACCAATATTCTGGGCAATTCATTGAGCCTGTGTTCTTTTCTGCTGAGTTGGTTTGTTTTTTGAGACTGCACATTAACATCCTGTAAGATTACATGGGACTGCCTAGCTTTGTCCTGTGCAGTATTGCACTGGGCTGTGATTTCTGCAGTCACATCCTAATTCAGCCAGTTTAAGTATGTTTGGGACTCACTGTACTCTCAGATCTTAGGGTTTTGTAGATGTGAAAGGTCAAGCAAATACCAGATCTAAAGTACTGGCTTGGTTGTGAAAAAACTCATCAAGCTGTTGCTTTGAAGAGAAGTAGTTTTTATTAGCATGACAGGACCACAACATTAACTTGACGAGTGACATAATTAGATACATTTTCACTACCTGCTTAATTATTAGTCAGAATTAAATGATTATTGTGTTAATAACACTCCATGTATTGTTTTCATTGCCTGAATTTTAAATGCCCTTGCCTTGAAGTACTAAGGGAATGGGTCAAAAAGACCTTATGAATCAGCATCTAGCAGAGAATAGGGCTCTTCTATTCTCTTGTACCTTTATCTAAGTTCACCAACAAACACAAAGCTATTTTACAAAGTCTAAAGTTCTGTGAGGCTGAATGTCTGATTTTGAAGTCATGTTCTTGGTGTCAAGCACCTCAAAAAGGGTGGTTCTGCTTTCCTGTCAGACTTTTGGGGATGTGGTGAACAAGTAAAAAGTAAGGAATGTTTCTCCATTGCCTCTTTTTTGGAAGTTAAAGTTTTGAACTGCCTCTAACAAAAACTTTAGAAACTGCTTTATTTTAGAAAATGAGGCAGGCTGTTGGAAGGTCATTGAAAGAACCTGTAGTCGATCCATCAGGTGAGCAAGCAGTAAACTTCCTGATCTGTCAGGCGAACTCAGCCTGGATACCGAGAAGTAGGCAATGAACTTGTTGGGAGCAGAGATGAAGTTCTGCATGGCCCTGCTGCTTGCTGCTGTGAGGTGGGTGTGACACTGCCACTCTCAAAGCCCTCAATAAATAAGTGCCTAACCAGCCCCAGGCGCTGTAAAATCCACAAAGTGCTGGAGTCTTTGCTGTCCTGGCTGCTCCTACGAGGCTGCTCCATTCCGCTGGTGCTGCTGCCGTGGCTCTGCTCCCTGGCTGGGCAGCTCTGGGAGGGATCCTGGGGACAGCCCCGTGGCACCCACAGAGATCTCCCCATGGCCAGCGCTGGAGTCGTGGTGGAAGTTGTGCTTCTCGTCATCATTCTTGATGTTTTCCTACTTTCCTACTTTCCTACTTTCTGTCTTTCTTTCCTCCTTTATGGGGAAAAAAAAAAAAAAAGTTGAACTATCGCTTTGGATCCCAACATTTAATGTAATTTGTGTTTTAATCTCACTTTGGGGTATGATTGGAAGGTAATTCCTTTCTGCAGCTATGGATCGAGGCAAAACTTGCTTCTCCTCACCTTAAGTGGATTTGGACAGAGGACTGTGAGAAAGCACCAGGAAATTCATCTTTCCTAAGCAGTGCATAGGTGTCTTTTATGAGTTTTAGATTAATGAATTGGATTCACTACAAGTACTAATAAGCTTTTTAAAAATGTCTATAATAAAAATATAAAATACCTTCATGAGGAGAGACCATATTACAGACAAATCACTGTCATGCTGCAAATGTCTAATATAATTTTTTACAAGTGTTAAGGGTGAGCTAACTAATATATTCAACATTTGCTTACAATCTTTAGCTCCTTCTTTACAGGGTGGTTTTGTATCTTAGGATTAAAATGGGTTGTGCATTTATTTACATGTTATTGAAGAGTTCAATGAATAAGGCATTATGGAAAATATTGTTAACTAGAGGAAAAGGTGAATCTCATGTTTAAAGAAGAGTGAATTTACCATCAAAGGTTAAAAAGTAGGGTAATGTTTGTGGAGTCGCTGAAAGGCTGGCTTTTATGTCTGTGATATCAAGTGGAAGTGGTAGAGTGTAAGTCTGAGGTGCATCAAGAACCAGACTGATAATCTCTTCCCTTCTAAAGGAAACCAACCTTTTGGATTACTACATTAGGTGCTAATTTATTCCAAAAGATAAATATGATACACACTTTGTACTGCAGAATATACAAAATATCTATAAATCTACTCTGGGATAAGTGTATAAACTCCCCAGAGAGGGCTTCAGAAGCTTTTTCATCAAGATGATTGTGGTTTGCTAGATGGGTGCAGTTGGATGTCAAGTAGTCAAGTGCTATTTAGTGCTTCTATCTATTTTTCAGAGGAGTGATATCTTTTTTTAGCAGGATATTTTATCTCACCAATGGCAATGCAAGGTCTTGAAAGTAATCTCAAGTAAATAAATCTAGTCAGAAAATATTGTCTTATTTTCCTGGTGTACTTCTTTATACCATAAAAGAAGTACTTTTATACTTCTTTTTATCAGATATAGTCTATTGAATGGCTGCTATCTTAAAAAACTGTAGTATAAGTGCTAAACTTGCCTGTCATATTTCAAAAAGAGGGTTTAGTTATTTTATTTTCTTCTTGTCTATTTCTTTTCTTACTGCAAAATCTTTGTTTCTCCCCTTTTTTTAAACAATTGAAACACCTTGGTTCCATTCCAGTGCTTTATACATGGAGTTGATTTAAACATAGAAAGTTCCTATATGAAAAAATATAAATATTACAAAAAAACCACTTCCTACTCTGACCCTTCTCAGGCTTTTCTAAAATTTTACCTTTGATATAGTCTTGTGTTCTAACAAATCAAGCAAGTTTTTTATATTTTTTAATCTTGCCTAATAAGTTCTAAGCAATGTGTTGCTTTGACTTTACCCTTTTTCGAGGCTATTTTAGGTAATATTTTCATTCTTGCACTTGGTCAGTCATTATTTTGTATGAATTTTTTGGAACTCCTTGTCTTGTTTACCCGTTTCCCTTTAATCCAGGATGTCCTGTGTGCTGTAGTATTCCTTGTAAGGAATATCAAAGAATTATCCTTACTCCACTCGCTGGTGTCTGAAAACAGAGGTTATGCATGTAAAGCAGGGTTTTCTTTGGCCAAATTATAGAATGCAACTCCACCTAACACAGAAGTAGCTTTTACTAATAAATGACGGACTCACTGTTTAAAATTTAGTTTCATGGGTTAATGAATCAGTCCCTAACCTGTCCCTGTGACTTAACCAAAGATCTCATAAACTTTTCAGCATGATTTTCAAAAATGCTGCTTAATTCTCAGTTGCATTTTATATCCTACACAAATTGCCTTGCTGACATTTAAAACTGTCTACCCATACACTCCTGTTTATCTCAGTGACCTTCTAATTCCTCATGTTCTGGTCTGAGAGCTAAGGTGGTGTCATTTGTTTTGGTGACTCTTAGACATTTGAAATCACAGGAGTAGTTAGTTGGAATGTAATTGTCCAAATGAAATTTGTCTAAAACATGAAGGTTAACACTTCTGTGCATGTGAAAATGGGGTTTATGTCTCAGCAGAAATATAATTCTTGCAGCAATGTATTTAAATACTAGGATATAAAGTCAGTGCTTTCTCCCAAAGTAAGAGTGCTGCCCTCTGAAAGACGAAGGGTTTCCTTTCTTTAGACTGTGTTACTGACTTTGGAACTATATATTCTCTTTTTCCACAGCTCAAATGCACTTCTGAAATCTTCTGTAACTTGCCTTCCTTTACATTTTGTTTTCTACTTAATAAAAATATAAAATGTGAATAGTTCCTTTTGGTTTTGGAACTGGTAAGGGTGCAGTACAATGTAACTGACACATTTATTATGGTTCACCACCTATATTTAAGTCAGATTTGGTGATGTTTCCTACAAGCTGTTTGCATTTGGACCAAGTCAGCAGTTCTCCATGATGACACATGGGCTGGGACAGGAGAACGTATCATCTGAAAAGGACAGAAAATAAAGGATTCAATGGCAATGTGTTAGGAAAGACAATTTAAAGTAAATATTGAGAACAATTACTATTGTTAATTTTAGTCTGTCAGTTTGACATCTGTGAAGTGCTGAGTGCTTTATTTTTTGGGATATACAAATATAATGACTGGAATAAGCCATAAGGTTGAAGAGCCAGAAAGATTTGGTTCTTCACAGTCTTTACAAGCACAAGAAAATATTGTTAAGCTTCTGCATGCTGTATTTTATTGATTAGCCTTTCTGAGTTCCTATTATGGTCCTGAATCAGAACTTCTGTGTTTTTCTGGTTATTTCTAGTATATACTTTATTGTCAACAAGTACAATGGACTGCTGTCAAGAATTGCTTAAAATTTTGACATCAAATGATATCATAGATACTAAGAAATGAGAAGTGAGTTCCTGTTGGAATGCTATTCAGTGTCTGAATGCAGTTGTATTCTGAGGCCATTTTGAGAGAGAAGAAAATTACCCATTTGAGGTTTAGTAAGAAATTTAAATTAAAACAATGTTTTTACAGACAATTGCTGTATTGTGGGATAATCTTGGCTGCCTGCCAGACACCCTCCCAGTGGTTCCTTTCAGCAATAGGATGGGGGAGAATAAGATGTAAAAGCTCATGGATGGTGATAAGGACAGACACAGGCAAGGCTGGAGACTGCACATTACTAGAAAGTGGAGTAATTGCGGAAATTCTTTTGTCATGTAGGGACAAGGGTTGGTGTTCATTTGTGTAAACTGTCCACCTGTGTTGGTGGCATTGGTTTTGGACCAGTCCAATGAGCAGAGACACCTTCCACTAAACCAAGAGCTCCGTCCAACCTGGCCTTGGACACTTCCCGGCATGGGGAAGTTCATGACTTCTCTGGGAGACCTGTGCCAGGGCCTCACCACCCTCACAGCCCAGAATTTCTTTCTAATCTAATCTAATCTAATCTAATCTAATCTAATCTAATCTAATCTCACCCTCTTTCAGTTAAAAGCCATTCCCTCTCGTCCTGTCATTCCAGCCCCTTGTCCAAAGTCCGTCTCCAGCTCTCCTGGAGCTCCTTCAGGCACTGCAAGGGACTCTGAGGTCTCCTTGGAGCCTTCTCCAGGCTGCACAGCCCCAGCGCTCCCAGCCTGTCTCCAGAACAGAAGTGTCCCAGCCTTTGGAGCATCTTTGTGGCCCCCTCTGGACTCTCTCCAGCAGCTCCACATCGTTCTGATGTTGGAAGCCCCAAATCTGGATGCAGCATTCCAGGTGGAGTCTCCCCAGAGCAGAGCAGAGGGGCAGAATCCCCCTGGAAATACCCCTGGGCTGCAGGAGGGACCTGCTCTGGGCTGGCTGCCCCTCTTGCCCTTCTCCTCCTCCTGCAGCCTTCGAGGTCTGGAAATAAAATCCACCCAAAACTGAGAGGATCCTTTGGCCCTCCTTGTTGGCTGTTTGCTTGTCAGATCTCCCTGATAAAATTCCTTAGACTCTTAAGTTGTGGACAAAGTAGCAGTGGATAAAGGGATCCTTTGTTAGCTGGTGCAGGAAAAAACACCTAGGAGCTCTGCTGAGTGTGTGTGTAATTAAAACATGAAAATATTGCTGTGCAAAACACTTATTACACCATCCATCACTATCATTCAAAAGAACTGCTGTTTTAAGAGCAGAACCAAATTTTAGTTTGTTTAGCTGTGAATTGAATGAGTAATTTGCTGTTAAACGCTCAGAAAATTTGAAGTGAGAATATTTGCAGGTATATTTGGAATATTGGGCTTTTTTTACAAGGAAGAAGTTTTGGTCTTTCAGAGGTATTGATTTTTAGGTATTGTGCAGGAAATCAAACTACAATGCTTTCTCCTGTTCCTTGTGCTCTCCTCCGTGTGGTGCTGTGTATCTGCAGCAGCACAAAGCTGAGTTTCTGAGTAATTTTTCTATACATTAAAACATTTGACACCAACTTCTTAGCTTGATTGAAGTAAACATTCCACATCTGTGGATAAATCAGCAACCTGGAACTTCGCATGCAGGAATTGTCTGTCACATCTCTTAATGTTTTGACTGATACAACCACTTAAAAGCACAGGCAGATTAGTGGATTCCATTAATAATGACTTAAAATATATTAGATTAATCCTGAATTTATTACCTGACACATAGTTCCAGGCTTAGAGATGAGTGCAGGACAGGTATTCCAGAAGTGAGGAAGATTCACTGTGTTGTGGGATAAAAGGAGATCTTTTAGACAAGTCTGTAGATATTGGAGCTTTGAAGTCAGTGCCATACCTCAGCCATACCTTAGCAGAATGATAAACTGCAGAACATAATTTTACAAATTCTGTTAACATAATTCAAGGTTTTTGATTATTTCCTCTGCATTACAATGATGGGCATTTCAGTGAATTCACAGTGATCTTTTTTAAGGTGGCACATTGCTGCAAATCAGGGAAGATTTAAAGCAAAATGGATTAATAGATCAAACATATCACTGAGTAACACAGAATTTCATAAAATCATGGAATGCAGGCAACCTGTTCCAGTGTCTTGCCATCCTCACAGTAAAGATTTATTCCTAGTATCTAACCTAAACCTACTTTCAATTTGAAGCCATTCTGCCTTGTACTGTCACTAAATGCTGTTGCAGAGAGTCTCTCTCCATCTTTCTTGTAGGCTCCCTTCAGGTGCTGGAAAGCTGCAGTTAAGTCCCCCTGAAGCCTTCCCTTTTCCAGGCTGAAAAATTTTGTATGGAAAATAATGGTGGGAATGAGCAAAATCCCTGTTGCTGCACCCCGAGCACCTCTGTGAAGTGCTGTTATGGTTTAAGTTGCCAAGCGTAGTTTGTCACCTCCTGCTTTCAGCCATCTCTGTGCCTGTGGACTGATTGACAGATGGCAAACATGATGCCAGTACTTTCTTAGAATTCCAGAGCTGGGACACAGCGTACTGCTAAGCCTGATGGTTTTGTTGGACACCAATAGAAATTGTAATGCAGAATTTGTGGACACAGGGGTGTGTCCCATAGACTGGGGAGCAGGCTTTTATTTTGCTTCTGAAGTCAGTGCTTTCACAGTCCATATGCTTGACATACTGGAGTTCTTTGAAGATGTGAAGAAATACTTGAAGGAAGGAGATGGTGAAAGTTCTTCTGGATTCAGAGAAACCTTCAACGGGATCAGAGAAGAGAGGATCAGTGAGGGTTACTAGAATTCAGCTTTCTTTTGTGCAGAAAAAGACATTCACACCCATTTCTCCTATCATTTTCAAGGAATCTCACACTATTTGTGACTGTAAGAGTGGGTTGAGAGGTATTTTGTGTTCTGGTACTGTTCTTTAGATATCCTGTTTTGGTTGCTGTATGTGGCCATTTCTTAGAAGTATGAACTCAGAACTTTTCTCTGCAGACTGTGCTATTGGTTAATTTTATCTTAATTAGGATAATGACTGTTTCCTTTTAGATTATAGCAGTGAATCTCAGTTAATGCAGGTGAGCATAGTGTCCAGCTATGGAAAACTTCAGACATGTTATATAGTGGTTTTTTAACTAAAAGAGAGAACAGCAAATGAACTCTTAAAACACTCCGCCTCAAATATTTTTGAAGATGCATCCTAGCAAGTACTAAGAGCTGTGAGCTGCAAGAAATCTGGAGTAATAAGCATCTATTCTTTACAATATTGTACTGATTTGTAACTTTTTTTTAGGATGTGAATTTGTATGAGAGCTCTTAGTGTGAGCCAGGATTTATTTTTGATTTATATTTGCATCTTCATGCATTGATTATTGCATCAGATTATTTCAAAGAAGAACTTCAAAATATGAGAGTACACATAACATGGCGTTATTGCTTTAAAAAAAAATCAGTGAAAACATGCAGCCACTGAACAGGATATTTGTAGTTTAAGTTTCTGTTATAATCTCCATTACACAGAAAATGGCTAAACCCCCTAATTATTCTCTCTCTAATTACCAAACTTAAGTTGTTCATTGTGTTGGCCTATTTTTTAAATAGCCTATAAAAAAGTAAAATATTTGAATTTGAAGCAAGAGAAAGGGAGAGTAAGGTCTGAAGCATTTGAGTAATGTGGGCAGTGGGTGAGCAGTGTATAATAACTTGCCAGATATTTGCTCTGTAGAACAACATTTTTCCTTGACATCATTCATAAAGCTGTCATCCCCACACCACAATAGAAAGATACTTCCCTCTACACATTTTACAGTATCTTGTAAGTTTGTTTGACAGGGCACATGACAGGTCTATCAAAACTGGGAGTCTCCTGTGACAAAATTCAAGACAACTGGCAATCCTGTAAATGGAAAAGGTGGAATTTATGTATGTCAAAAGCAACCCCATTTTTATTTAAATTTCTTTGAGTTGACTTCTCATTTTTCCTTCTCTTTTTTCTATCTATATGATTTGAAATATTAAATGGGAAACAGGCTGAAATTCTGTCTAGCTGTACCATGCTTTTATAAAACTTTACATGAGCACTTGCTTGCCCTACCCTTGCCTCTCTTTATGTCATGTAGTTGGAAAGGATTAACCTAGAGCAAAGTTAAGAAATAAACTTAAAAGAAATCTTGTATATTTCCCTTAACACATCAGAACTCAGTGAGGCAGGTGGCTAAACCCTGCTGAGAAAAGCTTGGGAGTTCTTCTACTTGTGCTTAATGAAGCACACAGAAAGGCTGGAAAGAAACTCAAGGTAGTGATGGACATGGATTCCATCAATCAAGCACAAAAGCTGCATTTAAGTGCCTGAGAGCATGAACAATTTACTTTTATGAATTTGGGACATACTTGGAATGGTGCAGACTGTTGTCCACAGCACTTTTGAAAGTGGTGAAGTTGATTATAATCTTTAAAAATGCTCTGTCACTCACCTGCGTTACACAACAACTTGATCTTGAACAACTCGGAGGTGCTCAGCTAAGAGGAGCTGAGAGCTGTGTTCTTTCCAAGGGCTCTGGGTGGCAGAGAAGGTGGCAGGAGGATCTCTGCCTGCTGTGTCCTGGCTGCTGCCTATTCTGAACCTTCTGGAGAGGGAGAGGATTTTCCATTTGTGGAAGCAGATCAGAAGGCTCATGAGGGGAGGTTTTGCAAGTGAATACTGAGAAAGGGGGGAAAAGGAATGGCTGAAAGGATGGAAGCTCTGCCATCAGGATGTTAAACCTCAGCAGCCAGGGACACTCACTGGAGCTGCAAAAATTGGATAATCATCTCTCTCTAGTGACAAACTGGATTTACATTGTGGCAAAAAAATGCGGCAAAAAAAGCCTGCAGAATTTTAAAGTGAAGTGAAGTAGGGAGTGCTGAGGATAGGATATCTGTGCTGTCACTGCTTTTGAGGAAGGGTGGGGGATTCTATGTCAGACTGTCTCTAATCTGACATGATGGACTTGAATGTCTGGTAGTGGATGGAGTGCACCTTCCAATTTCCTATCACAGTATCATTTCTTTTGGAAAGGATGTCTCGAGATGGTCTAACCCAGCTCACCTGGTCAAAGCATAGTCAGCTACAGCAGGTTTCTCATGGCCATGTCCACTCAGATTTTGGATATCTCCAAGAATGGACACTTTATAAGCTCTTTGGGCAACCTGTTCTAGCATTTGTCTATGCTGACAATAGTAAAGCTCTTCCTTGTGATTAAAGGGAATTTTCTGTATTTCATTGCTCCTCATCTCCCCACTGGAACCCAGTTGTCTCCATCTTCTTTAGGCTGTCACACTGGGTGTTTATATGGTTGAGTGTGATCTCCCTGAGCCTTCTCTTATCCATGCAGAACACTCCAGTCTCTCCTCAGGTGGTCAAATTCCTCAGCCTTTCGTTGACCCTGGGCAGGACTTGCTCCAGTGTCCGTGTCTCTTCTGGACAGGGGAGCCCAGCACTGGGCACAGCTCTCCTGAGGGGTCTGAGCAGGGCTGAGCAGAGGGGAAAGATCAACCCTGGCCTGACATGCTGGTGGTGCTCCTGATACAACCCTCATAATTCACCCTGAAATGATCAAGGTTCATTCTTCAAGACCACCCTGCAACGCGAACAATAACAAAAAATACGAGTGAGGAGACTGACCACAAAAGCATCTTCCTGATCCAGACAAACCAAGTCCTGAAAGTGTCCCCATGAAGTCCCATGGTGGATTATCCCCAAGGTGAACTGATAAAAAAAGTGTAAGAGTATAGTGGGCAGGGGAAACTTACTTACAAAGCTTTAAAAGTTCTGTCCTATTTTCTGTTTGTTTATTTTTAAATGGTACAAATTCTCAGAATGTAACTTCTAGTGGATGGAAGGAGAGGATGGTAGGAGACAGAAGTCTTGATGATTCTAATCCAAAATTGGACTGACTTCAGGTCCCATCATACTGTTGTGGTTCATGTTATCCTGTGGTATTTTAAACTTAGATGCTTTCTTTTTTAACATTTTGAGCTTAATGCAGTTATCTTGGCACAACTGTACTATCAAATATTTGTAATATTACATATAAGTCTAATAAATTTCATTTTTCAGAACTCATTAGGGTTTTTTGTCTGCTTTGGAAAAGTTAATTTCCTTTTTTAAAAACCATTTAGCTTCTTTTTCTTTCTGATATGAGTTGAATGCTGGTGAGTTGCCTTAGGCAAACAATTATCAATCAACCCTTAAGCAGAGTCCTTATGAGTAATTTACTCTTTTTCCTATATTAAAGCTGTGATGATGATATATTTAAAATGATTTCTGGTGTGTCTTTATTTCAATAGGAGAAAGTTACGCTCCTGCTACCTGGTAAATATAGATCATAAGTTGCCAAACAGATTGTTTACCATTTGGTGTGATAAAATTAAAATCTTAGAGATGGACAAGAACAACTTGATTCTTTATAATCTTATTTTTTTTAAAGCAGGGTATGACACTTGTCATGTAGATGCAGGAATCTGGAGTCAAGAATTGATGCTTCGCTGTTGCTTGGCTTTTAAAAGCAACTTTTGGCTGCTGTTTTTCTTCTTTAAAGAGAGTGTCATACAAATTTATTGCCAAATGGTTCCTGACTTCTAAATGATACATTTCCTGACTGTGTTCTAATCATTGAGCTTAAAAAATGGGGAGTGGGCATAGTAGGAATTCATAGAAGGAATGGCTGAAATTATGTATTTTGATACTTTATAAACAGATCTAATTACTAAAAATCTAATTTTAATATAATTACTCCTGTCAAAAAAAAAAAAAAAAACAAACCCAAAAAACCAACAAAACCACAAAACCAAAAAAACCCCACCCCAAAACAAACAAATAAACAAAAACCCCAAACAAAACCACCCAAGAAATCCCAAACCACCAAAAGTCTCCCAAACAAACTAAAGGAAAAAAAAAAAAGTTTTAAAGCAAAGACCATCAGTCTGGTTAAATAAAATGGAATTGGAAAATAAAATTGCTGTTCTATCGTAATTCTTTTAGTTGTCTTTTTTCCCTACTCTCTTTTTTTGTCTGAAAATTCAGTACTCTATACAAATATTTCAAGAATAGGAGGCTGTGTTTCTTTTGACTACTGACTATTGTGTAATTGCCTAGGATCATACCAGAAATTATTCCTGTCTTTTAGCTGGTGTTGCTGCCATAAATGGGAGGCATTAACACCTCTGTGTTTTTTACAATGTGGATACATTAACTTGCCTTTGGTGAAATGATTTCTAACAAAGCCAGTCTTTTACTAAGATTTAGGAAAATTAATTTATAAGGAGTTCTTGTTATTTTTACAGAAATCACGTTTGCAGTAATAACATTTTTAGCAACGTTAAAATTAAAAAAAATCCATTTCAGGATGAACTAGAAGTGATGTTTAGCAGAGTAACCCATTCTTAGCATCATAATTCTGTAGGAATAGGTAGCTGGAGCATCTCAGTGCATTGTCTGACCAGGAGTGAGTCAGGATTGTTGAACTGCAACTCTAAATAGTTGTACACAAATAGAATTTTATTTAGTATAAACTTGAAGATTGTTGTATGTTGGGGTTTTTTCCTAGATTAAAACAAGTTGTCAAATTTGTTTGATTTTTTGTTTGTTTGTTTTTTACCTTGGTCAGTCATTTATTCAGAATGAGATAAAGACAAAAGCCACACGTGGCATCAGTTGTAAGGTAAAGAATATTCAATGTATGTTTATATGAAATAGTGTTTCCATAGAAGTTGTTAAGAATCAGCCCTCCTCCCATTTTTCTGGTTTTGGTTGTATTTTCCCATTGTGCTCTTTTTTCTGCAGAGTTTAATGGGTGGTCAAGTGGAATTCACAGAACAAGGATGAGTTTTGCTTAGGGTTTAATCGAGTATGGGTAACAGTTGGAAAATGCATGATTATGTTTTAAACCTCTGAAGTTATGAGTCACTGTTTGGGAGTTTCCTGCTGCATATTTATGAAGTGCTCAGAGATGACTCAGTGTGTTTTTTAAGTAAGCATTTGTAATTGTTTTAAGTGTGTGCTAACCACTTAGGTTGGGAAGTTAGCATCTTTAATAAAATCAAAATAATGGTTTAAACATCATGTACCAAGATCCACCCTTCCTTCCTTCCTTCCTTCCTTCCTTCCATTTTTAATGTTATTTTTGTGGGATGATTTTTAGAGCATTATTGATCTGTGTGAAGAATACAGATGTGTCAGTAGTGGCAGTTTGAAAACAGGAATGGTTCGAGTGTTGTCTGAGCTCATGCTCAGAAATCAGCACCAAGCACTGCAGACTGGTCAATTTGTCGCTGACAAGTCCTTTATAAATCTATATTTCTGAGAGAGCATTTTGTTACACCTCTCATTTGCTTTGTGACCTTGGCCTCTGGAAAATTTGTCTGGTTTTTTTTTGTAATATCACGGAATTTAAAGTGTATTCTCAGCCTTCAGGAATCATCAGTGCAGGTGGGACTGGAGCCAGCCAGCACAGGCCGTGTCCACCTGGCTAAATTGGGCCAAAATGGGGTCAGCAAAGAGGGGAAATTAATTTTAGTGTCATCTCTATGTATGATTCATATCTGCAATTATTTTTCTTATGTCTGCTGAAGAGCTAAGTCCAGATTCCCTGTCCTGAGGGGAAACTTCTGAGGGAATCACATACAGTGAGTTTAGAGGAGCACTGAGTGTATGTTTTAATAGTGTGACTGAAGGCTTAGTTGCTTGGCAGATTGACTTTCAAACAGTCTGCCCAGGGAAAGAAGAAAGATACATCAGAATGGAAAGCGCTGCTGTTCTGCAACTCCAAGAACCCATTTCTAGCCACATTAGAGGATAAATTTAATTTCTGAAGTCTTAGTTCTTGAAAACTAATTTCACTATTTTCTTATTCTGTTAGTTTTGATCATCATATTAAGGAGTAGGAATTTGCACTATTCATTCCATATTAAACTCATTAAATCAGTGATAAATTTAGCTCAGTAACTTTACTGATTTTAAAAGTGATTGTGCTACTGGAGCATCTGTTTCCAACCCAAGTAGCAGCTGAAAAATCTGAAGTGCTCAGTCTCTCATATTTATGTTAATGTCTGTGCTGAATAAACAGATCTATAGATTAAGTTGTTCAAGCATTCCTCTTTTAAAATCCCTTTCTTCATTTGCTTCTACTTTTGAAAATTCACTAATTGGGCTTATCCCTTCTAATCAGAGGAATTTCTGAAAAAAATTAGGATTGTTTAACCCAAGAATTCCAAAGAACTCTCATGTAAAAAATCTAATCAGTTCCAAGAATCTTTTTTTGTAACTGATTTTCCCCCTGATTTTCTGGTTGCATTGTTTCTTTTAAAGATAGTTCAGTTATTGAAGAGGAGGATTTTTCATCTTTTAGGGTGTGAGTATAATTTTTCTTCAGGAGTGTAGTATAATAATATTATGAAAAAAAATATACACATAGTGAAGGAATCTGGGTTCTTCAGCTCCCTTCACTATGTGTATAATATTGTGTAAAATAGAAATAGAAACTCTGGACCTGTGTAAGACCTTATGCCCATAGTGGGGTGCATGTGGTTCTTCCTTCCTAGTCTGGAATATTATTTTCATATTCTCTGATGGTTCAAAGGTTTGTAACTTTGACCAGGGAAGTTGTTATGTTGCCATTGGGGAGGCAGAGCAATTAACACAGTTACTTTACATTTACTGTTGATAAATATGGTAAAACCAGAAATGAAACTGCAGAGTTTCTGATAAGGTACTTGTGTTGGGGTACTGGTGAAATAGGTGTTGTTAATGAAGGGCAGCATCATGGTAAGCAAATCTGCCTGAGTTTTTGAAGCATGTTCAGAGCTCCTGAACAAAGAGAAAATCATTGATACTCTCACTTCATTCCTAAAGCACTCCCAGAAACTCTGACAGAAAGCTCTTTGAGAGAGACAAGCACGCTGTGAGGTGAAAGTGAAGGTCCCATCATGAGTTGAGCTGGTTGAAGGTAGGATAAGTGGCCCATTTACACCCTGCAGGGTGGTCTCCTGCCCAGTTCCTTGGCATTGTGTTGTGCCTTTGCATGCTCATAAAGGATCTGGGCATCAAGGTGATTAGGAATGTGCCAAAGATTATCAAGGGTAGCACACATGAAAACCAGCTCTTAGGGATTACAGGCTTATCCTGCAACAGGAGTGGGCCATTTAAGTTTGAGGTGAAGATCAGCATTGATCCACATTTGCATGGAGAAGTTAATGCTCATGAAGAAGATGGAGTCTAAATTCCAAATGCACAGTGAAGGACTCTGAATTAATCATTGCAGTGCAGGGTAGATATGTTGGAAGCATGAGATGCTCTACAAAGGCAAATAGAATATTAGGAATAGAATATTAGAAAGTAAAGGGATAGAGAACAAACCAAGAAGATTTTTCTTTACCTCTCTTTGTGCCATCTTACCCTCTTCTCTCGCAAAGGACATGGTGGAAATAGAAGAACAGGGAAGGGCTGTGTTGAGGAAGAGTGAAACAGTGTAGAAATCTTTGGCATGAAAAAACAAAACTGAATGACTTTGTGGTGTTACCCAGGGCCTTGTGGTTGTTGCATGTGAGGCTATTCAGGCTTAGTGGTGTTGCTTTCCTGAGAAGGTTGGAGGAAGACTCACTCTCACATTTGCACATCTTAGCAGTGTTGCAGAGCTTTGTAAAAGTATCACATGGTAAACTGAGAATGAATTCCGCGAATTAATGCTTGTTTGCTGAGTTTGGAGCAGCCAGATGTGGTGTGGAGCCATTAAAGAAAGCTCTGTGCTCACTTTCTCTGAAGTGAGAAGTGACCTGCCTGTGAATGAGCAGCAGCACTGAGCAGAGGTGCCAGTCCCAGCTGGGGAGTCACTTCTTCAGCACTTGTTTCTGGTTTTTCCTGAAGTTCTTTCTGAATTGTGACTAGGTTTATATTTTATTTCCTTTATGGTTTCATGATGTGAGGTTTTTATGCTGGAGATGTCTCTCTGTTATGCCCACATCTTGGTTTTATCCACCTCTCACCAGGGTGTGCCATTAGTGAGAAGGGATCTGCCAGCATTTGTGCCTTTACTCTTGGGGACTCTGCCTAGAGGGTGAAATGAACAGGTTTCAGTGAGGAAATACATGCAGTGATGCTGCTTTACAGCACCCAGCATGTTCTTAGCCATTGCTGGGAGAGCTAGGTGGTCTCCACATAGAAAAATTTCCCCTTGGAAGGGTGTGTGTGTGTCTGTGATTTCTTCATCAACATGTGTCCCTGCATTTATTCTCTCTTTCTACCTTCCTACTTCAGAGTCAGAGCAGGATTTATCCAAAGCAGTGTGGGCAGCTGGTTAAGGGAGGGGATTCTGCCCCTCTGCTCTGGTCAGACCCCACTTGCAGAGCTGTGTCCAGCTCCGGGGTCCCAGCACAGGAAGGACATGGAGCTGTTGGAGCAAGTCCAGAGGAGGCCTCCAAGATGATTGGAGGGATGGAGCAACTCTTCTGTGGGGAAGGACTGGGAGAATTGGGATTATTCAGCCTGGAAAAGAGATGGCTTTGGGATGACCTCATCGTGGCCTTCCAGTACCTGCAGGGAGCCAAGAGGAAAGATGGGGAGAGACTGCAAGGGACTGGAGTGACAGGACAAAGAGGAATGGCTTCGAACTGAAAGAGAGTAGGTTTGGTTTAGATAAAAGCAAGAACATTCTTTACTATGAGGGTGATGAGGCCCTGGCACAGGTTGCCCAGAGAAACTGTGGCTGCCCCATTCCCAGAAGTGCTTTAGGCCAAATTGCATGGGGCTCTGAGCAATTTGTTTTAGTGGAAAGAGTTGTAATGAGATGGTCTTTAAGGACTCTTCCAAGTGATGGCCTTCTATGATTCTGTGATTTCAGAACCAGAGAAGTTATTAAGGAACATGTTCTGACTTGCTCCTCCATTCCTTCTCATTCTCCAAGACCAGCATGCAGGGCTGCCTTGTTCCCTAGCACACGTTTTTCCAACAGATTCTGTCAGCAGACAGAAAACTCTCCATGGCAATGTTCCACATAAAAGTTACTTGTGTTTAAATTATTTTTAATCTCTCATCTGTATCTCAGCCAAGAACGAGATGCTGTGATAACTGTGGTCAGCAGTGCTGGGACCCAGGCTGAGGGAGGTAAAACTCTGAGGCAGCTGAGAGTGGGCATCAGCCCCTTGGGCATCCAGCTGCACTAGTGGGACCCAGAAGGCCTGGATACATTTTGCCTTTAATTATAGAAGGCAGAATACTGTGATTAATACAACAAAAATAATTATGTATTTCCTGAATATTTCCAGAGGGGATTTAAACTCTAGGGGAGAATATTAATATTTTCCAGGGGAATTATGCTGTGTATTCCTGCCTTCTGTCTTTAGGAACTAACAACTTGTATTCCAGCTAAAAAATGCACACAAAATCACTTGTGAATGTGTGGCTGCAATAGTCAATTAGGAAGCCCAGAATTTAATGAGAGATGAATGCTCTTCAGTACAAGATTGCTGGATATTATATTTTATCTGTCAGCCTGTGTATCTGTTTGTCAGAGCAACCTTTGATTCACCCTATTTGTTAATGCGGAATGACTACACCAAGCCTGCCTTTAAACTTAATATTATTCTGCTCACATCTCCATTCTCATTATAAACATGGCTATTTTTAGCCTGCACAGATTCAGAATATGCCTTGTAAGCTTAAGGGGGATTTATTGAGCTCCTGTGTGTATTCACTAGAGATTCCTTGTTGAAGCTTACTGATTTAGGATTGGGGAGGGGTAAAATGTACTATTTAATTCCCAGCATATGCCTGCAGGAGCTATATTTAGCTTCAGCTACTTGTCATTGCCATTGTGCTATTTTTACCAAGAGATGCAGCACTTTCATTGTTCAGGGGTTTAACTAGACAGAAATGTGGATGGATGAGCTCCATAAACTCTGGTGTGGTGCAGGAATTGCTGCTGAAAGTCCATGTGTGTGCACTGGGGGCACTTGAGTAACACTGCACCAGAGCCCTGCACAACAGGCACTTTGTTCACTAAACAGGGTGTGTAAAGTCACCTGGTTAACACAGGTGCTAAAAATTACATTTAATTGTGTGTTAGACTGATAGAGAAGCTTAACAGGAGTGGCAATGTGGGCTTTGTTTGTATTTGTACATGTAAAGGTCTGACTTGCTGCAGAGGCACAATTTATTTCACTGCTTAATCAGTTGTTAAGAATTTTATCCTGGCTTTTGTAGTTGCCAAGTGTATTTTTAATGGAATACAGAAGAGAAAAATTAGCATGGAGAGTGCGTGCTGCAGTTGGGTCCATGAGGATGACTACATATGCACTACAAGATCATTACATATGCATATCCTTTTTATAATGCATGTATCAAGGCTCCTGCTATCAATTACTGCACTGTTTGGTGCTCTGAGGAACAATATCTACAGGGAGAGTCTCCTTTTCTTACTTGGGGAAAATTAGGAATCCTACCTTGATCAATGAGGTATTCTAGTGGATTCAGATTTGCTTCAGGATTGGCATGCAAAGAAAAGTATAGGTGCTTTCTGCCTTTCTTGGGTGCTTAATTTCTCTTTAAAAACATAAGATTTAATTTTAGGAAAAAAAAGAGGACAGTCATATCATCTATGAAAATGGAAAAACCCTAAAGGATTTTATGTATCAGAAAATCAGACAGGTTAGCCATGAGTGAAGAGACTGATACTGTCCAGTGAAAGTGCAATGAATAAATCTCTTTCTGCAAAGATCTCTTCCTGCCAATCTCAAATCCATGGAAGTCTTTTCCAACCTTAGTTAATCAGTGATTCCATGTAATTGCTGTGCACTTATCCCACCAATTATTTTCATATAAAAATTCAATTTATTTTATATATATATGTATTTTTAATAATAATGAGGAAGTGTTTTCTACAGGCAGAAAAATTCATAAATATTTGTTATTGAGTTCAAATTCTAATCTAATCTTAATAATTTCTTAACATGAACCTTTCTTGGGCAGCCTAAGATTGTACCAGACACTAAAGACATTAGAGAATCAATTGAAATTGATTCAAATTTTGAAATAATATTCACCTTGAATTAACCCTTGAGAGGTGTAAAGTCTTGATGCTCTCCTCATAAAAACTGCTAAACTCCACTTCTCCTCCCAAATATCCTTTCAATACCAGCATTTCAAGTGAAGGAAGGTCTGGATGTGAAGGAATGATGTGAATTCCTGCATGGAAGAAACTTTGAGGGTATCAAGATCCAGGTACTTCAGCAGCAAGAGTTGTGTCCAGAAACTCCACACTAAAGGAGTTGTGCCTAACTCAAAAACCCAGATTCCAGCAGTGCTGTTCTTTCCTTGGGGGTGAATAAAGACACGATGCTACTGTCACTTAACTGGAGGTTCTTTTCCTGCTAGATTGGAGATTTTTGTCCTCCCAAGGAGAATTGCAGAATTTGAAGGTAGCCAGAAGTGTCTCTACTTTTCCTCTTTAGCAGTGTGGGAGTGGTTTTTTTGGTTTGTTGTGGTTTTTTTTTTCTTGTTGTTTTGTTTTTTGGTGGGTTAGTTGTTTGTCTGTTTTGGTTTGTTTGTTTGTTTCTATCCTCAAGTGGGCAAGAGGATAGTCAGCCCATGGACACAGAAGCTTGCTTCTCCCAGCATTGCTGTTAAGCCTCATTCTTTTTCCACAAAATCTTCCTTTTAGCTTTTTTTTTTTTTTTTTTTTTTTTTTTTTTTTTTTTTTTTTTTTTTTTTTTTTTTTTTTTTTTAACAGACTTTACTCTTTGTCAGGTTACCCTGTAGAACCATGGGCTGTAGACACAGTGATGAGAGGAAGAATCAAAAATGACAGCTATTCTTTTGTTAGACCATTGCAAATAAAGCTCAAGAAAGTGCTAATCTGTATTAATTTCAAAAGCCAGATGAGTACATAGGGAGAGCTGTGTGCATTTCCAAATGCCAGCCCTGGGTTTTGAGCTCAGTGCTAAACATGGACACGGTCCTTGTGTTCACAGATTTGCTACAAAGTGGAAGCTTGATGTATTTGAGTCTCCTCTTCCTTGGTTTCAGCTATTTAGGCATCTCCATTTCCTTCCCAATGCTCACTTTTTGGCCTTTTCCTTAAAAATAAAGATTCAGCTGTGTCCCATGCCCTGTGTTTGTGTCTGAAACATGTTGCTGGAGCAGCAATCCCACATGTTTGGATTGAAAGCTTGAAGCTTGCAGGACTGGACATTTTTGAGGTTGATCCATTACTGCACAATTTTGGGGCCACCTCTGATGTTGTCAGGAGCTTGAGCATTGCCAGGGTCACCTGCTGGCCTTGAAAAGAGTGTGGTTAATTGGAGAAACTCACTTTCTCCTTGTTACTGCCAGATCATTTAATTAGTTACAGCTAGGCAGCTGAAATTCCTGATCCATGGTTTATTTACACAAAGCTCTTTAAAGATTTTAAGCATTCCACACAGTAGAAGAAATGGAGGGATTAATTTTGTTGAGACAGATCCTCTGGTGCCTTTTGTGAGATGGAACTGATGAAGTAGCACATTTTTATTTCTTTTTTTTTTTTTACTGATGAGGCTTTTACTGATTGTTGGTTAGAGTATGGGACAGGAATGGCCAGAGAAGAAGAGGAATGAGAGAGGGAGGCAGAGAGAACTTAACAAAATTGGGGTTCTTAGTAAGTTTAAGGGAAAAAAATCCCACATCCAAACCAGGAAACACAAGGCAACAGGTGAGAAAAGGGGCTAAAGTCAGAAAAAATGGCTGAGCACTCAGGAATGTGTGTGCAGCCAGTGCTGCTAATGGGAATTTGGGTGAGAAGCAGATAAGGAGCAGGATAGGATTTGGGAATAAATCATGTTTACAGTTGGGCAAGTAATCTGTATTTTTTTTTTTCCAAGGGAAAGTGTATTTGAAGGTTACACACCTAGAATAAATTCTTTTTTCAAATTTCAAGCCCTAATTGCGTAAGAAATTATACTCATTAATGAGAATTGTCTTCTAGAAGGCATTCAGAAGCTAAAATGGAAAGATTATGCTCTGAATTTGTATATTTTTTAAGTCAGGTCTTCTGCCACAGTCAGCATCTGCAGTTCCTCGGGAGCAGACATTTCATCTTCTATTAAGTGCTGAGATCTGCTTAGTGCCATTTTTACTATACTAAGGGAAAAGAAAAGACCTGCAAACACAATGTATGTGGGCCTTGCTCACAAATTATGATTTGTTAATTTAACTATGGACAACACCAATAATATTTCAAAAATTATGTTTCAGTTTGGAAAAAAAATTGAGGACAAAATCTTGCTTGGCTCTCTTAAAAACAAAGAGAAGGATATGGAGTGATGGGATACTCCAAGAAAAAATATTATAATAATAACTGAATCGTCTGGTTCTTCCAGTAGCAAGATACACACAGGGATAAAGTCAGTTATTGCCAGTAAAATTGTTTAGATATAAAGAAGCAAAGAATAAGGAAACAAATTGACCAAACAAAATAAGTGATGCAGGAACTCTACCAAGAATCTTCTGACCTGAACTGTTTCCAAGCTGGTAAATTTCACTAAACCCAAAATTAAGATGTATAAAAGTAATTTTCATCAGAAATGAGGAAAGTAAATGAATATTTTATTGTTTATTCATCTACAGTACATTACTATAAATTTCACTTTCCTGAGTACTAATTCATGCATTGTGTGTCATTCTCACTGTTGGTGGTTTCTTTGCTGATTATTTCTAGTATTGCTGTTCAACAGTTTTTAAAAGGTTTTTAAAAGTTTTTTTTAATTCTTTTTTTAAAGAAAATGACATTTTAAATGCTTTTCATATATTGAAGAATTTTTCTTAAAAAAAGGTCTGATTATGAGAGTTGCTAATATTAAACTAAGTTGATGGTTTGTGTTCTTCTATGGAAGTTTTATTTTCCTTTACATAGAGCAGATAATGATTACATCTCTGCAGGTGGGCCCTTATCTCCTTGATTTATAGTTCCTTAATATGCTCTTGGTCTGAGACAATTCTTGAGCTAAAATAGTGTTATTTGCCACATAGAATGTTGAGTACTTTTTTTGGAGGGCAAATTTTCTTGAGTTTGCTATTCAGTCAACCATCCCTCAGCTGAGAACAAGCAGAGAGAAAGGACTGAACACCATATTTCACTTGCCAGCACAGGAAATGCCCTTCACACAGCTTTTCCCTCATCCATTTCTGTTTCTTTTGTCATTGCTTATTTTGGAATTTTCTGTTCTCAGTAACGTTCTAGCTTCTGCATGAGCAGCAATAATCTATAGAATTAGATGGAAATTCTCTTTAGATTTGACTTTTTGCATCTGCATAGGAAGTACTGTGGTAGTAGTTCAGTAGAAATACTTGCTCTGGATTGCAAGTGAATTGGAAATAAAAAATCAGTATTAAAGGTGTTGCTGCTCAGTCACCACTGAGCACAGTGTAAGTAAGTGTACTTACACTCACTGACTGTTGCCAGTGAGTGAGCAAACTTTAGTTCCCAATGGTTTGGTTTTCATTTGTGGCATCAAACCTCAGCTCCTTTCTAACTTTGCTTTAAATTTTATTATGACAGAACAAACTGGTGCCAGCTCTATGCTGAAAATACTTTGAGGACGAAATGCATAAAAAAACAAATCAGCAATTTTTGGGAAGGGAGGGGAAGAATAGTTTATCTGCAGGATGTTTCTGGTGGGTGTCATTAGTAGTGGGTGCTGCTGGTAAAGAATTTCTCCATTTGGAACTTAGAGGCAGAAACATTTTTGTTTCCTTTTCTTCATCAGTAGAAGGAAGGACCAATGAAATCATAAAAAATTTATCAAGCCAAAGCCATCATAATAAATATTTACTGTTGAGTTTCCAGAATGAAGCTCTGCCTTAAAAAAGTCCAAAAGGTTTCTGAATTTCAGATGTGATCAACAGTTATCAATAGGCCTCTTTTCCTACCTGCCCTGAGAGCCTGGTGTCCTTCGTCCTTCCTTCCTTTTTTTTTTTTTTAATGGATCGTCTGCAGGCAGAATGATGTTGACAGGGACACCCTGCCATCTCATTTTCAGCCTGCAGTGATGCAGTTTGGAGAAATCTAGGAGATGCTGTTGGGATTTGTAAAGATGAAGAGATTCTGCAGCTCAGGCTGTGATTTCTGTAGGTTTGACAAGGAGTCAGGATACAACATTATTTAAATTGGAGGCTGTAGCATTTGGGCCATTCTCTTCAGGTGCTGTGGGAGAGAGTGGTAAATATTTTTAGATTTGTAAGTTTATGAAAGTGTAGGATTTTTTTTTCCTATCACAGAGATAGAAATTCAATCTTTCATGTTATAGCACAAGTAATTTTTGAGGTTTTAAAAGAGATTGAATTTTGTTGTTGTTTTGAGAATTTTTTTCTGTTCATATTATATAAATCCTAAGCAATAAGACTTTTTCTAACCACCTGAAAGCTCCTGAAAAAATATTTTTTCCTTCAGTCATGCTCCTCACCTACACATCCATCTGCAGTCCTGATGTAAAGTCTGCCTGATGTTTTTTTCCTTGTGTGCACATGTACATTCATAGACTCCTGTAAATCACCATGGCCAGAGAAAGACCAGAGGTTTTGGTGTTCTGCAGTTCTCAGAATCTCTTGTTTCCCCAGTGGTTAATGTGCCCAGTTAGATCTTACATTTTGGGTGAGAAGGGATGTTCTGTTGCTGTTTGGATTAATAGAAGATGGTTGTGTTTCCTTTTCCCTGTCCACTCCAGTGGGATTTTGGGAGACACAGCATCCTCAGCAGGATTTCTCCAACAAATTCCTCAACAGGGACCAAGATTATGATGGTGCTCTTAAACTCTCCTGCTCATCAGTGGCACATAATGGTTTCATTTTAAGCCTTTTTCCTGGAGGTTTTTCACTTGGTTGAGGATGGAAAGGAGTTTGAATCTGGAATCGTGATGCTCTGTGACCTTTCAAGCTGAAATCTGTTTACCTGTAATGACATGGGGCTGGGCCTGCTAAAGCAGCTTTTTGCCATGGTTCTGTGTAGAGTGAACCATGGAGCTTTTCCAGCAGGAGCCTGTGTGAGCATTACAGCAATCATACAGGACATGCACAGAGTTTTCACCACGCCCTAATTGAAATTGAAGTCCATTCTCCCATTACAACATGAGCAGTGTCAGATCCCTGTACTTACAGAGCCTGGCTCTGATTTTTATGAAATAGTCCAGTTGGTTAATTAGGATGAAGTATGTTTTGAATGGGTTTGTGCTTTTTTATTTTTGTGTTTAATATTGATTAGCTCTCCTGACAGAACATAAACTTGAGTTCATTAACTACAAATTAGGAATTGACATAAACAGAGTAGATGGGGATGTCCAGAGTGCCCAGTGCAGGGTTTTATTTGTATTGTAAGGTGACTCTCATGAATTTTAATGAAACTAAATTAAGAATTAAAATTAGTCCACTTAAAAGCGAGTTGGAATTAGGCAGAACAGTTAAGTGCACACATGCAGCAGAACATTAAACACTTGATTTTGATATTCTTTAAATCACTAGATTGTGGTTATTTTAAGAAAATGATTCTATCTCGGTTTCTTTTGCTTCAGCCAGACTTAGAATGGTATCAAACAGAAATGAATTATTTTGTAAGTTGGAAAATCCTTAGATTGTTCCTTAGAGCTCATGGAAAAAAAAAAATAACAGGTCTCATAAATTTTTTTGTAGATCTTCAGTTGAAAGGCAGAGTGCTTTTACCTGTCTGAGGCTGATGGTGTCCAATAAACAGATTTGCTTTCCTGGATAAGTCGTTGACTTGAGGTTTGGCATTTTTTGCCCTTTTTTATAAAGAATGATCTAAAAGCCAAACAAAGGTGAAATTGGTGTTGTTACTAAAGCCTTTTAAGAAGTGTCTGTCCTTTGAGATACAGGCTTCAGCATAATATGTGATGTCCACCCTAGGGTGGAGGGCTGGCACTGCCTCTGTCCCAGCAGCTGCCCAAGAATAAAAACTGAGGGGAAAAAAAAAATCCAGTGACATTTCTCAAATTCTCACCTTGCTTCCAGCAAATCATATTTCAGGAACATAATGAAAGAAGAGGCAGTGAATAATCTCTTTGGATCAATCAAAGGATTGTTCTGAGCTTGAACAGCGATGATGACATGGGGGATGTGCTGGGAAGCTTCTCCCATGCTGTTCATTGAGGGGAAAGACACAAAGCCCCAGATTTCCTCACAGAAGTAAAGGCTCAATGCTGCTGAGAGCAATGAGTGCCTAAAGCTCATGCTAGAGAATCATCCTCATTTTTAATATTTACTAGCCAGCCGTTTCCTATAAAATGAACAAAAAGACAAGGTGCATACAATTAGGTGTTCAAGTCTATCAGTTCATAGACATGAAAGTAAGTTTGCAGTGACTTGTTGAGAGACCAGATTATTTTAGTTTTGCATAATCTTTATCTGTCCCTAAACTTCAAGGCTTTTCCATTTGATTTTGCAGATAGTGATGAATATTTTTGAAGAGCATGAAAGAGTGCAGTTTTTAATAAACCCTAACTCTTTTAAGGATCATATTTCATTTTTTTCGATATTGAATGTGATATGGAGAGGAATTATGCAAAGGGAAGTCCAGCTGACTTTGTGCTGCACTCTTTAGTTTTCAAAAGGATTAGGCAACTGTTTGCCTAAGCTGCAGTTATTTGTTAGGTTGCCTTTTTTCCTGAGATAACAGAACGGATGGGTTAGGAAAGCAAATTTGCAAATCACTTCTGTGGCCTGATTTAATTGAACTTGTGAAATGCACAGTACTGAAAAATAGCTAACAAGGAATTGACTTTTATTCCTCTAGACACTGGAAGCTATTTTGAATTTCAAGTACTCGGGTGGACCAGGACATGCTGAAGGATATTACAGGAACCTTGCCCTGGGCCTCCACGTGGAGGTGGAACCCTCTGTTTTCTTCACTCGCATCAGTACCCTGCCAGCAACAAGGTGAGCCTTGCCCTGACTCTCATTCTCATTCACTGTCTCTGTTCTATTGAATATAACTTAAAGACCACATTGGAAACATTTCTAGTATCATCAGCAACATAGAGGTAAAGAATTGTGTGAAGAAATCCTCAAAATTGCTTATTTAGGAGTTTATTGAAACAATTAATGTGCATTCAACAAGTTCAGACATTTTCTCATGATGATGTATTTTAGCAGGGACAGGAAATCTCATGTTTATTGTACAATTTGATGACTTTTTTTCTGTATCTCTAAGCAGTTGTGGTGTGTTGTGCACTACAGAGTTTGGTGTTTTTATAACAGAATCTTACTGAAAATGCACATGTGAATGATGTGACAAATAAATTGTGACCAGACTCTCCTTTTGTTTGTTTTCTCCTGTAAACCACAGAGCAGTTTCATGTGTCATAATGAATATTAAAAGTCGAGGCAACACTTGGTGGTGTTCAAATACTGCGGTCATGAAAATGTTTGAATAAAATTTATCAGCTACTGAATGCAATCAGTTTTAATAATTAGTAGGATTGTTGTAAAAAACCTTCTATGCACAGTGGGAGCAAGAATTTGGTTTGATTAAATTCTGAGATTATTTCAGTGCAGTTATGTATGCAACACTAATAATAATAATAGTTGTGAGGAAACTTAACTGATCCAAGAGATTCCTACTGGGCCTGGGACCCTTTCATGACAGACTTCAGAAATTTAAAGATGGGCAAGAAGGAAATGCCAGTCTAGGAAATACTGGGTGGATATTTAATTTCCAAAGGAAA
Source organism: Rhadina sibilatrix (assembly GCA_013400275.1). Classification (NCBI taxonomy): domain Eukaryota; kingdom Metazoa; phylum Chordata; class Aves; order Passeriformes; family Phylloscopidae; genus Rhadina; species Rhadina sibilatrix. The sequence continues at coordinate 25,716 of VWYO01021414.1, read as the reverse complement.
GCATTGAGTCACCAGTATCATACCATAGCAGAAACATTCAAGGATAGATGGACAGCCTGTGGCAGCAATATAGCCTGAAAAACAGGGCTGTGAGCAGAAGAATTAAAGCATCAAGGAAAGTTTTAGGCTTGAACATGAAGAAAAGTTGGAGGGTCTGGAGGAAGAAGTGTGGTAAGATGGGATTTTTGCTGAAGCATATGTTTAAAGTAACTTCTGTTCCTGCTGAAGGGAAGATGACTGACAAGGGAGTGGAGTTTTTAATCATGACACTGCCAAGAGGGAGGGGATTCTCTTCTTCCCCACAGGTGATACAGCACATTATGACCTTGGCAGATCGCAAGGGAATTTTAGGTTAGGCAAAGATACTGAAACACTGCAATGATTTTTAAAGAAAATGTTCAAAAATGAGATGAACAAGATTATTTTTAGTGAGTCATTTGTGTCCAGCTTTTATAAAACCATATGGCTCTATTAGTAAGCAAGTTTCTTGAGCATTTTGCTGCTTGAAAGTGTAACATAACGTGGTTTTATTATTTTAGGAATCACTCAAGTAAAGCAAGTTTAATGCTGCGTGGCAAAGTCAGAACACAGTATCCAGAACAACTGTTTGCAACATTCTGTGCTCCTTTTTAATGATGTTCCGTTTCATCCCTGCTAAGGCACATTCTTCAGCCTTTGTGAGGTTTTCAAGATTGAATAAGTGATCTCTCTTGAAAAACCTGGAAGTACCACAGAATCAGCTAAAAATAGTTTTCAAGAAGACTCAGTATACAGGTTAAAATAACCAGATTTCATTTATCATTTGAATGCACAGTCCCCTCTATTCAGTGTCAAAAAAGCTCTCCATACTCTCAGAATGCCTATTTTTAATGGACAAACTGCTCTGTGGTTCATTGCAGTTCCTTATAGTTACAAGGTGTATTGGGGCTGAAGCTGCAAACCTTCCATGAAATCTTCAAATGCAACCTGATGCTTTTATTTGACTCTCCCTTGTTGGGATGTTGGCTTTTTGTGCTTGGCTTCCCCAGCTGTGTTTTGTGTAGGCCAAGCTTATCCCACCCCTGCCTTGTTAATCTGCTCTCTGGAGTTTATGATGTGGAGCGAGCATTTAATCCTGAAATCTTTACAAATAGATGGAGGTGCTAATTCAAAGGCAGAGCTTCTGTGTTAGCAGGGCACAGTTTCCCACGTCGTGTGGCAGCTGGTGCTATATTTAGTGGCTCCAATTCAGCCAAGTGCTTCAGCTCACGTTGTGTGTGTTTGCTTCATCCTTTGCCAGTTCATCACACTGATCAGCAGTTAAGCCAGTGGAAACTTTCAGTGGTTTGCTGATTGGAGATGTAATTAAAGATGTGGCTGCTTTTAAGGGTGCCTAAAAGCTTTACTGAGTTGGAGAAAAGGACTGTAATATTTACATTTCTCTCAGAAATGTTTTCTTGCCAGACCTGTCAAAAGGCTGCGTGGGGGGTTTTTTTTGGTGTGTTTTTGGTTTTTTTTTGTTTTTTTTTTGTTTTTTTTTTCCCTTTTTTTTTTTCTTTGTTTTTTGTTACTTTAGGGATATATTGTTTGCTAAGTCATGAAGGCATTTTGGTGTTTTTATCTCTTACTGCTTGTTCCATGCTACTGGCTTTAATGATCTATAACACTGGCCCTTTATTCTTGTGCATCCCTGTGCAGGTTCTTCTCAGAAGGAGTGGTCGTGGCATTTGATATTATAATTTAGAGTAAAAAAATGGCAGAAATGTGTATCCCAATCTGCTAAGATAACTGCTCATCGTTAGAGGAAACCAAGTTTGTTTTTTAACTTTTGATCATCTCTGCCAATATCTGAGACAAATGGACAGCAAATTATAAGTTAGGGTTTTTTTTTTACTTGCTCTAGTAAAATCTCAAATCTGATTTCCTTTTGGTTTATAACTGAGACTTCACTGCTTAAGTACTATTTGAGGTGCTGAGCTATTTTTGTTTAGTCATTACAAGAAATTGTATTTTATAATTTACCAAGTTAGCTGTCATTTCAGAATGGAAGTTATCATTGCTTTCATTATCTGAATTAATTTTTTTCCTTTTCTGTTTCATTTTATTGTTTTTATTTTTCATTTTTGCCTCCACAAAAATAAGAAACATTAGCTTATTAACTCCTGGGCTTAAAAAGTCAAAGCAAACTAAAAAATCTTTGAGCATTGATTCTTCCCTTAGGCCTTTAGTGAAAAAACCTCAGGAAAAATGTTAATGAAAACACTTCACCCCCCATTGTAACATAAAGATTATGGTTTATGTAAAAGTCTTCCAAACTTAATTGGTATTTCTTCTATTTAGCTGCTTGAGCAGAAATGCATGGGAAATATCACTGAAACAACTGGGGATTTAGGCTTGGGTTTTGTTTTTTTTAAAATATCTAAGCAAAATTATATCTTCCACTCATGCACAAACTCCTGCTTCATGGGGAGAAGCTTCATTAACCACACCTCAAATATATCTTCAATTAAGTTTAATCATGACAACAGATCCTTTTAACCTTTGTGTTGGTCTAGGGGGTGTTGAGATTGCTTGGACACAGCTCTTGCCAAGCTGCAGTGCCTGATCTGCTGCCTGATTCTGGTTCAGGTCTCTGCTCTTCCCAACACCCAATTCTGGTTCAGATCTCTGCTCTTCCAACACCCATTTTGGTTCAGGTCTCTGCTCTCCCCACACCCAGTTCTGGTTCAGATCTCAGCTCTTCCAGCTCCTGATTCTGGTTCAGATCTCAGCCCTCCTGTTGGGACAGAGGATGTTCTGTCAGTGAAGGATCTCATCTGCTCCCAGGTCCTTCCCTGGGTGTCACCCTGTTCTCCCTCAGCTGCCTGCATCCAAAGGGGCTGGTAGAGCAGCCTTGTGGTGGGAAATACTCCCTCTGATCCTGTTCCCTGTGATCCTTGGCTCTGCTTGTTTGTGTGTGCAGGAGGGGACTGTCCCAGGAGGCGTCATCAAGAATGCAGGAGTCTGAAGCAGCCCTGGAATGGGGTATAAGAGTTGAGGAATTAATGGTGAAAATTCTCCCACTCTGTTCCTGCAGCTCAATGAAATCTTGAAGGGCTTCAGGGGATCTGCTTGTTTAACCACTTATTTACCATAAAATGCAGATACATCTATATAGTCAAATTGTACTAATTGTACAATTGTCTAATTGTCTTCTGTAACTTGCCTTACCACATTAATTGATTCCACACCAGGGTTCAGCCCCAAAACACTGCTGTGCTTCCAGGCCTCCAAGCAGTGCAGTTCCAGACTGCCAGTGGGGTTCCCAGGACCTGATCCTAGACTGCCACTGGAGACGGATTGCAAATGGTTCAGTGTAAAGGAACATTCTGTTGATAGTTTTGTGTGATTCTCCTCCTCATTTTGATATCCTGTTAGCTCTAAGCAAGTCTGCTGTTGAAATTCACCTAGGTTTCCTTGAACAATCTCCTTTATACCTGTTGCTTCTCTCAGATGTGTTATCTGCCAGTTTTCATGGGCACTGAATGTCCTTCCTTATTGCCTTTATAAAAGAGCATGAAAAAGATACTGCAGATCTGACAAGAATTCAAGTAAGGTGCTCTGCACGCTGAGGGGCCTGCTGGTCTCCCTGTGCTCCTTGCCACTGTGCCATCAGTACAAAAGAGTCTTAAATATGAGCCTACAAAGGCCAGAAAATGTTGACCTTGCTTACTACAAATGTGGTGAGACAGTCTGAATTTGTAAATGAAGTCATTCCTCAGGGATGGTGCCTTCACTTTTAAGCAAAGTTGGGAATCCAGATATGTAATGTATTATTACCTGGAAATTCTACAAATGCAAGATGATAAGGTAATTTTTTAATCTTTGAATATTTTTGTGGGGCAGAATACTTTCTTTCTGTCTTAAAACCACCATACAGCTGCCGAGACATCAGCTGCAGGTCTCTTCTGGCAAGTGCTGAACCTTAGACTCTGTTCTTGTGTTTAAATGAGAGGGGAAAAAAGGAATGGTAGCAGGTCTGACACTGTTAAATTCAAAGTGCCAGTTCATCTAACTGTAGGTTCAAGATAGTTTTCCTTCTTTATCATTAATGGACGTCCTTAAATGAAATGATTTGGTTTTGTCCAGAAGGCATTAGTTCATAGCAGAGTCTGCAGTGTGCTCCCCAGGCTGACTGCTCATATTCTTTATTTAAAGTTAGGATGTAGTTTTTCCGACTTGGTTTTACTGAGGGTTTGGAGACAGAGAAATCTTGGCTGTAGTGAGGGTTCTCAGGAGGTCCTCAGTTGGGTGGGTAGAACGTTGAGGCTTAATGAAATCAAACATAATTTTTAGAATTTCCAAGGTTTGCCCCTATTTTCACTACAATAAATTGCAACATGTCAGGTTTGGATCAGAAATCCTGATTATTGTATATTTACAAATTATACAAGGGAAAGAGTAAACAGCATTGTTTCTTCAGCTGTGCTTTAACAGGCTTTTTTT
>VWYO01021414.1:0-13714 GCA_013400275.1 Rhadina sibilatrix | reverse complement strand
AAAAAAAAAAAAAGGAGAATTCTTCTCCCTTTTTAAGCAATGTCTCCAGATCTTTGCTCTTTAATACAGGGCAGACATTCCCTGGAATCTGCTTTTGAACCAAGGTTTTCAACCAAAGCTTTTCAACACATCCTTCTTTTGGAGTCTTCTTTTAGGATTTTTTTTTTACTTGGATATTGATTGTTATTAAGACCTGATTCATATTTAAAAAGAGGCATTTCAGTCAAGTTCAGGATTTCTTTCCTCTTCCCAGTACCTTTTTGATGCTGCCTTCATTCATCATTTATTTAAATTTTGTTTGCCTCATTCTACTTTTATTTAAATTATGACTTTTTGCCAGCTTTGGTCACTTTCTCTTCCTTTTGTAATTTACTCTCTCTCCATTCATCACCCTCACTTTGAAATCACCATCCTGACAGAGTGGAGGTAGCAGGAAATTGTTTTCTTCGTCCGTGTTGTTATTGCTGGGGACTGTAAGTGTTGTCATATTCTCTGCCTCCAGACTCACAAAGAAGGATAATGCTGCATCCTGCCTACTCTGGCCTCTTTTGCTTCCCACTTTGGATGTTTAGAAAGTAAAATAACTTGGAAGTTTTGATGTGTTGCTTCTCTTTTGTCTATTACAGAGTGGTCACTGTAGAAAGTGAGTTTTTCCTGCCTGAGAGGGAATTTCAGGGGATTCTTGCATTGTTCTCATGGAAAATGAGGAATGCTCATGGAAGTTCCTCGGTGCTGCACTTACTAGAACTCTCTGTAATTTATTTGATTTATAACAAAGCTGTACAATTGACCATGGTGCTGGCAATGGGGAGGGTGAGGAAATGGAAACAGAAATGCCAAAAAAAGTCTGGGGTAATGAGCAGATCAGTGCTGGCACTGCCAAATCTTTCTGAGCCCATGAAGGGCAGTCCCTGTGATCCATTTTGTAGTATCCACATTATTTGGGGCATTCCAACCCTGTCCTGTTCTCTGTCTTCTTTGTATTCATGTAAAATGGATCAAATGTGTAGAGTACTGCACAATATTTTTATTTTAAGGTCTGAAAGGCAGTTTGCTTCAATTAACTTAGAGACAGGGCAATAATAGCTACTACAATAACAGTGCATATGTCAGGGAAAACTGGTATTATACTACTTAGGAAAAGAGACATTCTTTAGGCCATTAAAAGACTATCTGGAAAATAGATGCCTTTTTCTACAATAAGATTATTCTGCTGACTATTGCTGTACTTTTTAAGCCAATAATTGGGATTGTTTACTGTGTGCATTGTAGCTGTTCTTGGAGATATATATAAGCAATGTTTCTGAGAAGTGACATTCTTTTCCCTCTATTTTAGGATAGAGAAACATTTTGCTCCCTGTCATTTTATAGTCAGAAATGATAATTTGGGCTCAGTGATTATTTTGTTCACTCATCTTTCTGTCTTTCATCATTGCTTGTTTTGCAGACAAACAAATGAAAGGATCAGCCTTTTTTCCCCCCCTATATCCCAAGATGTTAATTAGAGACTTCATATTCCCATCTCTGGTTTCCACATGATTTGAAATGTTCCTTTGTATCCCATTGTGGGACAATTAGTGACATGTTTTAGTCTAAGGTCTTTTGTTCCCACGAGATTATGATGGGGAGACAAGAGAACCAAGATTCTTTTGGAGTAGAGAAGGAAAAGACAGGAGATTTGTCCTCCCTCTCCTGTGAGGTTGGTTGAAGAAAAGAGAGGAGCAAGAGTTTTGGACAGTCATTTGTTGAACTCCTGAAAATAATTTTAGGGTTCATTGCAAAGCTAGATTCCAACTCAAATTAATTTTTGCTGCTTTGCATCTGCAGAAGTTTTTTTGAACTTCAATATCCACAGGGAAATGCACTGGAGACCTGGTGTCCTGATGAAAAGACGTCAGCCAAGTTACTCTACAGAAGTTCTGGCTGCAGTGAGTGATTCTGAAGTGTTGGCAATGTCTTCAGTTAATTTAAAATATCACACGGTGGTATCAACACTTTTGTTCACCTCTCCAGTTGAACACATGACATGTGATGATGAGGGAAGCAAATTCTCTCACTTCTGCTGTTGGAAAGTTCAGCCTCCAGAGATTTTTTTGTGGACTAGCTGAGTCTCCAGTTCCTGGAAGAAGAAAAAAGCTGTTTCTTGAAGCAGTCAGCTGCAATGTTAAAGGACTTTTGCAATGAGCAAAGTGTAAGTGTTTTGAATGTAATCAGTGGGAAATCTGAGCTTGTTTATCCCAGCAACGAGGTAATCAACAGGTTCTTCTGACATGGAAAAATATAGCAGACAGCTCTTGGAGGGAATTGTATTAATGTCTGTGAACAGAAAAGTGTTGCCACTAGCAGTGATCAGAATTTATTGAAAAACCCTAGGTACGGTAATTATTGTGTTTCTTACTTGATTATCAAACCATTAAAATTAAATTTCATGACAGCCCTCATTTATGCGTAAATCACTTCATCATATATGGTAATAGATGTTATCTTGTTATGTGCCCCAGGATATCTCATTTTGTGCCACACACCCTGCCTTGCCTTTCCATCCCCATTCTGTGCACGGCGTGCCTGAGGCACGGGGCCGTGGGGGGATTGATGGTGGGGAGGGTCTGGGTGGATCAGTGCTCCCCTCAGTCCTTCAGCTGAGCTGCTCAAGTCTTCCCCACGTGTGCCACTCCACAGCTGGGCTCTGCACATTCACACATTGGGCTTTCCAGGCTCTGCTGGCCTTGGCTTGAGGAACACAGGGTTTAAAGCTTTCCCAGGACAGGACTGGTGTGAGGAGTTGAGAACTGAAGAGCAAACAGGACAGGCAGTGGTAAATGAGGAAATGGTTTTGTTGGTAATTCAAATCGGAGAGGCTTTTGTGCAAAACTTGCAATTCACAGCTGCTGGTGACCCAGGGGATGCTGATGTGAAAGAACATGATGGGATTTTGGCCTTTTCATTTTTTTAATTGGGAGTTGCCTAATTAAAAATAAGCTGAAGAAATACTGCAGTAGCAAAGTCAACACTCAAGTTCAGGCTTCCTTTCTGGGTCAGCAGTTTTACCCTGCCTTTTAGCAGGGTTGTAGGGTTAAATGAGTGTGTTTGCTTACACATATACTCTAGAGTAAGTTTTGGTTCTTTTTTTTATAGTCAGCAGAATTATAGGTATTTTGCTCAATTTTGCTAAGTGAACTTTTGTGTGTATTGACTTCGCCTGGTTTGATTTTTTTCTGTTACATTCTAATGAGACAAGAATAATTAAAGAAACAAATTATTATTTTCACTTTTTTACCTTTCATCACATAGTCTGGTGTTTCTTTCGTCCATGGAAACTAAAGAATTTTTTAAAAGTCCCTTTGTGTGCATACTAATTATGAGGGCCATTTCTGCTGCTTAATTATTTGTTGTAAATGCATTTATTACTTGAGCTGTGAAGCCTGTGCAGTGGTACACTGCAATTTCTGCAGTATTAGTTAACAATGCACATTTTGAAAACACTTTGAAATAAATCCTCTTTCAAAGGGAACAAGAATTAAAAATTCTGCCTCATTTTGAACCAAAAGTTCCCCCAATAAATTTATTGTCCATGTGTAAATAAATGATGATTGTTATTTCTCAAAGCTGCCAAGTCAGTGTTTAATTTGTGTGTCTGTTTATGACAGGGCATGTTGTCTGTATGGGAGATTAATGATTTTTTTCCATACATTTCTGTTACAGTTTATATTTTAAAGACAAAGCTGCTATGATTAAGGCTTTGCCTGCTGTCAAGAGAAAATAAAATTTCACAGCAGTAGCCCTTGGTCTTCATGTTAAATCTATGGCTAGCTGGATACTTCTGAGATATCTTCAAGTCAAATTGTATTAACTAAAACATGGAAAATGACCCTTTGTTGTCAGGGCAATTGTTTTCATTTTGTCTTTTATTTGACAGTTTTTAAACACACTTTTAGTTTTTTTAAGGTTTGCCTTTTTCTACTAATAACCAAATCAATCTTTAAACATTGTACATAATTATGAGTGAATAATTAGTTATTTTCAACAAAAAGATTGTAAAGAAATTGTTTGGGTAGGAAAGGATAATACATCTAGCACTGGTCAGATCTGTAGTATGAACCAGTTATGATGTTCATATACTTATTTGAAAGCACTTTCCAAAAACTGGAGATGTTACAGGAGGATTCTGCAACAACTACAGAATGGCAAAATAACAAAAAGGAAATTAAAAAAGGAAAGAGCAACAGAAGAAGTAAAAAAGAGAAATTTCAGTTTTGGACTGCTTTGTAGCTAAAGTACTCGAGGAATCCATTTGCATCCCATGAAAACCAGATGCTCTTTTGAGGCCCCTTCCAAGCTTGTCCCTGCCATGGTCCTGTTTCCTTTGTAAGGTGCGAAGCCCCGGTGGGATCACAGGGGCTGAGAGTCCTCAGTGTGACTGCACTGCAAAGCCCAAATGTGATCTGAGAACAAGGGAGGCAAATAGAAAAAGGGATTGATAGGAGAGAATTTTGATATTCAGTTCTGGTCACAAACTCAGGAGAAAGAGGAGATCAAACTGTAGAAGGCACAGGTGACCAGTGAAAATAAAAGACTTTGACTTTGGTTTGACAAGTGCAGTAAAATTTAAAGGCATTATTAATGCACTGTGTGAGGTGGGGACAGAGGAGGGCTGTCCTGTAAAGGTTAAGGGAAGTGAACACATGAATAAAAAATGAACTTTGAGTTGTCTATGAACGGATCTAGAAATGAAGAGATTTCAAGGCCTCAGGCGTCATCACACCATCTCCCTCACAGAGAAGTGGAGGCAAAGATCTTCACAAAGGCTGGTACTGAGGTGTCCCTCTGTGGAATTGCCAAAGATCTGCCAGCAGTTGCCACTCTTCCCAACTGAAAGACCTTTTCCAGTGTTCTATCTCTGTAATTGATGATGAAAACAAATGCCCTTGTGGGTATTACAGCAATATGTTCCTGTTCCTGTTCCTGTCCCTGTCCTGTCCTCAATGCAATGTCATATTTTTCTTCTGAATAGTTAGGATGTATTTGCATTGGGAATGTGCAGACAATCTATTTCCTATGATTTGCATTTGAATTTAGCATTTGTTTCTGGCAAGAAATGTGTATTTGAGCTCGGGTGAACTTTCCTTCTCCAGCTGCTGGTATGAAGAACTTCCTTTGGATCAGCTTTCTCAGACTTGTCTGAGCAAATTTGGGTTGTTTTCTTCTTCCATTCCCTCCCTTCCCCAAAGGATTTTTTTTTTACTATATCAGTCCTGGGATACTGCACTGTATGGGCAGCTCTTTTGGTACAACATGACTTTCCGTAAGATTCTTTTTCTTTTCCCACTTCTTCAGCTGCCTTTTCCTAAAGCAGGGGTGACTAACTCACTGGATCTGGCCTGCATGGCACTTTTTCTGACCTCTCTGAACATTGCCTTGGCCTCAGAAGACCCAATTTGCACTATTTATAATATTTTGTGTATGCAGCTGGGGAGACAGGAGCTTTGTGAGCGCAGGCCAAGTTTGTCTGACAGGATTTATTAAGTTTAATAGGGTACAACATAAACGTGGCTGGATGGTTTGGCCCTTATACAAAATATCATACAGATGAAGCACGAGTTTGCTGTCCCAGTTTTAAATGAGCTATAAATCACTCAAAATCCACACCAGTCATCTTCATTTTCCCCTTAAATCCTAAGTAGATTACAGGTTGTGGGACTTGCAGGGCTCAAAAGCTGTCTCTTGAAAAAAGTCAGAGTAATTGATTTCAGGATTCAGATTTAGGAATTATTTTTTTTAAAAAAAAGAATTTTTTTTTTTTTTTTCCCATAGAAGAAACCAGACATTTTCTTTCCTTAATTTCTTCAATACTTGAAAAAAATATTTATTTATTGAAATTTTTGGGTGCTAGGTACAGTTGTGGAAGCAGTTGACAAAGTGCAGGCCTGTTAAAAATTTGACTGAAGTGCTAATACTTTTAAATAGGATTTTCATTTTTGTGCAAGGTATGTGGAAGAAAAAGTAAGAAAAATTATAATTGTTTCTTTTGTTAGATAACAATGGAGCAACAAGCTAAACTGGAAAAAATACCTCTTCCTGAAGGAAGTCAGAGTTGAAATGACTTGTGCTTGCCCTTAATTCACACATATTCAAACCAATTAATTCAGACTTTTAGAAGTCTGCTTCTAGAAAATCATGTCTCAACATTGACGAGTGATGGGAAAAAGTGGGGGATGAAGGGGAAATTATCAACCTTTCACCGTGAATTAATCTCCCTGCTAGAATAAAATACAAAAATACCAATATTCCCAGGAAGAAAAGATTCCATGGAACTTTGGGTTTGTCCTTTTTCCAGTAGGGTTTCTGAACACTGAAGGAGAAAGGAAAGTCGTATTAATCAACATTGTTTTTTTCCCCCCATGTTTGTCAGTATTTCTGTGAGATGGATACTTAATCAAAATTTCTGTATTGTCTCAAACCTGCCCTGTGGTCAGCACACCTGAGATACTCTGTTGGCTGTCTCTCTTTGTAAAATCCATATTAGAAACCTGGGGGTCCTGAGTGAAATGACAGCAGGCAACCTCGAGGCAGAAAGAGGTGCCCTCCACAGGAGCTCAGACAAGGGGGCAGTGCATTTGTGCAGCTCCAGCACAGTTGGCACAGCCCAAATTTCTGTCAGGGGCTGAGAGTCCTCAGTGTGACTGAGGACACTGAAGTGTCAGTTCAAGGCAGATGGCTGGGATTGTTGTTGCAGAAGTTGTTTCAGAATTCTTTCTTCCCCAGTGGGATGCAGCAGTGCCCAAGGCAGAGCAGGCAGAGGGAGCTGCCCTGAGCTCTGTGCCTGGATGGAAGCAGCAATGCAAAGAATCATTTATTTGCCTGGTGTTGTGCTGCAAATGTGAGGCTTCATGGCCAACTTCCAGGTTTGAGTGGTTACCTCCAGAAGGACCTCCCAACCTACACTATTCCTTGATTTGAAAATCTATCTACTCACTGGTAAACTTGCTCATTCTTCCCAAAGCCAGCAGTGTTATGGGCACATGTCCATAGGAACTGATTCCTATGTCACTTTCTTTTGTCCTCCAAGACTTTCTGTCTTTCCAAAATTTGTCCTAATCTGTCTTGGGGTTTTTTTAATCCTTCTCTGGAGGATGATTTTTTTTTCCTTAACCTTTTTTCCTTTTTATTTTTCTGTTGTTACAGATGGCATAGTGCCACTTTTTGGTAAGGCTTTGACCTCCAGACTCATGTCTTACTTTAAGTAGTGTGTTATTTTGAGCAATGTGAATTTGCACAGTCCTCTTCCATAGGTTCAGTTACGTGCCTTGTATGTTCTTTTTTCTTCTCATTGTCACCTAAACCTGGTGCCTTGTATGTTCATCTAACAGAGGAAAAAACTATGTGGAATTCATTTGCCTAATAAATTGCTCTATTATGATATTTGGACACTTGGGCATAAAGAGGATGATGTACCTGAATGGTACCATGCTACCTAGACCCTTTAGAGATTGCAAGACAAAGTGGTGAAGATAACTGAATAGTTTTAATCCATTTCCCAATTAACCATCATCTTTATTTTTTTTTTTTGTGGAAAAGCTCCCTAACACATTTCAGGTTATTTTTGTTTATGCTGCCAGTAAGAGACTGAGCTTTTGGGTGTAGGTCTGCAGGTCACACCTGGTTTGATCGATATATGGGGATAAATAGATTAATTTAGACCATAACACTCCCTGTATTTAGGAGCACTTGGCTGTGTTTTGTGGCTGTGGTGACACGGTGGCTGCGTTAATGGGATGAAAGGAGATTGTCTTGAGTGGCTGCCAGTTACGTCTGCCTTAATGGGCAAAGGATTTATGAAAGTTACACTCGGATGTTGCCCAGATTTGGCTTTCTGCCTGCTCTCTGATGTTCTGTAAAAGATCACGACGGTACAGCATGGATTTCCTGAAGTTGGATATTAAAATATCCAATTTCTATTAATTTGTTTTAGATGATCAAAAGTATAATTAAAATAGCTGGTTTGTGAGTATTTCCTTCAAAGAGAGCACTCATTTGAAATTAGTGCTTCATCAGCTTGAATTTATTCCTTACTCTTGACATCCATTTAATTCTGCCTTCATTAGCTGGAAACAAAAGCTAAAACAACAGTGATTTGAAAAGATCACTGAAAGATGTTAAGTAAATGCTATAGTATATAAAGCCAACCTTTTATGACATTTTCATTTTGCAGTTACAAATGTTTCTCCAGGTGCTGATTTGGAAATTTTGTTTTCTTCCCCCCTCACCAATGCCACCGTAATAACTGGGATCACAGGCAAAAAGTTGAAGCCTTCTTTGGAATAATGGAAAGATTTGTAGGTCCTGAATTAAAAAAAAAAACAACAACAAAAAACAAAAACCAACAACAACAACAACAAAACACCAGTATTCTGCTAAGTTTGAATACAATTTGTGATTTGCCCTATAAAAGTGTCTAATCTTGGCAGGGAACCAGGGGATGTTAAGTCTGTAATCTTTCTTCTTTAACCTCATATTTGTCCACTGCAGTTCACTCTTCCAGTGGCTGAATCCTCCCCAGCGAGAGCCTTGTCATGTTTTCAAAAATGCACACTCCTTCTAATGCGTTTTCATAACAATGAAGAATTCTGCTCTAGCTCTGCTCTAGGATTTTTTGAGGTATAATTGACAATTCTGAAATGAAATCACTGGGAATTGTTTGATTTCCTGGCCCTCAGTGGGAGAGCAACTCCCAGTCTGGATTGTGTGGTACCTTGATTTCTGCCTAGTGCAGGGGGTGTGTTTAAAACCTCCACAGATACACTTACCAAATTACACCTTATCCTATATAGTGCTGTCAGGCTGTGAAAGATCCCGACATCATGGAAACGTTCCAGATTTGATATATCAAATAAGAAGTAAGTACCCTTAGGAAAGAGGACGACTTGTGTTTAAAGAAGGTTAATTACATGTTTATTTCAGTTTTATGTGTACAGCTGCATTGTGTGCTGAACTAGGAAGGAGTAAACAGGGCTTTATGCAAGGAAGATGTAGCTCATAAATCTGCTGAAGGATTGTTCATTGTTCAGGGATGAACAAGCTTCTGGGTGAGGAGGATCTAATTAATGTAATTCTTGACATGAGAAGGTGTTCCCCAGCAGAAGCTGATAGAGAAACCAAACTGCTCTTGGATAGGAAGGGAAAGTTATTAATTAGTTTAGAAAGGGAGTAATAACTTGTAGAGCTCAGGTCCTCATTGGAGCCCCTCTGGAACATGGGCTGGGTCCTGAAATGCTCAGCTTTGTTTGGAACTGTGTTGGAAGGGGAGCGAGCAGGGGGCTGGGAAGGTCCCTGGTACTGCACTGTACAGGAGGGAGCTGATGTGAGCAGATACAGAGGACAAGATGATGAATTGGCAGGTGAACTTCTGTCTTAATACATCCAAAGTGATGAACAGGGTGGAAAAAAGATTCTGAGCTTTAAATAGTGGGTGATGAGCTCAGGGCTGCCTTTTACCTCTTAGGAATTGGATCCAGGTTTTAATACGTCTGTGAAAATCCTACCTATGGCTCAGTAGTGGTTGAATACTGAACAATCATATTTTTGAGCAGAATGTTTTGTATCAGCACAGGGCAGGATGTTTTCACTTCTTTGGAATGACCTCACCAAATGAGAAGATGATACTTGAAAATTATTTAAGTTGAAAGGAAGTGCTAGGAGAAAAATATTTCAAAAAAGGAACCTGATATGAGAGAGGAATCCAGTGTTACACTTGAGGGGAAAAAAGAGAAAATAAAAGCAAACTCACATTGTGAATAGAAGAATTAAGTATAAAAATATTTCAAGTTTAATAGTCCAAGGTGATTGGTAGTATATTTTTTCCCCCACCCAATTAGAGGATCAAGCTCTGCTGGTTGGTGTAACTGTTGTTAAGGTGGTTAAATTTGAAACTGGTTCATTTATTCTTGTCTTCACAAACTGAATTATTTACTTCTTGGTGAAGGTTTTGTCCACAGATTTTTTTCTGACTCCTAACCTGAAGGTTTCTGGAGTGTTCCCACACATGCAGTTGTTGCAGGATTTGCGCTGCTGGGGAGAGGAGCTGGTTGGAGGCTGTTTATAGTACAGTATTTTGGGATGGAATAGAGGTTTTCCTCACCAATGGCTGGTGCTCTTCTGGGTGCTTCAAATACTCTCTTTCTCCTCTCCCCTGTTGCTTATTCTCCTCTTCAGAGTCTTCTTTCCCTTGAATTGTGCTGATGCCAAGCAGGCGGTTTTAGCTCTGTGCTGTAACTGAGAGGGGAAGGCAGTGGACAAGCAGGAGAGCAACCTTTGCTTTAATATTTTGAATCAGCTGAAAGAGTTATAAACTATATAACAAACCAGTTACAATCTGGATAAATTCAGGTACTTGTTGCAACTAGATAAACTCAGTGTAGCAGAATAGATTTAGGCCAGTGGTTTACTGTGCCTTTCATAGAATTAAAATGTTTTTTTTTTCTTCTTATCTGTATAAATCTCCAGAAACAAAGCTTCTTTTGGAAAGAATCTACTGAGTCACTGCTTGCATGGGGAAATTTTTCTCTCTAACTTACTCCTGCTCTAACAGTTTACTAGGACAGGAGTATTTTTCCTGAAGTATTTATTAATAGTCTTTTTTTAAAAAAAAGTTGAACCTGAAATATATGTCAACTTTGCAGAGCACATGGCAGAATATTAATTCTTTTAATAGTTGACTGTGAAATGTGTGGTAAAATCCCAGCCATGGGACAATCTCAGCTAAAACCTTTTCCTTTGACAAGTGAGGGCCTAACATGTAAATTATACCCACCACCAAAGTTTCCTTCCAGGGTTACTTCATCAGGGAAGCTTCTCAGCCCTATCTTTTATATCCAGATTGAGTTAATGAGTTGTGCATCTCCTGATGAGTTGGCAGAGCTTTTGCAGCTTCAAGGAGATCTAACACCTGCTAATATCAATGCAAAAGCTTGGCTGCAAAGTTGCCAAACCCACATTTAACCTATTTAAATCACAAGCTACCATTCATCTGGTTTTCACAGTGTGTTCTCCTGAGTGCTCTGGGCTTAGATGTATTACTTAAAGAAAGATTTTAGTCTTTGATTTGCAGTGTTTAAAAGGAGAGAAGCCGCCTCTTTAGCACTGAGGTAAAAATTGCAGTTTAGTAATTTATTGATAATTAAGAAGAGGCATGAATAGGATTCTTTCACTGCATAAAGATTCAGTTTGGTATGAACAAAATGGGACTTATCAAGCAAGAAGTAAGAGTGGAAAGCTGCAGTGAAGTGTAGCTGTGTTAACAGTGAGGGTAGGAGCAGTGACTGGCACTGTGTGTGAACCAGAGCTATTCTTGTGGTCTCAGCACAGCTGAATTACCACTGACAGCTGGCCCAGGCTTTGAGAAGGGTGATGGTGCCCAGGCTGGAGGCTGGGGATGGTGTTGAACAAACCTTTCTGTTCAATGTGTAGTTTGTAGAAACATAGAATGGTTTGGGTTGGGAGGGACCTTCAGGATCATCCACTTCCAATCCCTGGGACACCTTCCACTCTCTCAGGTGGCTCCAAATCCCATCCAGCCTTCAACACTTCCAGGATGGGGCATCTACAGCTTCTCTGGGCAACCTGTGCCAGAACCACCCTCATCATAAAAGCCACTTTCCTTACATCCAATTTAAATCTGCCCTCTTTCTGTTTAAAACCACTGTCCTGTCACTACAGGCCTTGGTAGAAAGTCTCAGGTTTTCTTACTTCCTTTTAGGCACTGGAAGCTGCTCTAAGGTCTCTCTGGAGCTTTCTCATATCCAGGATGAGCCCCCCAGCTCTCCCAGCCTGGCTCCAGAGCAGAGGGGCTCCAGCCCTCTGAGTGTTTCCATGGCCCTCCTTTGGAGCCTCTCGAGCAGGTCCACAGGTCTCCTGTGCTGGGGAGCCCAGAGCTGGATGCAGCACTCTGAGAGGTACCAGCAGCACACATTTTATTATTTTTTCACCATCATAAAATATGCTGTTTAGGGTCCTGGTGGGAATTGTATCATTTTTTGTCTCATGTAACAAGTTAACCCAAGCTTGTCCTTAATGAAGGTGCTTGTGGTGGCAGTGACAGCCCAGACTTTGTTTGTAAGCACTGGAAATGAAGTGGATTTTGTGTAGAAAAAGGAAAAACTTAATTTTTTAAAGCTGTTCACTCTTGAGTACTTGTCTGTGTGTATTTGGAGAAAATACCAAACATACATCTGCAATAGTTTCCATCTAGTAAAATATATTTTCTTACCAGTAACAGCTGCACATTGTGTTGGCAAATAAGAGAATTGATGCAAGATTTTTCACAAACATTTTCCTTGTTTTCTTACTCTAAACCTGTGTCTATATCATTTTTCTAGGTAAAAAAAAGCTTTCACCCCTTAGAGTTTTTGGATGACTTGTGAGTTAAATTAATTTTGCAGAGAGTAGGCAAAGTGTGGGTAAAGTTTGTAAATCTAACCTGTTAAATTTGGATAAATCTTACACTGAGATCTTAACAGTTCAGTGATTGAAGGAGAAGGGAAAGAGTAAAAAATTGAAAAAAACACACATATTAAAGCTACTTGAGTAGCAGTTTATTTTCCTGCTGCTCTTTGAAAAAAAAGGTGGCAGGGGAGAAAAGTGTCTTTAAATAGCCTGTTGGGCTGCTGCTGCTGCTGCATCTACTTGCTTGTGTGACAGATACTGCATTTCTCATTAGAGGTACCTTGCAAGTGCCCATGGTCGCCATAGTAACTATCTTGGAGCCTTATACCTTAAATTTATCCTGACAAAGGTTACTGTGGCAATTCCTACTAATTGGCTTTTTTTTTGCCTTTTTTTTTCTTTTTCTTTTTCTTTTTCTTTTTTTTTTTTTTTTTTTCTGCTGCTATTTTTAACTCATCCCCTCCTCCTCCATTTAAGTTCCAAATCCTAAGTGGAATGAATTGGCAGAATTAGTGAGAAAATGCTTTACAG
Organism: Rhadina sibilatrix; assembly: GCA_013400275.1. NCBI lineage: Eukaryota > Metazoa > Chordata > Aves > Passeriformes > Phylloscopidae > Rhadina > Rhadina sibilatrix. The sequence continues at coordinate 745 of VWYO01021414.1, read as the reverse complement.
GGTAGGACTAATTGGCAGCTAAACTCTGTTTTGTTCCTTAGTGTGAAAAAAAAAATCTAAATCATAACTTTCAGTGGTGACTAAAAGGTAATCAGATTTGTCCTCCAAATGTTTTGATATGAAACAATATCATTGCTCTTGAGACACAGATTTGGTTCATGCAGGCTTCTACTATTGTTTATTATCAAATATTAGTCATGCTGTTTATTAGCAGACATTACTAAAAGCAGAGATAGAGAGAAGTAGGCCATATCCTGAAGAGCTGCAAAGCTAATTTAAAGTAAGCCCCTAATAAACAGAAGAGTTAGCCTTGTGCTGTGCTATATTGGTACCTGGGCCAGGTGCTATATTGGTACAGATGCAGCTACCTGGCATCTGCTGGTGCAGCAGGTTGAATTAAAAAGTTATTCATAGGCTGATGATAACATTGTTTAATTTCCTGAAGGTGTATTAGAGGATGACTGCCACATTTCCAGTGGCTAGGAAGTCTCAAATTTAATTGCTTGATTGACTCCAGTTCCATTTCCCAGGACTGAGATGGCAGAGCAGTGATGAGCACTGCCAGGATGCTCATTCCATGGGCAGAGCTGGGATGGGGCTCTCAGGCACCTGCTGATAGTGGGGAGGGAACAGTTCAGTTCTGCTGAGCAGGGAGAAATGGGACTGCAGCTGTGGTGTAAGGTGCAAAATGTGCCTGTGAAGAGGGCAACAAAGTGTGAGAACATCAGATCATGGCAGGAAGGGA
>VWYO01021413.1:10951-21254 GCA_013400275.1 Rhadina sibilatrix | reverse complement strand
AAAAAAAAAGAATAAAAGGCTATCAAAGCCAAATGCATGCAAACAAGAGAGAACACCAAGCTGCCTGGGTGTCAGGCTGTAGCTGGATTTTCGAGCTGCTGCACTCTCCCTGTGGCACTGCTCAGCCCAGGGAGAGCCCCAGAGACTCCAGCCTTCACTGTGGCTCCTCTCCCAAACAGACACAGCTGCACCTCCAGCTGCCCTGCCCCACAGACAAGGAGACAGCACTGATCCCACTGCCCCTCTGAAACCCAGAGGAATTGTTATCAACAACCAAGGGGACAGCACTGATCCCACTGCCCCTCTGAAACCCAGAGGAATTGTTATCAACAACCAAGGAGACAGCACTGATCCTACTGATCCTCTGAAACCCACTGGAGTTGTTATTAACAAAAGCACTGATCCCACTGCCCCTCTGAAACCCAGAGGAATTATTATTAATTATCACCTAGAGAGAAATCACAGAACCATGAAATGGTTTGGGCTGGAGAGAACCTTAAATATCACCTCATCCCACCCCCCCGAGCTCTGTCCAGCCTGGCTGTGGACACTCCCAGGCTGGGGAGGCTTTGTGTGCCCCTGGATCCCTGGAAGTGCTCAAAGCCAGGCTGGACAGGGCTTGGAGCAGCCTGGGATGGTGGAAGGTGTCCCTGCCTGGGATGGGATGAGCTCTAAGTTCCCTCCCAACCCAAACCATTCCATGATTCTCTGCAGAGCACAGAGGCTGAAGGAGGAGGAAGAGAATTCCCCCCTGCAGATGCTGCCCTGGTGGGGCACATTCACATCTCTCTGTTTTCAGCTGAGATACAGAACAGCACCAAGCTCAGTGCAGGCTCTCCTGCTCTTTCTGCCAATTTTTTCATTGTTTTTCATTTTAATTTAATTTAAGGATCAACTGAATTGCCCAATCCCATCAAGAAGAACGGCTCAGAGATCTTTCAGAACAGTGGCCTGAGCTGCCAAGACAATCAATCCCTCTCTTTGGTGGCTGCCACAGGTAACCAGAGGCTTTTTCTGAGAAGAGATCAGGACTCTAAATAAATAAATGCTCCTACCTGAGGGCCTGGGGGGTGTTAAAATTCGGCCGAGGCTCCGTGACAACATCTTCATCCTCTGGCCCTTCATCTTCCATGTTGGAGAAGCCCATCTCGTCCTGGAACTGGCAGCAAAGATGGAGCAAGTCAGGAGGAGAAAGCTCAAGGAATCAATTCACCTCATGATGATCTTCTCAGCACACACCTCCACTTCAGGGAAACCCTGCAGACCTTCACTTGAGGAAATCTCCACAGAGATTCACTCCAGGAAATCCCTGGAAACGTTCACCTCAGGGAATCTCCACAAAGATTCACCTCAGGAAACCCTACAGACCTTCACCTCAGGAAACCCTACAGACCTTCACCTCAGGGAATCCCTACAGATCTTCACTTCAGGAAATCTCCACAGACCTTCACTTCAGGAAATCTCCACAGAGATTCACTTCAGGAAATCTCCACAGAGATTCACTCCAGGAAATCCCTGCACACCTTCCCTTCAGGGAATCCCTGCACACCTTCACCCCAGGGAATCCCTGCACACCTTCACCCCAGGGAATCCCTGCACACCTTCCCTCCAGGGAATCCCTGCACACCTTCCCTCCAGGGAATCCCTGCACACCTTCCCTCCAGGGAATCCCTGCACACCTTCCCTCCAGGGAATCCCTGCACACCTTCCCTCCAGGGAATCCCTGCACACCTTCACCCCAGGGAATCCCTGCACACCTTCCCTCCAGGGAATCCCTGCACACCTTCCCTCCAGGGAATCCCTGCACACCTTCACCCCTGAGGCTAAAAATGCCCCAGTTATGGCAGAGCCCCTGGCACACACCCAGCCCTGAGCATCCCCCAGAGCCACCCCTTCAGATCCCGTGTCACACCTGACAGCTCTGCTCTTCACTGCCACATTCAGTTTGATCACTTACTGTCTCAAACAGCTCCTCCATCAGCTCGTTCACTTCCTTTTCTGCAAGCAAAATTAGAAAGAATTAGGAAGATTCCTTTTCCAAGACAATCCTGTCATAATATCAAATCAATCAAGGAATTTCTCCCAGAAAGGGAAATCCTCTTCTTGCAAACAGAGGACCAAAAAAGAAAGGCCCCTGATAATTCCTTTTTAAAAAAAACACCTTGACCTGAAATTGTTTGGATTCTAAAACATCTCACAAAACCTCATTTTCTTGATTAAAGTAATGTAATCTGCACAAAGATGGAAAGTGATATGTTTATAAAACTAAGCTGAAGGCTGGGAGGAGACTTCAAAACTTAATTCAACTCAATCACAAGGCAAGCACTCAAGTCTGAACTGCCTGATGCTTTCAGGATGTATTATCACCTAATTTCAGGTTTTACTGTCACCACAGTATTTTTCTTCAGGCTGTGCTGCACCTGAGCACAGCAGCTCTGCCCACATCCTTCCATGTACTCCCAGAGAGCCAAAAGCTGGTCAAACCAGCAAATAATCACCATGCAGAGCTTTATTTAACATCCTACACTGCAAAAACCTTTGCAACAAAACACTTTTCCCCAGTTCCAGCAAGAAAGGAGAGGGAATCCCTGGGGTGAACTCACTGGTGATTCTCACAGCACGGTCGTTCCTGAAGTCTTCTGTGTCTGGTTCATCCAGATCTTCCAGGAAGTTGTACTCAGGGTCATCATCATCATCAGCTTCATCTAGAAAGAAGCAGGTTTGGAGTCTTATTTTTAGCCTTCTGTGTTTTGGAGTCAGATACACTTTCATATAAATAACCTTGTTGTTGTTGTAAAATCCAACAAGGTTTACATTCTCCTCACAAGGAGGAGACTGCTGATGGGCTGTTGGGTTGCCCAGTGTGGTTGGGGGAAGAAGATTCTCTTCCTCCAATCCATGGTCACTGCTGAAATGTTGAATCTGTGAATAAACTGTCTCTTTTCTGCCTCGAACACTGCCGTGTGTTTGTGTGTGAATTCTTTATGTTGTGTGCGACATTCCTCTGGACGCGCCCAAGCATCTCAACGCCCTCCCTACACTGAGGGGCCCAGAACTGGACACAAAACACTCAAGGTGTGTCCTTCTTCCCTTTCTCCCAAACCTCCCCATCTGCCAGGCACCTTCGTTCTCCACGTCGTCGTTCATCAGCCCCCCCAGCCACCTCTTCCACTCCTCGTCGTCGGCCGTGTTGGGGTCGTACATGTCGGGGGTGATGTCGGGCGCGCGCAGCTCGGCCTCCAGCTGCCCCAGGGGCACGTCCTTCAGCGGCCGCTTGGAGCGGGTCCTGAAGGCGATCAGGCTGTCCTCCAGGGGCTGCAGGGATGGACAAAAGCCCTGCCTGGCATCTGCAGCCTTTTAAACCAACCACCTTTTGGGTGGTGAACCTCGAGAGGAGCTCCTCGTAACTTCTGGTTCGGAATTTACGCTGCTCGCCTCATCCGGGCGGCAAATCCGACAGTGAAACTTCATTATCGGGACAACTGAATTTGCTTATTTGTAAGTAAGTAAATTCCCACCTCTTCTCCCCACGTCCCATTGTGGCCCAGGGAGAAGGCCTTGTGCATTTGGAACAAGTGATAAAACAAGCCCAAGCCCAACCCTGAAAACGTTGGGTTCCTGCCACGGAGAGTCCTTCGCTGAGCTGAGTTTTTGCCACTCTCCCCCGCCAAGTTGCTGGTTCTTATAATAAATACACATCTAAATGTATCATTTGTCAGCTCTCATCTGCCAGCCAGGAAGCAGTTTCCACTAGCAATATTTGATCCTTTGATTTATGTTTTACTCTGTTCATCTAGAGCAGCAGCCCAGCACTGCCTCCCCACCTCAGCCTTGCCCAGGAACATGGAGCAGTGAAGCTTTTCCCGACGTTAAAATGGGAAACCAAGTTCCTTGAGAACCAAATTCCTCAGCTGGTAACAGTAAAAATGTAAAACATTTTTAACAGTAAAACAGAACTAAGCCAACAGGATAGTTTTTCAAAAGGAAAACTCTTCTCATTAGCTGTGTAAATGTTCCAGAGTTACATGTAACAGCTGAAACAACAGCAGTGAGAGAGTCAGGAGCATCAACAGTGTCACTGAAGCAGTTTCCACTAGCAAGATTTGATTCTTTGATTTATGTTTTACTCTGTTCATCTAGAGCAGCAGCCCAGCACTGCCTCCCCACCTCAGCCTTGCCCAGGAACACTTAAAGCTTTTCCCAACATTAAAATGGGACACTGGGTCTCTTGAGAACCAAATTCCTCAGCTGTTTACAGTAAAAACGGTGCCTGCAAAACACAACTAAGCCAAGAGGGTAATTTTTCAAAAGGAAAACTCTTCTCATTAGCTGTGTAAATGTTCCAGAGTTACATGTAACAGCTGAAACAACAGCAGTGAGAGAGTCAGGAGCATCAACAGTGTCACTGCAGGAAACCAAGTCTGTGTCACCAGCAATAACTTTAACAGCTGCCTCGGAATGCCCTGCACACTATGGAGATCCAATTTCACAGAATCAAAGACCCATGGGATGGTTTGGATGGGGAAGGACCTTAAAGATCATGTTGTTACAACCCCCTTGTCCCTGACAGGGCCACCTCCCACTAGCTCAGGCCGTTCAGAGCTCCACAGATTATTTCAAGTGACAGGAGGAGAACAGAATGCAATAAAAGGAGGCGCAGAGAACACCAGAAAGCCCCAGAAAGTCCCCTCCTCTCTAACAAATTTTAACCAACAAACCCAGCACGGTACCTGGTAGGAGTCCATGCAGACAGGGCTGGAGGCCAGCTCCTCATCCACGGCGTGCAGCTTCTCCATGAAGGTGCTGTCTTTGCTTTGCTTGGGTTTGGGAGGTGGTGGGGGTCCCATGGGAACCACTTCAGCACTGATGTGTCTAACAACGGGTGCTGTGACCTTCTCCATCTAATTAAAAAAGGCCTTTGTGTTAAAAGGTTTTATTCAGGACAGAAGATTTCCAAGGACAGAGTAAATCTCTTTTCCTGCTCGACCAGAAATGGGAGAAATGCTTCACAGAAGGAAGGACATGGATTTTTTTTCCTATTACACTCACTTTGCTTTGCAGAAAGTACAAAGAAATACAAAGATTTCTCTGGAAAGGAGACATCTGGAAGATTTGAGGATCAGTCCCAACATTACCAGAGCTGATAAACCTGAACACCAGTTACTGTGGCAGAAACAAACTCACACAGTGAGCAGAATGTGGAAATATCAGTAAAATATTGCTGGGTTTGATCCCAGTGTCAGCTCCCAGGGGCTTGCTGATCCTTGGCCTGACTGTGCAGTCACACAAACACCTTCATGCTTTTACCAAACTCACCTACTGCTCCTAAGCCAAGCACAGGAAGCCATTCCCCTGCACTCCTCAGAAAAGATCAGGAAAATAATCATCACTATCAAAGGAACTGACAACTTTTTCCACTCCCAGAGCTTTATTTTAGACTCAGCCCCTCCTGGCAAGGAAACGTGGCAGTGGGAGGGCAGCTGGAATGCCCCCACAGCTTTAGGAATTGACCTGTCTGTTTGGGTTTGGGATGAATAAATTAGGAACAACTGTTTTACCTCACAGAGTGCCCCTCCCTCCTCATCAGAGGAGCGCCTGGTCCTGGACCTCTTGGCTCCACGAGGAGAAGACGCCGTGCTCTCCACATCGCTCTCCAGCAAGCTCTGCAGGGCAGGGGATGCAGAAGGCTCTCAAAGCATCATGCCACAATCAATAACTGCTCCAAATAACACTTCAAAGACTCTCTCTCTCAGCCAAATGAATAGCAGAGCATTGAAGAATAGATTACTGGAAGGTCCTGGTGACTTACAAGCGTTAAAGCCAAGGAGGGTTCTCCTGCCTCGGGCACAGAGCTCTGTGCTGAACACAGAGATTGCATTTACCTCCTCTGCAGTCTCATCCTCATCTTCATCATCAGGCTGGTATTCCTCATCAGAGGAATCATCTTCCTCCAGGGGAATGTCCACGAACTGAGGTGGCTGCACACAAGAGAAAGAGGGTGACCACTGTTAGCAGGCAGGAGGAGGAGCTGCACAGCCAGAGCAAAATATTTCAAACCAAGGGAACACCCTGAGGCTCAGAAAGGAAATCCTGAAGGAACCAAAGAAATAAATTGCTAAGAGAGTGGCAAAGGGAAGCAAGCAGTTTGAGAAGGTGCAAGAACACAAAAGATTTGGTATTTATTTGATGGAAACTGCACAAGCTCAGAGATGGTTTTAGTACAGGAGTCTGCTCCAGCCCTCCAAAAGAGCTCTGCCTCAGCAGGAAGCCTCCAGTAAGGTCTCCCCTTTCCCAGCAACAATTCACTCACCTTCATCTCGTTTGCCTTCTTAATTGGAGAAATATTCCATGTTGGAATCACCTAGGGACAGCAAAAACACCTGGGCTGTGTCACACAGGCAGGGTCAACCTAAGGAGCACCTGAGCTTGTGACCTTGATCTCCACAGTGGCCAAGCATCAACAGAGCTCAAACAAAGGCTTCAAATCTCCCATGGGAGCTCCAGGAAGTGACTTCAGACTGGGGATTCACTGCCCTTCCCAACCCTGGCCTGGCTCTGTGCTGCTCAGCCCCAATTAATACTTGTTTTTAAACACAGCCTTAACTGTTTCTTCTCATTTCAAGCCTCAAACCACATTCACACTTCTCTTAGAGGGTCACACAACCAAAACCACTCCCAGAATAACAGGATAGGCTGAGTTGGAAGGGACAAGGATGATGAGTGGAACCCCAGGCCCTGCACAGACACCCCAACAACCCCACCCTATGCTGGGAGAGTTGTCCAAGCTCTCCTGGAGCTCTGGCAGCCTCAGGGCTGTGCCCATCCCTGGGAGTCTGGGCAGTGCCCAGCACCCTCTGGGGGAAGAACCTTTCCCTGATAATCCAACCCAAACCCTCCCTGGCACAGCTGCAGCCATTCCCTGGGTCCTGTCCCTGTCACAAAGAGCAGAAGTTGGAGCTGCCCCCCTTGGGCAAGGGGAGGGTGAAACAGGACAAGCAGAGGATTTACTCACCCCTCCTTTCTCCACCACTTCCTTCAGTTTGGAACGAGTCATTTTGGGCTCCTGAGAGTTGAAAACAAGACAACAGTAACAAATTCAGTCCTTTCCTTCCTGACAGATTTTTCCCCAGCAATTCTTTACTATGAAATTTTCTCTCTCTCTTTTTTTTTTTTTTTTTTTTTTTTTTTTTTTTTTTTTTTAGTAAATTCATTAACTTTCAATTCACTACCTTTAAACTACCTTTCAGACACCACCACAGCGAACCTCAAAAATAATCCTAGGAGTTTCTGTTTCATAATTTACACTACTCACCTCATCCAGGTGGCAAATCTGACAACGAAACCTAATTATCAGGACAGCTAAATTACTGATCTGTCCCACCTCTCCTCCCCACATGCCATTATGGCCCAAGGAGAAGGCCTTGTGCTTTTGGGACAAGTGATAAAACAAACTGAGCAAGCTTTTTTTTTTTTACTTACAAACAAAGGGATATCTTCTGTCTCACTGATGGCTGCTTTCATCATGGCCACCACGTGCTCATTTGTGATCACTTCCTAAAGGAAACACACACAACCAGGGTGTCCAAACCAAGCCAGTGCTGAGCAGGAATCAGGAGCCCAGCAGGCAGCAGCACTCCCCAGCAGGCCAGGGCCCCAGACTCACGTGCAGGATGTTCCTGACGTTGACCACGGTCAGGTTGTGCTGCTTGGCTCCGTCCTCCAGGGTGCGATCCAGGGACTCATCCAGTTTGATGTCACACGACAGGGAGCCCTCCTCTTCCAGGCTCCTCCCTTCTCTTTTCCGTTTGGTTGCCTTCCTCCTCCTCTTCCTCCTCTCCACGTCCTCCCCATCCTGCCCCTCTGGAAAAGAAAAGAAAAAATCAGCAGAAATGGAACTCGTCAAACCTCGCACCCGGCACGTTGTGAGGGGGTGGGTTTGAAAATAAAACACCAACGAGAACTGCAGCCCCTGAAACAGCAGGAGCACCCAGACAGAGACAGCCATGAGAACCAGAAAAGTCTTTTGAATGATGGACTCAAGCTCTGCAGGACCTGAGTGAGTTCCTGGAGCACTGAAACAGCAAAACTTCCACCAGCTGATGCAGGAGCACCCAAATAGAAACAGCCACAAGAACCAGAAGAGTCTTTTGAATGATGGACTCAAGCTCTGCAGGACCTGAGTGAGTTCCTGGAGCACTGAAACAGCAAAACTTCCACCAGCTGATGCAGGAGCACCCAAATAGAAACAGCCACAAGAACCAGAAGAGTCTTTTGAATGATGGACTCAAGCTCTGGGGGCTGTGTAGGTGCAGGTTTGGGTTTTTTTGGTTTTTTTTAAAGTTTTCATCTCCTGCTCCACAATTCAGTGTCTCAGTAAAGCACAGGTGTCCCAGTGGGACTTGCTGGAGTTGGTCTCTGCAATTTTTCGCTGCTGAAAAAAATCACTGCTCTGCTTCAGGGAAAAGGATTCTTTTCTTCCTCTGAGTTACAGACCTGACTGAGTTACTGGAGCACTGAAACAGCAAAACTTCCACCTTCTGATGCAGGAGCACCCAGGCAGAAACAGCCACGAGAACCAGAAAAGTCTCTTGAATGATGGACTCAAGCTCTGCAGGACCTGGCTGAGTTACTGGAGCACAGGAAGGACAAGCAGCTGCCACCTCCTCCTGAATGATTTATAGAATCATTTTTACACCTTTAACAACGCTGCAGAACTCCAGGTACCACACAGCAAGAACAGGTTTACAGTTTCCAGGACTTTAAAAGTGTTTTCCTGCTTTGCTGACTCAAAGGAAGAAAAGAATCATTTTTCTCTGAAGCAGAGCAATGATTTTTCAGCAGCAAAAAATTGCAGAGATCAACTCCAGCAAGTCCACTGGGACACCTGTGCTTTACTGAGACACTGAATTGTGGAGCAGGAGATGAAAACTTTAAAAAAAAAAACAAACCAAACCTGCACCTACACAGCCCCCTAACACCTTCACAATTCCAGAGTTGCTGTACCAGTCACAACATTTATGCAGCAGAAAAAACAGCCCCAAACTTTCCTCATCCCCAAACCCAAATTTTCCTCATCCCTCTGCTGGCACCACTCACCACCTCTGCTGCTCTTTGGGGGCTTCATGGTGGTGGGATTTCTGGCAGCCACCTGCAGGGAGCTTCTGCCTGGAGACTCTGGCACTGCACCAGGGTTTTCACCTGGATCCCGCTGAGAGCTCACTTCCACCTCAGTGTACAGCTTTGGGATTTTCCCTGGAAGCAGCAGAACACCCAGCTGTGGCCACACAAACACCACAGGGGCACACAGAGCAAAGGTAACACACCAAAGCCTGACAAATTAATTTTCCGTCCACTGAATTTCCCATTCAAACACATCAAAGCAAAGTGCATGTAGGGTGTGATGCTGCACAGCTCCATCCTGCTGGAATCAGCCCCAAGCACTGAGATCCCAGGGATTTCAGGATTTCAAACCTGCCAGAACCTGGGGATTTGCTCAAAACGTGGTTGGGCAAATGCAAGGGGCACAGGAGGGGCAGGCACAGCCAGGGGGTTGTTCCCAGTTATTCCCAGCTGGAACAGCACAGCTGGCTGCCCCCTTAGGATGCATACAAACCGCCCATGAACCCTTCCAACCCTTCCCCTCCTGTCCTGGGCAGACCCACAGCCTACGAAACAACTGGGAACTGTCCAGTTCCACCTCTTTCCTTGACACAAACTCAGCTTTCAGTCAAACCAGGGAGCTCATCACAGCAGCACGAGAACCAGAGACAACAATTCTCACTGAGAAACCCAGAATCCATCAAGTCTGAGGGACCACAGAGGGTCACACCTGGTGTCACCTCCCTGCTCAGGCAGGCCCATCCCAGAGCTCAGGATTGTGGCCAGATGGGTCTGGGGTCTCCAGGCAGGGAGGCTCAGGAGCCTCTCTGGGCTCTGCTCAGGGCTGGGCACGGCCCAGGGCAGAAGTTCTGCCTCCTGTGCTGGGGCAGCTCCTGGGCTCAGGCCCTGCCCGGGGCTCTGGGGCCATTGCTGGGCCTGGAGCAGAGCCTGGGGCTGCTCTGCCCTCCCTGGGACAGCCTGGGATGGACAGGGACAGCCAGGGATGGACAGGGACAGCCAGGGATGGACAGGGACAGCCAGGGATGGACAGGGACAGCCAGGGATGGACAGGGACAGCCAGGGATGGACAGGGATGGACAGGGACAGCCAGGGATGGACAGGGACAGCCTGGGACAGCCAGGGCTGAGGGCCCCTCTCAGCTGGGGCTCCTCTCCAGGCTGAGCAGCCCCAGCTCCCTCAGCCT
>VWYO01021404.1:167169-194619 GCA_013400275.1 Rhadina sibilatrix | reverse complement strand
CAGAAAATTGGGTGAAGCTAGCCCCCTTCCTGTCCCTNTTGGGTGAAGCTAGCCCCCTTCCTGTCCCTGTCTGAGTTTTATCCAGGTAGAAAACTGCCTGCCCCCATCCCACTGCTCGGGGTGGGGGGATGTGATGCATCTCACAATAGGGTGATGGAAATGCAGATGCACCGCTCTGGGGGGCGGTGGGTATAGCCTGGGGAGGTGCTAATGGCCCATTATCAGAAGGCATCAGGCCTCTCCCCCTTGAGTTACAAGAGATAAAGAAAAGCATCTCCCCAACTGCTTTTTAACAGATGAAAATAGAATACACCCCCAGCTCTACAACCCAAGACAGTTATAAAATTGAAATTCTGAAAAAATTCTCTCCAAACTAATGTGTTTGATTTTGATAATACTGAAACATTTTATTTTGATCAAGCCATTAAATGTCTTGCTTTACCTCTACGGATGCCACTATTTTGACCATTGTTCTGTATAAAAAATGCATTAACATTGAAAATTACCTGTATGTATATGTATATAAACATCTTTAACACAAATGTCTAAATTAAATTGGTCAGAAAAAAACCTGTGTAATTTTTTCCCTTCACAGCAGCTCAAATCCAAGAAATGCATTTACCTGAACAAAATTGCAACCCTAACAAACTGGTATATCAGGAAATCCTCCTGAGAATTTTGGAGAAACAGCTTTTTTAAAAAATAAAGCCAAGGAGAACAGACCATTTACTCCTAAATTTTCTTTTTCACTGAGAACATATTTACACCAGGGAGAGGAGGTATTTCTTTTGCTTCTATTAGTTATATTGAAAACAGGATTCTATTACTGCTGAAAAGAGCTGGTGGTTCTAATTTTGTGTGGTAACAACCAAACACAGTGCCTGACACCAACTGAGGTCAAAGTCATGTAGAACTTTGCCTGGTAAGAAGAGAAGTCCTCACGGCCCCATTCCTTACTATCTAGTAATGAAAACCCCAAACAAAGGCAAGATCACTGGTTTCAGGCTTCACATCATAACAAACTCAGAAGCTTGAGTATCTCCATTTGAAATGAGGCATGTGATTGTTAAACAGGCTTGAGTGAAGATCATTTCACCCAGGAAGGAACTGGCTGCTTTGGAGCCTGGGCAGGAGCACATTGCAATTTAACTCCAGCTCACAGCTGACTACTTAGCTGGTGGTCACTCTCTCAGTGATGCTGTATGACAAATGACAACCACCTCATCTGGCCAAATAAACACTTTGCTTTCACATATTTACCAAAATCAACAAGCCCAAAATGGAACAGCACCTGAAACCACAAGTCTACAACTTCCTACAGACCATAAACCTCTCCAGGTGTACGGCTCACTCACTGGGATCTAATCCTTGCTCCTTCATCATGCCTGACTGTCAGTGCTCTTACAGCTGACATGAAGCTTTCATCCATGTTAGCAAAAAGTCAGAACTACAATTAATCACCACTGATAGAAATGGCAAAATTACCACACAGGCACAGCATAATTTTATTCATGGGAAGTTAACAGGATAACATGGATCCTGCCTATTTAACTGTTCCTGTCAATTCATCCGGCAGCTGCAGCAGTTATCAGTTACACTTTCCACAGCTAGACCTGCAGATGAATGTTAAAGCTGTGCAAAATTCAAAACCAGATTTGAAAACTGCATAGCTTGCAACTTAAATCCGGCACTGATGCTTTGATGAAAGTTACGCAAAGCTGCTCTTTCTGGCAGGGTATTCTAAACAGCCAGCTATCATTTGATTTATAACCAAATCCAATGGAGTGTAAGTTTCTCTTCCACTTTGTCACAAGTGCTGACAATTTACTCCAGCCCCTTCCCAGCAGGCTGTTCAAATGGATTTTCTATGTCTTTGGTATTTTTGGTTGTCTTTATTTAAAACTTCCATGTTTTGCAGAGTCATAGACAAAAAAACTTCTATCAGAGTCATTTGAGTGCAATCTGATGACACAAAAGTTTCTGTCTAAACCCCTGACCAGAAGAGTTCAAAATCATGGATAATTCTGTGGTTTCACCATCACTATTGAGAAAGATCTTTACAAAACACTACAACAGTCTCTTTGCATACAGCCAACGGGCAAGGCCAGTTGTAAAAAATGCATGACTGTTGATTTATTGAGATGAGATAGGATGGAAGTGTTTCTCAAATGTTAACCATTGGCAAAACAGAAACAGAAGTTTGAATTTTTGAAGTAAAGCTCACCTGCAAATCCAAGCGTCATTAGACCATTAACTAGGAAAAAAAAAAAAAAAAAGAGATGAGTTAGATACCTCCACACTTATATAAAATGATTAGTGCAATTACAAGCCAAGTAGAGGATAACTACTTTTCAACAGAATATTCAAAATGCTTATTCAAACATTAGTTTCAGTTTTCTTAAAGAAGGTGTCTGAATAAAATAATGAGCATTTGGAGAAGATTATGTTTTTAAATTCCTTTTTATCTAGCCTTTAAACAGCTGAGTCAGACTTATTATGTATACACCACTCCTTCCTCTAGTTTCTCGTGTTAAGGAATAGGGACAGGGTAATTTTTACTTCAAGCTTCCTAAGGGTGAAAAAGCTCAAGAAGTTAACACAAACACTTAAAACATAGGTGTACTGCACATTCTAACACGTAGAGAAAAAAATCCTTTCATTGTTATGCACACACAATCATAAGTAAGCAAGTGTGCACTCTTGTCGTTAAAAGCATATTGCTGGGTTTAAGTCTCCAACTTTTGCACAGTGAAGTCACACATTTTGAAAAACATGACAATTAAAACCTATAAGCTTCTTATGCAGAAGTTATGCCAACACAGGTATGTTGGAAGAGCATCCAAATGAAAACAGACTATATCAACAGAAGAAGCCTTCTGATTAGTGATTTGCAGTATATCCACATGGATTAAATTAACAGAAGCCCACTGTGTTTGCACAGCTCCAGCCACACCCAGAATTTTGTAATAGCTAAGAGGGACATGGCTTCAATTATCTTGATGTCCCACAGACAAATAAAATTTGCTGACAAATCTTTATAGTGTTAACCCCACATCAGAAATTCAATGAATGATTTTACACGGATGGGTGCCTCCCTGTTTATACAATACACAGTACCCCAATAACATGAACCAAAATATACGTCACAGAGTATCAGTACCAATCATTAATCTAGACCATGGTCACTGAGATGTACCAAGCTGTCAACCGAGTTCACTGAAAATAATTGTGTACATGCATGTAAGAAGAATTTAGACCCTTCTAAGGAACATATTTTTCTTCCAGAAAAGCATTAATCTCTGTTTTAGTTACTAAGGAGCCAGAATGTACTGTGAAGAGCAGGAATCCACACATCGGAAAATTGTCCTGCATCCAAACACACAGAGATGAAACCCCATAATACACTCTGATGGCTGTATCTCTTTCACAAATAGAGCACTTTTCTTTCCAGGCTATTAGCAGATGGACTAATGGAAATACTTGATTCCCTCGGCAGGTTTTTCTTGAATCCTTATTTGAAAATGTGCCTTATTGACCACAGAAGACTGAAGATCACATCAAAAGCACACGCTTTACAAAAAAACCTGAACCCACCCATTCAGCGTAAACAGTGTAGGATGTATATAGCTACCCCAGATAACTACCCTGGAAGATCACAGACTGCACCTCCAGTTCTAATTCTATCAATTCCTATCACTGTGTTCTAGATCTTACATAGTTATGGCTGCAGTAATCCTCACTAGGTCACAGCAATACAAATAAAGAGAGGGTTTACAACTAGAAAGAACCAAGTGTTGGTGAGGAAAGCTATGAAAAACCAAATACTGAATAAAGGCTTACAGTTTAGTGCTCATAAATCCTCTTACCCACAAGAAAATGTGTTTTTTTGCATTTTTTGATCCACTCATACACAGGATGTTTTCCACCTATTCTCAACCAAAAGAGTCCAGATATCTTCAGAGAAAGGTAAAACAGCCATTCAGATTACCATGCACCACCCCTCTATTTTCTATCCTCTGAGATACTCAACTCGTAACAAAGATTTAATCAGGAGACTACAACATGCTGGCCATGATAATTTGCACAAACCTTTCCAGTAGCTCTTTTAAGATGAAGCAAAGCTTTTTTCTTTTTTTTAGCTTTTTTCCTGAAAGGCTGATGCCATGACATCTCTCATTAGAAGATTCGTAGACAAAGCAAAAGGGGTCAGTGTTGAAAGACCCCAAAATAAAAGAGTTGGCATACACTCCCAGCTCAACTAACATTTAGGGAGAGAAAAGGAGGTTCAGATTAACTGTACTAGCTGCCTGAACCAGCTGCTCACTTTTTTTTCTCCATACACAGTAGCAGCATGTGTGATCATTCCTAGCATCAGCTGAATCAGATGGGAAGGGAACAACCAGGTTAGAGCCAGAGCAAGAGGTGAAGCGAAGTATCATCAAATTAAGGATGAGGAAAAATAGGTTTGAAGGGCTTTTGGAAAGAAAAAGAGAAGACAAACAAAGGAGGAGAGAGTAATGGAAAAAAGAAAACTGACAAAAAACCCCAATTTTTTTATTCACAACTTTCTTTGAGATCTTGTATATGAAAAATCTCATCCTAGACCTTCACTAGAACTCTTATTATCTACTCTCTACACTCCTTCTGCAAAAAATACATCATTCTGACACTAAAAAGGGAGTTCAAAATGAGATTCACAGCCATATGTAAGTGCACAGCTGGGATACATGATAGGGTAACTGTCCTGTAATTTTGTCAAATATATAAGCTTTTTCTATGAAACGCAAAAATATTTCTCAATGTTTATTTTTCTTCTATACCGTTATTGTTCATTGATATTTTTCCCAGAGGCTTAAAAGAAGCACTGAATGTCTGCCTTGCAACTACTTCAATAAATCTGAAGGAGCATATGAATTGCTTTGTGTTCTCCCTACTCCACCTTTCTCCAAATATGTTTTAAGAACAATTCTGAAAATCTTGTGTAAACATATGAGTGAAATGTTACAATTTTCCCTTGTCTGAATGTTTCTTCAAGATGCTATTACAGTAAGATATTTTGAGTGGCTCCCAAACTTTCTCAGAATAATTCTTACTTTAACAGATAGAACTGCTGTATGCACCTCTTAACAGGCAATTATAGCAGTGCAATACACTGCATACTCTTCAAAATTTGTGATGTTTATTCAAAACCTCATTTTTATCAATCATAATTTTCATAAGCAAAAAAAGCCTTGAGCTAAACCTCATGTCAAGAGTGCACCTCTGTATCTCTTTTTAAAGGCAATCCTGTCAATTACCATCATCTAATCTTTATCTATGGCAGGATAGATCTCCATTGGAAGTCACCTACGAACAAAAGAGCTGCCTCTCTGCAGAACTTGAGGTTTCACTGATAGCAGCACATAACTGTGCAAGAACTGTCCTGACACATGGTTCACAAAAGCAAGTAAAACCAGAGGCTGAAATGGGAACTGCTGCTCTGCAATCATGCACATAAGACTTTTTGGAAAAAATAGGTGAGAGATTAATACTTTATTACTAATATAATCTATCTATCTATATATCATTTTGTCGTACTGATCAAATCTCAATACCCACATTTTTTTATAAACTTGATTTTAAATACCAAATAAGCCAATCTTACAGCAGTCCAGTGTTTCTGCAGGCATTTTCTATGCTGAATAAAGCTACCTGTTGCACAGGTACTATGGAATATCATGTTAAATTCAACAATCTTTTATGCAAACCTCAAGTCATACCATTACAGGTGCTCTAGCAGGAATGCACAGACACTTCAGGGTATCTAACGCAAAAGAAATTCCCCATGGAAAGAGGCATTCTACTACATCAAAAAAAAAAAAAATACCACTGGTTACAATTGGCATAGGATTTCTTTATTATCTGTTTCCTGGGCATTCATTATTTTAAGAGATTCATTTCACTGGGATCTGTCTGAATATAGAAGGACAAGATGAGCTAACACAAGCATCACATGGTTGCCTTCCAAAGCCTTTTCTAAAACTCCTCTATTGGGGTCAAGTCAAATGTACATGGCCAAAACATGACACACTCTGAACAGGCTAAGAAATCTTACACCTTGATGGGAAAGCCCAGAAGCCACCATAAAAGTGGAAGGAAAGGGAAAATAATACTATTGGTACAAAAACTAAACCACCTGTCATTCTTTAAATAACTCTCTGCACACTATACATGGCTCAGAAGGTCATCTTTTGTTCTCAGCTACCAACTGTCCTTTTGACACTTCTTCATAAGAGGAGTGGAAGGGGGAGAAGGTACAGGGACAGGACACAAGAACAACATCACATAGTGTGAAAGCAACCAAGGAAATGAGGCAACTGAAGTTCACAGAGACAGGCAATGACAGGAACTCAACACAAAGGAAGGATGCCAGGAATAAACAGAAGCTTGCAATAAATATAGTACTTGAAAGAAGTGTTACACTTGTATTCAAAATTGGCCCAGAAAAAAATGTGTCAGCATATGGAGTGGCAGGAGCAAGGTAAACCTGTTGGCAGGGTGCACCAATCTGTCTCCGGGTTCAAGAAGTTTTCTTGAGAGCTAGCATAACACGAACTCAGCTTTGCATTATCTCCTGCTTTGATGCTGATTCCTTTTTAATGCTCTTTTTATCCCCTTGTGTCAATGGTATGGAAGATGCATATAGGAATATAATATATGCATAGAAATATAATGTCCAAAACTAAAAGGGCAGCTCAATGCTTACTTTATCACAGTTTGAGGCACTACATTATTGTTTTTAAATTGTGAGGGTAATTTCAGACTGTTAACTCTTTTGGACATTAGAGCCTTCTTCATGCAGAGCAAGAAAAGCATGAAAGGAAGCAAATTAAGCCTTTTCATTTCATCAGTAGAAATCAACAGGGAATGCATCTGCAGGCATCAACTGCAAGGAAATGTGACCATTATTCTGAACTCATGCTTCAACTGAGAATCTTTCAGAGTAACAGTACAAATTATTGTCCTTTACATTGTTTTTTCAAGTACTCAAATCACTGCTGGCAGCATATTAATAATGCGCCACAATTTCTGAACAGTCTACTTCCAGAAGTGTTGGATGGGTTTTCTACTACTTTGAAACCGGTGTGTTCTACTTAAATAAATATATAACCAGTATTTTTAAAAAAAATATTTCTCTCTCTATTAATAATCAATCATTTATCAAATAAATAATTTAATTAAACATACCAGTTCAACAACTAACTTGTGAAGGATTTCTTAGCTCTACACTAAGATCTGTATTGTGCTGGAAGTTGCATGGCTCAGCCTGAAATTTAATAATGTTTTCCTCAAGCCTTCCTGTCCCATTACATTTTTGATGAAGTTGAAATGTAAAATACTTTTTTTTTATAACCACTGACTTTCAGACAGTGAACAAACTAAATATTCCAAGAGCAGAATCAATTGCTTGAAGTAAACTTTTTTCATATGTTCACAAAAGCGGCATACACAAATGTAATCCTTGACTTGAGATCCATCCTTCCAGAAAGCAAAACTGAGGAAGGTTAAGAGGAGTACATTTGTTTTTAGACTAGAAAGAAATCTGTGGCACTGGAAACAGTTTAAATATGACATTTAGCAACAAGCACAGCATCACCAGCCGGTCCAGGGGGGTGATTGTCCAACTTTACTCAGTCTGCTGTGGCCTCACCTCAAGTTCTGTGTGCAGCTTTGAGCATAGCAACATAAAAAATACACTAAGCTATTAGAAAACATCCAAAGGAGGGCTGCAAAGACCACAGAATCAGTTAGATTGGAAAAGACCTCTGAGATTATCGAGTCTAACCTATGACCTTGTCAACTAGACCAGAGCACTAAGTGCCACATCCAGTCTTTTCCCAAACTCTTCCAGGGACGGTGGCTCTACCATCTCCCTGAGCAGCCCATTCCAATATCAAATCACCCTTTCTGTGAAGAAATTCTTCTTAACATCCAACCTAAACCTCCCCAGCACAGCTGAAGACTGTGTCCTCTCGTCCTGTCACTGGTTGCCAGGGAGAAGAGACTGACCCCTCCATCTGGCTACAACCTCCCTTCAGGCAGTTGTAGAGAGTGCCAAGATCTCCCCTGAGCCTCCCTTTTCCAGGCTGAACATCCCAGCTCCTTCAGCCACTCCTCACAGGACCTACCCTCTAGACCCTTCAGCTCCACTGCCCTTCTCTGGATTCGTTCCAGCACTTCAATGTCCTTGAAGTGAGAGGCCCGAAACTGCACACAGCACTAAAGGTGGGGCCTACTCCTGCCGGCCACACTACTTCTGATACAGGCCAGGATGTCACTGGCCTTCTTGGCATCCTGGCTCACGTTCAGCCGCTGACCAGCACCCCCACCTCCTTTTCCGGTAGGCAGTTTTCCAACCACTCTGCCCCCACCCTGCAGTGCTGCATGAGATTGTTGTGGCCTAAATGTAGGACACTTGGCCTTGTCAAACTCCAGACCTATTGATTCAGCCTGTCCAGATCCCTCGCAGATCCTTTCTATCCTCCAGCAGATCGACATTTGCATCCAACTTGGTGTCATCCACAAATTCAGTAAGTGTAGACTTGATCCACTGATCCAGATCACCATTAAAGATAATTAACGACACTGGGCCCAACTGATCCCTGGAGAATCCCACTAGAACCAGACACCAACTGGCTGCAACACTGTTCACCACCACCTTCTTGCCCCAGCCATCCAAGCCAGTTCTTAACCCAGCAAAGAGTGTTCCTCTCCAAGCTGTGGGCTGCTAGCTTCTCCATGAGCATGCTATACGAGTCGGTGTCAAAGGCTTTTGAAGTCCAGATGGTGAAGGGGGAAGCCATACGAGGAGCTGCTTAGGTCACTTGGCTTGTTCAGCCTGGAGGAGACAGAGGAGTCTCATTGTGGTCTACAACTTCCTCATGAGTGGAAGGCCTGGCACTGATCTCTTCTCTGTGGTACTCAGTTACAGGACCTGAGGGAATGGCCTGAAACTCTGTCAGGGGAGGTTTAGGTTACTAGGAAAAAGTTCTTAACCTAGAGGACAGTTGGGCACTGAAACAGGCTCCCCCAGGAAGTGGTCACAACACCAACCCTAAAAGAGTTCCAGAAGCATTTGGACAATGCCCTGACATACTGAGGTGGTGTGATTCTTGAGGCTGTCCTGTGTAAGGCCAGCAGCTGGACTTCAGCGATTGTTGAGGGTCTCTTCCAACTCAGGTTATTCTATGATACAAAGTGGAAGGAGAAGAGTTCCAGATGATTACACACATCAGGAGGTGCCTACGGCCAGCAGAGGAAAGCATAACATTCCTAATAAACCCAAATTCACTGATTTGGCTTCTGTGTGTGTTACCTAGGACATAAGGCAAAGACTTCACCATGTATCTATGGGCCTGCCAAAAGCTCTGTGGTCCTTGTTTCCATCTAACCTCTGCCTGCAAGATCTGATCTTCTGAGTCTCAGCATAGAGTAGTTGCCACAGAAGTGTGCAACATCTAGAACAACCAGACCATAGCTCTCCATGATTTATGACTACAGATAAAAACACTTCTAGCAAATGGAAGTGAAAAATCTTTTTTTCACCCTCTAAACACCTCTACTTCTTCAGGTTCACTACAGCCTTGTGAAGCACTGCTACTGAGGCTTCCATTTCACATGAGCTATGGAAATAATGACAGAACTAGTAAGAAGTCTGTCTAAGGTCACAAGCAGAAACCAGCAGCAGCCTTAACTACAGTGTGAGCCAGCAGCAATCACGTGCCAGTACTTATTTCACCACTATCTCCTCTCAGAAAATGTTACCAAAGTAACTGAAGAACATAATCTCTCAGCCCAAAAGATAATTGTGAAATGTGTCAGCTGTGCAATTTATGGGAGAAGTACATCAACTAATGAGACAGCATAATACTGATTCACTGCCCCCAACAGTGAGATAGCTTGCAATTATGTTGAGAGGCACATACAACCCAGACCAGATGAAAGATGTGACAGCCCCCGAAGTTTGCCATCTGCATCCAGGACCTCAGCTTGACACTGACCTGATCACCTGGAAGCACATATTTGATCTAATGGCTGCTCATTACTGCAATCCAGATGTCTGTCATTAGTCGAAAAGGAAGGAAAACACAAAAGAGAATGTGATGTGACATAAAGTTTCCCTACAATAAGGAAAAAAAGCCAGCACAATACAGACTTTGTTCCATACCTAACCACATATGAAAGAGTGTGAAACACCAGTCCCTCAAGGCCAATAGAGGCTCCAGTTTGGTCTTGTGGGGTAGCCTGAAAGAGAATTCAATCAGGTTTTTTTTCCTTTTTTTTTCCTTTCTTTTTTTTTTTTTTTTTATAACTTTGGGAATGGGAAATGACCCTTGAAGATTTCACAGACAAAGGTCACTGCACACTCCCTCCTGAGGAAGTGTTTAAAACCATAGGATACTTGAAGACATTTAAAGTTCCTTCTTCCCTTGACAGGCAGAACATTTAAATCAAGATACTACCATCACAGAAGGCCTGGGAAAATGATTTTTTCCTTTTCTGACCAGATAACAAAAATTCTCTCCCTGCACATCCACCTTCTCTTGATGCTGCATGTACTCCTCTTGCAGATTCCTAATGCCGTTACATACCATGTTGAGGCATTACATCAACATGATTCCAGTGAAGTAATTTTTTCTTTCAATTCCACGCCTACTACAAATGTAGGGTTTTTTCTTCAGCAGCCCAGCTTGACTACCAGGGTTTCAGAGCCCTGGATACTCATCTACATGATCACTCAATATTTTAAATTACATGTTGCCTTGAAGAACTCACAAGAACAATGAAACACTAACAAAATTTCAGAGCTTCACATGTCTGCTTATACTGCGGTATACATACCTGCTCATAGTAGGTGTGAGTGGCTTTTTACAACAGCACCCTTGCTCCAAGGAATAAACATTGAAAACAGATCCTTGCATGGCAGCATGATCCCTGGACATCATCATTTTTCCTAGGTGTATACTGGTATATAGGAAACTGCAAAGCAACAGATTTTGGCATAGGAAATTATGTAGGCCAATCTACTGAAGTAAATCCACCAGGTAAAATTCCACCAGGTGCCTATCAAGCCACTCTATTACAGCCCTCCTCAGCTGGACAGGAGGAGAGAAAATATAATGAAAAGTTCATGGGTCAAGGACAGGGAGAAATCACTTAACAGCTCATGGAC
This sequence comes from Rhadina sibilatrix, assembly GCA_013400275.1. Taxonomy (NCBI): domain Eukaryota; kingdom Metazoa; phylum Chordata; class Aves; order Passeriformes; family Phylloscopidae; genus Rhadina; species Rhadina sibilatrix. Next base: position 183,407 of record VWYO01021404.1, on the reverse strand, counting down.
AAGAGACTCAACGTGGTAAAATTAATTTCCTTTATTGCCAATAAAAATCAGAGTAGGGTAATGAGAAATAAAACCAATTCTTAACATACCTTCCCCCTACCTCTCTCTTCTTCCCAAGCTTAATTTCACCTCTAATTTCTCTACCTCCTCCTCCTGGAGCAGTGCAGGGGGATGGAGAATGGGGGCTGCAGTCAGTTCATTACATATTGTCACTCCTCCCTCCTCAGGAGGATGACTCCTTACACTCTTCCCCTACTCCAGTGCTGTATCCCTTCCACAAGAGACAGCCTTCCACAAACTTCTCCAACATGAGTTGTCCCCACAGACTGCAGTTCTTCAGGAACTGCTCCAGCATGGGTCCTTACACGGGGTCTCAGGTCCTGCCAGGAGCCTGCAAAATGTCCACAAGGTCACAGTCTCCTTTGGGAATGCACATGTTTGGGAATGGGGCCCTCCAGGGGCTGTTGGTGGATCTCTTCTACCGCATGGTCCTCCACGGGCTTCAGGGGCACAGCTGCCTCACCCTGGTCGTCAGCACAGCCTGCAGAGGAATTTCAGCTCTGGCTCTTCCAACGCCTCCTCCCCCTCCTTCTGCACTCACCAGAGTTGCTTCTGTCACACGTTCTCACTCCACGCTTGCAGCTGCTGTTCTGCAGCAGTTTTTTTCCCTATCATAACCATGTAATCCCGAAAGTGTTCCCACTGCCACTGATGGGCTCGGCCTTAGCCAACAGCAGACTCAACTGAATCTGTTGGTTATTCTCTACTCATCTACAGATCAGGATTTGTTTAGCTCCAACACTATCAGCAGGCCTGCGAAACAGTTTACCTAAATCTGCCCGCTCTCATAGTCTCAGAGATGTTCTAAGGCTGGTATTTTCTGTGGCTTTCCTCCCACATAGCAGGCAAATTTTTTCACCTAAAGCCTGAGGGAAATCCTCCTCAGGATTTTGGAGTCATGCAAGAAATAAGTAGAAAGGAGAGTAGATAAGAATGAGTACTTCCCTCCCTCTGGTTTTGCAAATGTCTCGATACTTTTACTCATGAAGTTATAAGGAGCTTAATCTATTTATACAGCTGTGAAGTACTACACTCTGACACCAGAAGAAATCTCTCCCATCTTCCAGATCTTTTGTAGAACAAGGTAAAGAAAGTCTTACAATAATTTCTGGACCAAGCCTAGAACATCTACTCAAAGATAGATACTCTTCATAAAGATTTCCAGTGTATATTTCAAGACTGCAAGAATCCTCCATTTCCTCTAAGAGGTGTTTATTTTACATTTACAGTGCCTACCAGCACTTCTTATTTCTTTGACGAGTTTTGTTCTCTAAATCACTGAATGATAAAGTATGAAGTGGCTGGGAGGAAAAGAAAACCTAAATACTGTACAGGCATATTTAGCATGGAACAGCATGAGCCATATAGCATCAAACATCCTTATGGTGCTGCAGTGCACATTCCACCTGATCTGTACTGCTCCATCAGAAAGGTAAGACAAAGAGGAGTTAGAACCTACTTTAACTAAAACTCACTGAAAATAGGAAGTCTAAAATATCACATTATTTCACAGAGAGAGATTCCTCTGCCCATTTTCAAAAGTATTTAAATCCAAGAAAAGAGCACTAACATTTCTTTCCAAAAATCTTAAAATACAGAAAGAAAACAAGTATTTTGAGGAGCTTAATTTTCTTTTGACCTTTACTTCACCATGCTCTGACTTTTTTGCTGTTTCTGGTTTACACTGGAGCCAGTTAAATAGAAACTGGACCGATGGCTATTCCAGCAATATTATCTCTACTTCATTGTGTATCACTAAGTGTTTCATGGTAAACAATTCCCACCCCAAACATAGCTCTGCAAGTATGTTCAGCAATCACATTTACTAATGACAAAGCATTCCTGAATGCAAATCTATCTAGGTCCACTGGTCAAAAATAAGAGATTTACATTATTTTTTAACACGGTACAGTAAGTTCTGACTTTACATTAGCTTGAAATACAGACATAGCTTATAAAAATAAATCTAAATATTGATCTGCTTCCTAAAAATAAAACAGCAATAGAGGATATTTCACACATACTGAATGACAATTGATGACTGCATGGAAATAAAAGCTTTGAGCATCTCTTCACTGAAATCCAAAACAAATTTATTTTTCCTATTTCTCTTGAAAACATAAGCTTAATACTTTATCATTGTGAGTTTACAATACACATTTCTAAATACATTTAAAGAAACCTCTTCTAATATTAACTTGGACAAGTTATGTTCTTGGTACATGGAGATCCTTGAGGAATAAAGCTGCAACAGCTCATGAACTCAAGAGATGTGGAAAGGCAGCATTACACTTGTAGCCACTTGTCAAAAACAAGCATGAAGAGAAAATCTTTCCACAGCCCCATGTGGCTACCAGACAGCAAAACCCTGACACAAAGGCTGAGATCTCCTTCAAGCAAAGGTCCACCTCCACTCCAAAGCTACAGAATGTGTGTCTGGGTATCCCAGAGACAGCCACAGCTCTTCAGACAATACCAACTGCAAGCTCATGCCACAACATCCACATCAGGAGAACAGCCCTGAGGACACCCTCCAGTCACAGAGCATCAGCAAGAGAGAAGATTACAGATCAAAGTTTAAGTCCAAGCGCTGAAGTCTCAGAAGAAGCCTGAGCTTTGTGTCCTATTGATGACCACTTGAATGACTTCTATAAGGTTCCATTTCCTGTTCCAGTATCTCCCCATCTCTTCACAACATTTTATAGCTGTGAAATCTCTTCCCCTTTCTGCTAAAGGCAGGAGGGCCACCCAGAAAAAAGGCTGCACACCCTGTCAGATATCAAACTATGTATTTTGAGACAAAACAACAACACAATGATATTTTAGAACAATTAGAGTCTCAAGCATGAGTGTCTCTGGATACTAAAGGATGCAAAAGGAATCTGTCACTTGTGACATTTGGAAACAAAATTATTTCACACAGTAAGTGGCAGTCATTATAGGCCAATGTTAATTACACTACTTATTCTGACACTGCCCACAGATAACACTCTGCAAAATAAAGGCAATTTATTAGACTGTGAAAATCTTAAGACAGATGCTTTATTGTAGGGCCCAATGCCTCTGCCCAGTCCTTTGCTCACCCAGCTTAATCTGGTTAGACACAAACAAGACATGCTTTCATCAGCCTGGTGCTCTGCTAGGGTTTCAGCAGTGCCTACCACATCTTCCTCTTCAGATGAGAGTCCCCCTGGCTCAGAGCATGGGGGAGCAAGTGACACCCCATCTGCAGAAGGCCATCAGCGTGTCTCAATACAGGCAAAACTCTGTACTCCTGGAGACAAACTGAGGCCAAGAGCTGTTATGCAGGCATGCCTATTGTCCAAGACAATATGGTAGATCATGTTAAGCTGCTCTGAAGACAACAAGGATCCTCTCTATCCTTTGGACCATTTCTAACAGTGCCGCTGCGTTTTCTTTTGAGGTTTTTGTAGAGAAAAAAGCTGTCTCCTCTTTTCAGACTGGTTTCAATGAAGCCAACATATGAAGGGAGATTAGGCCTAAACACTTCTGAAAGGGCATCTTTCTCCTCTTCCACTTTGCTACTCCTTTCTTTCCTCATACTTGCACATTTCCACAGAAGACCTAAGAGTCCTTCAAACAGCATTCAGGTTGCTCTACATATATATTCACATTAAAATAATGTCAACTTTTTCCATTTATATTTTCCAATTTATTTCAATGCAAGCCTGGCTGTGAAGAGATTCTTATTTTAAAAAAGACAGGCTGTTTCCATAAAACACAAAATATTACACTTCGAAAATTCTGTTCTGAAATAAAATGGTTCATGTGACAGCTTTCACTAAACTAAAAGGGTGTGAATTAGAACAGGTTTCATTATGCTTGTGAAAATTAATCTCTCTGAGCCCTAAATGAAAGCACAGTTTGCTTTCTTCATGCGTCTCTCAAGTACTAATTTCAATAGCCAAGACACAGATGGGTAGCAAATGGTGTTTTGTAAGAGACCATTCATTGCAATTTTTTCCTTGGTAAGTCAAACTGGAAATTGATTCATTTGTCTGCAATTCAAGCCATGAATCATCTCAGTTACCAGCAGATAGGTGGGAGAAACTGAAATGCAAACAGTACAAAAACTACTGGTGGTGCAATGCTTAAACACAATTCAACTGACAAAACCTCCCATAGCTCCATTTGAGCTCAGCTCAAGACCCTTCCCTTCAAATCATGCAGTTTGTGTGTATCTGCACCTATAGCAGTACCTATCTCAGTGCAGAATTCTATCTCCACTTCAACAGTCTCTTTGTGATTTGCCTCATAGGCAAAACAAACCTTCAGGCAAAGCCCTGAAACACCAAAGGTATTTAAAACCTTAATGAGGATGTAGGTAGAGAGATCTTACTAATTTAGGAGGAAAGTTTACTAGCTAAACAGTTTCCAGGATTAGATCTCATTGCTGTAAATCAGGGTTTAAAAGCCTGTTTTCTCCATTCTTTCAGCCTGGAGTTACCTTCAAAAATGAAGTGCCATTCCTCCTGAGGGCTGGGCTGGAGACAGCATTCAATGATCTGTGCTACCACCTGCAGTCCACTTGCCACCACAGGGACAGTCCTGCCATTCACCCGCTCAGGGGAATTGGTATGAACCTGTCCCCTGTTGCACGTGTAGATCTTAGGAAAGAATCAACACCTTCCCGAATAAAAGAATCAGGAGACACAAACAGAGTGAAGGGTGATGGGAAGAATGCTTGGATCCAACAGCAAATTGGAACACAGGCTGCATTTTCACCAGATGCTTTGCCATCAGGATGGATACTGGTGGGGTCTGCTGTCTGTGCTCCTGCATGCCTAGTGTGGAAAATCACATCTTTAGAAAATAAACCATCCTTTTGGTAGAGAAGTGTTTTTGTTAGAACTCTGTGGTCTGTCTCAGAATAAGATGTTCTGTTTTCCAAAGGTTTATTTGTTTTACACACACACACACTAGCCTGGGTCTATTAAATTCAGAACTCTTACGACAGTATTCCCTTTCTTTGTTCCACCCTTTGCAGCTGCAGAACAGCATGATATTCATAAGAAAATAATGGAAAAAAAAAAAAAACCTTGATTTGGTTTTCAAACATTAACCCACTAAAATTGTTTCTGTTTGGTACTGTTTTTTTCATCATTGGAATCCAAACTCTCCTGGACATATATATGCCATGTTTCACACAAGGAGAGCTAAGGACCTTACAGAATTTGGACTTTTATACACAGCTTTTTCATTATTGTTTGCAGATTAGGTATAGTCTTTAAAACAGAAAGTAAAAATGTAATTGGGGCCAGGCTGTTTCCAACTGTCCAGCTGCTCACCTCTGACCAAAGCACTAAGCTTGAATGACCTGTGTGAAAACAGGATTATGAAATGCAAAAACCTACTAACAATCTTTGAAATCTGCATACAAGAACTGCTCCAGATAAGGATCACACCATCTCTCTTGATAAGGGTTTTTAAAAATATTACTAGAATATTTTCTAGAATTTTAAAAATATCCAGCTTTACTCTGGTAGCATCTTTTAAATCAAATACAAATAGTACCACTGAAATGCAAGTGTTACATAAAGAATGAAGGAGAAACGTTTGGGCAGGAATTCCAAAACCTGTGTAAAAAACCCACTTTGTCTGTTAAAAGTCTTGGTCAAGCCCTTATGTTTCCTCTTACCTCAGTTTCCATACATAGAAGTAGAAAAAGAGAATTTGGTATGATGATAAATACAACACTGTTTCTTAGATTATTTCTTAGGTGCTTACATTCCACAGTTAGTAGGTGTCTTCTAAGCATCTACAGCTCTGCGAAGGAAATCTGAGGATTTCACCTGACAGCTGGTGTTTCCAGCTCTGCCCCATTCTGGATGTTATCAGCACTTCCTAGAACTGATGACATGCTTGTGTACCAAGTACCTCAGCTGATGCATTCTTGCCCCTCCACACTTGGCAAATCCAACTTCTCCTACAATCACTGAGTGAACACGCTGCCTTTTTTTGCCATCCTCGCTAAGGATGTACAACACAACAGGTAGTTATGCATAGGGATAACGTATCAAGAGTCCTGGGCAGAAAGATACAGAAAATAGTGGTCTGAGGTTACAGATACACAGTCCCACAGCCCACCCAGGTGGGCTTCCCACTTGCCTTCAGTGAGCTTAACACTGAGAAATAGTGGTTTCACCTTAATGACAGAGGTCACAGCTCTCTGCTTAATCAAAAGAAACCATTAGGAATGACCATTCAATTAAAGTAAAAATTCTTCCAGAATAACTGGTTTTAAAACTGTGTCTGTATTCCCAAAGAAGAAACTTAGTTTTCTACCACTTTAGGCTTTTCTTCTTAAAAAACCTGATTTCACATCCTAGAACTCTACACTTTTTCTACTAAGAAATCAGTCTCATTTCATTTGTTCTTGATTTTATCTACCCTTTCCAATTTCAAGCAAAAGTAATGCATTATCAGTTAACAGATATTCTTAAAATCTTTTGTGTGTGGGTTTTTCTGTTAGGAATGGAACTAGCACAGTTAAAAATGTCTAGCACAATTGATTTATCTGTGCCTCTATGGTGAAAAATGTCTTTCTGTAGCTTCCTGAACCACAGGGACACTGTCCTTCGCTCTAGAAAATCTCTGAAAATAAATCTCCAGTGGGAAATTTTGCTTTGCAAAAATCACAGTAACATCAAGATGTCTCCCCATACAAAAAAAATTATTGCCTAGTTCCCTAAGTTCAAGATTGCATAAATCTTTCACATGTCAAGACAAGTGTTGGTCATCTTTTTATTCCTTTTCAGCTGAGGAGTAACAGAAATCTGAGCAACTAAGGTTAGATTTCAGAAGACCTCAAGCCACAGAGAATCAGAAACTTGTGCATGTGCATGTCATTCTTTTGACACACCAGCTAAGGATGATGCTAGTGAACATTGTCGATGCAACTGTCCATTTGTTTGTGGGTATTTTCATAGAAATATGTGCAGTGTTTACCAGCTTTGTACTTTGGAAGAGGTTTAAAATAGCAAACAAAGTTCTGAAGTCCTCAGATACACATTCTAAAGGTACCAGGCATGAATTTTTGTCCCTTACGTGTGACTCACAGGCAATCAACTACATCTCTTAGTTTACTGTTCACTGAGGACGATCAGAGCAGACTTCTGGCAACTTCAGATGACTGCAACACATTAAATCTGAGAGTCCTAAAACGACCTACCTGACAAGGAACAATACGATAGTTTCTCCAGCAGCCAAAGCACTCTAAGTAAAAGATCTGAAGAATACCTGTGCTTGATAACTACGTGGTTAGAACTCAACTACTCTAAGAGGAATCAGCCTTTCAGTCTGCAGGAAAAAAACCTTCCCCAAACAGCCAAATATACTTCCCCAGAATCCATGTGGGATCCAACTAACGCTAGAAGTTGAGATCGTTTTCGCTGGGGCCTGGGCGCCCTGTTCGGGGACTCCTCTGGGATATGCCGGCGCGATGCTGAAGGGCACCAGCAGCGGCCCTGAGGCTGAGCCCGGCCCCGCTGCCCGCCTGGCGCAGGCGGAACGCTCTCTCTGCGAAGCCGCCGCTCTGCTCGGGATGGAGAGCTCTGGAGGGAAAGCGATCCCCGCTGCGTCCTGACCCGCCGGCAAGGGGCGCCCGGAGACCCCGTCCCAAAGGGATGCTCTAGCCAAAGTAGGGGCGCTCCCACCTTCCCCGAACTTCAGTCCCACGCCCCGGCAGAAGGCACTGCTCTCGGGAGCCGGCATAAGCGAGGTTGCTCAGCCGGTCCCACTGCAGCAGTCCCGGGGCAGCAGCGGCGAACCCCGCCGCATGCCGCCGGGACGCCCCCGGCCAGCCCCGCCCGGCACTTACCCCAGAGCAGCAGGACGGGGAGCTGCCGCCGGCGGCTGCCCTGCGCCTCCATCCCGGAGCGGGCGGCAGCGGCGGCGAGCGGCCGCGGCGGACGGAGCCCGCATGGGGCGGCCGGTCCGCAACTGCACAGAGCCCGAGCCCGCCTCAGCCCGCCCGCCGGGGAGCCTCCCCTTCATGCCTCGGCGTCCAGCCCCGGGCGGCGGCGGCAGCGGGGGCGGGCGCGCAGGGGAGCAGCTCCCCCGCCCCCGGGGGCTCCCAGCGCCGGCGGGGCGGACCCGGCGGCCGGGCCGGGGCAGGCACGTGTGAGTGTGCTCCGTGTGCGGCCACAGCAGCGTGGGCACGCCTCCCGCTCCTCCGACAGCCACGGCGGGAACGACGCCGCTCCCGGCCCGCGGTCTGTGTGGGTGCCTAGGGGGAAGGCACCTACCTACCCGGCACGGGAAAAGGTTCCGGTCTTAAGTGTCCGAGGGATTCAGGGACTCTTCACCCCTTGCCCTGGGAGCCAGAGCAGCTTCTCCTCATCCTATCACAACATCCTGGCGCGGGGGGTGAAGACATGAGGAGCTGGAGGGCCACCTGTGTAAGCCCACCTGCAGCCCTTGCATGGCATCGACATGTTGGCATGCTCAGTATTTACAGCTGAACGTGGCCGGTGAGCTGGCCTGACCCCACACAGACCCAGAGCAGCCTGGCGTTCTAAGATGCTAAGTGTATTTTTATGTTGCCATTTCATCTTTGCCTGTCTCTTTTCAGAGATGGTACAGCTCCTGATTTTCATCAATATTTAAAGGCTGCTTTCATGGAGTTCTCTCTCTAGGAAATTAGCATCTCCATCAAGAAACTCTAGACCGGGAAGCTGCTAAAGGCAACTTTTCTTACCTAAAAATAATAGTATTGCTCAGTAACAAAGACCCAGAGTGTTCTTCTGGGTACATGGATGCTCCACCTCAATAACTGCTTTTTAGTAGAACATTAAATCACTGCCATTATTAAAGGTCAAATGTAGCATAAAATTTCAAATTTTAAAAGAATTTTCAGGCCACACACAAGAGCAAAGGGTACTCTTGGGTATCAGTCAGCTTGTTCCCATTGACTTTGTATGCTTGCCTAGCACATGTATGCTTCCAAACACTTGTGGAGAGCGGGACCCCAACATAGGAGCAGAATTATGCACTGCATGTGCCTTTGTAACCACTGTTTTTAGTACACAACCTTTGTCTGATTTATGCTGTTATCTAGGCTGAAGGAAATGGAAAACTTTGGAAACCACAGAGAAGGCTGGGAATCTGATGTTGAAATGGCTCTGCAGACTTTTAAGTGTGTCAATTAGAATGAACCTCCTATCACTTGTGTGCCATTTCTTCCACTTAGCTGGAAGCAGATCTTGTAAAATACCATAAACCATAAATAAACCATAGCTCAGGGAGATCATCCTTCAGCAGAGGGGCTGCCATTTCTGCTTTGTAAGGAGTGTTTGCAAGCTGCCCCTGCCAGAAGGAACTGCAGCGAAGTGACAAGCGTGAAGGCACATACACCACACATTTGTTATACCATCTATAGCATCCTTTCTAACAGTAAGATCTTGATTTCCACCACAAATGCCTTTTCTTGCAAATCTGAAAATACAGTTAGTATTTTCAATAGACTGATCTGCAGAAGGTTAAGCATCATGCTTTATATGCAATATTATATGTTTAAAATGTTTTAAAAGTACAGTATATTATACAGTATAAAGGCAATATTTTTTGTAACACACATGGGAATCATGCTGACAGGTCTTTTTACATCAATTGCATTTATTCTCTTCGTCTGTTTCAGATGAAAAACTGGCAAAGTGAATGTTACTTCTTCCAACTCTCAAGATTCAGCAAGCACTTCCCATTTTGTGCTTGCAGCACATAGTTTGAAGGTGCAAACAGTAGAAGTAGAACAAATAGACAGAATTTATAGGTAAATGCAGTAATGCATGCTGCATTGGATCACAAGCCAGCTATGCTAGCTGGTATCTTCACCAATGTGGTCTAAAATGAGTAAGTCTGATTCACATTTGAACAAAACTGTGACAGCATTAGAATGGTTGGTAAGATGGTTCAAAAAACTGAGGCTATTTGCAGTTTTTCAGTAAGACTGCCCACTCCTCCCACCCTCCTTGTATTGCAGTAATGTGAACAGATTCACTCCAAAATGATTGCAAACATTTATGTTCTGCAAATCTGCCTCGGTAGCATCATGTACCTACACCAGCAGCAGAAATCCAATTCACCTTCAAATAAGAAATACTATAAATGCCCTTTGTTGTACAAAGCTCTGAATCCCATCCCCAACACACTAACAGTGTGACAGTGAAGTCAGACGCTAACAGTGACAGAACCATAGTCTGCTTTAATTTCTAGACATACAACCTCCAGAGATCACACTGCCACTTTCTCTGATACTCTGAAGATAGTGCTGCAATCACATTACTTCAGATGTTTTCTAAAATGCTTAAATCTGCTAATAAGAGTAAAAGAAAGTATAGCAGCAGATATGTAGTTGTTGTTTCAGTACAGGAAGTTCCTGGGGAGTCCGTGGTGAGAAGAGGTGGAAGAAATCAAGCTGGCCAGGACAGGTATTATTGCCAGCACTGCAGGGTTCAGAATGGTGCAGGATAAGGTAATAAACCTCCCTGCTCCAGAGCTGATCTGATTCAACAGGAACTGAAAAAATAATAAAATAAATTAAGAAAAAGCTGGAGATATTACACTACAGAAAATAACATTGCCTTCCCTTGTCACCTCAATAATTGGCCAAGAGAGAGGCTGCTTGCCTGTATGCTTGACTGCTTGACTTTGCCCAGTGTCAGATGAAAGCTTTCTTCACCCCTTCCTAGCACAGCAATTTTGTATAAAGGACACATTAAGATTTCAAGACCATGTTTTAATGTGATTGCTTGCTGGACTGAGATTTGAAAAAGTAGGCTTGGTTCGCCTGTGGTTTTAAACTGAAGTAGGTCATCCTTCCTATTTAGTGTTCCTAGAAGCATGCCATTCCTGCTCCAGAAATTTAAAAAAAAAAAAAAAAAAAAAAAAAAAAGAACCGAAGGTTATAANAAAAAAAAAAAAAAGGATCTGCAGGTTATTAAAATAATTCCTTTTTTTTTTAACCATCAATACAGAAAATGTAAAAACATGATAAACCACACCCCTCCCCCTGTTAAAAAGCAGCTTCCTCCTGCAGCTCAAAGGCCCCACTGTGGTATATTGACTGTACATAATACCCAAATTTAGTTTACATGTTTTCAGATGTGATGAGCTGAAACTTCATGCCTATATTACCTCACGTGAAGGAGGAGAAGAAAGAACAATTTTTTTTATGTAAAGATTTTAGACTTCTTTACATAAGAACAGTCATGGAATACAGAAGTACACAAATATCTCGCCAGCCTTCTAAAGCTTAAATTTTAAGCCATGTATGGATGTGCTCTGCGATTTCAGCAGAGTTTCCATGTTCAGAGCAAAGCATCTAGGGAGTGTTCACGTGTTGCAGATTGTACTCTCTTTCAAAAGTGCTGAGCTGTGAGTATTTAGCACCTCTAAGACCTCTAAGGACCTTTTATTTTATATACTGAGCTCTGACATGACAGCCTTCCCACAACACAGCACGTGGACTTTGTTTGAAAAAAGCGGAATATTCAATTAATTTGTTTCCATACTGGTTTCTAGTACAGTAAATTGTCTTGATTAAAAAGAAAAAACAACCAACAATAACCAAAAAACACACTCAAAGAACTTCTGTACCCTATGCCATCAATACCAACACCTGCCAAATAAAAATTGAAAATTCCATATGTGCCATGATGCAGGTCAAGGGAAAGCAGACAGGTTTTATGGAATAATGGCAACCACCTCTTCCCTCTCTCTGGAGAGAAACTTCCCAGTCAAGGGTCCTCCACCAAGGCACCACCCTTTGTTTTAAAGCCAGCAGTGCAAAACTCTTCCATCAAAGGACCTGAGTGCAAGCTGTAGGAACTGGGATATCTTGCTCATTCCCATGTGTTGTTCTTTTACCAAAAAGAGTATCCCAAGACCACTGGTGACTGTATGCCATGCACATCATAATTTTCTCTTCTTGTTGTGCACAGCTGTTCTTTTTCAACATCAGCCAAAAGCTTTGTTATAACAGAAAATCTCTGTAATTTGTCTTAGAGATGGGAAACAAATCATGCCTTCATTTTTAATGTAAATGTAAACACAAGCAAAACACACACAATGCTCTATTCCTTCTAGACTAAATAAAACCAAAACTAATTTTAAAGATTTTGAACACTTCACTGTCAGTTATGTTCTACATAGAAATGAATTTTGTTTTTTGTGACAGGCTGGCTGAGCCGTTTGGAAAATGCCAAGAAAGAATATATAGATTCTCTCCCATACATGGTTGTGTCTCTGAGAAATTACTCAGCTTGGAAAATCAAGGAGAAAGATACAAGAAGAGAAGTGGAAACACACACCAATGGGTTTTGTGGGTTTTTGTTTGTTTGTTTGTTTGTGATTTTTTTTTTTTTGTTGGGTTTTTTCTTTTAGAAATAATAACACTGTTAGAATTTATTTTCATACAAAATCTTACAGAGCTGAAGCCTGAAATATATCCAAAGGAACATTTAAGGATCCTTTTATAACCATTGGAACTCAGCTGACTCCACAGAGATTGGTGAGATAGCAACATAAACCTACTGCAAGAAAAAGCAGAAAAGCCTATTTGAGTTCAGTCTGAGCATAGGATTTCTGATTCCATATCTGGGCTCTGATTAGTGCAGTTCTGAAGCAGCATCTCCTCACATGAAAACAGACTATTGTCCTTCCTAGGTGCATGAATGACTGGCTTTAGGGTTGAGCAAGACAGATCATAGGACACTTCTTAAATGAGAAATTCCATAAATCTCCATTCTATGGAAAAAAAAAAGCAGCACTATATAAAATGGAAGATACTGGTATAGTAAATAGAATGTTATTTGGTGGCACAAAATGAGTGCAGTACATGACATTTCTAATTATCCAGTCCTAATTCTTCGTATAATTGTCCTTCTAAAGTAAAATAGAAAATAAAAAAATTAATCCTAACATGCTTTCATTAAGGCTGAGTTCAACCTGCTACTGCTTTCACACGTATTTTTATCATATTAAATCATCCTATTTTAATCTTGCCATCTTTACATCCCCAAGGCAACCCCGGTTCATGCACAGAACACTCACACTTTTCACTGATAATCTCACAGCATTTCCTACAAATTGCATAAAATGTGAAAGCAGGCAGAAACATTGCCTTGTGCTGTTCTACTTAACCAATTTCCCTCGAAGTGCCGTGGTGCAGAGCTCCACCTTCCAGTACTTGAAGAGAGGACTAAGAGAGCTTCTCCTTCATCATGCATTCACTTTATTAGTACTACCTCCCTTACTCCTGACTGGGAAAAATTCACAGTAAATACTTTCACTTATTAATGAGAAATTTGAGAAAATTTGCTGGCAGTGTGCCTGAAGAACATCACTGATTGTGACTGACATTTAAAAAGGGGAAGGGAGGAAAGAAAGGTGGTGTTTCAGAGACACCATTGCTTGTGTTTTCCATCTCTTTCATAAATCTGCCCAGGGATTGCAAATGTGTCCATTCACAAGGGTTCTTTTACTATTTGACTACATACTTTCATGTCTTGGGATTCCCTTCAAATGATCACAGTAAAGGAAACCAATTATTTCCCCCACATAGGAATGAAACCACTGTTTGCATTTACAAGTGCATCAATTAAAGGTTTAATTGAGTTTATTGCACTTGCAGAAAGGAGAGCATCTGCTCAGGTTCTGCTGACCTCAAATGATGGAGTATCTCAGTGTGACAAGTGACCATAGCTCTCATTTGAAAAAAATGATGTTTCATCTGGGGCAGCACAAAAATAACAACAGGTGGGAACAGTGGGTTGACAATTTATCTGGGTTGCACTCACTGTCTTTGCCCTATACCCAACAGCACTGTAGGCTGCTGGGACTGGTGTGCTCAATCTCTGATTCACAGAGAACCAACCTAAATTTTAAGGAAATTCCTATTATTAAGAAAAGTGTGTATTTACGTGTTAGTTGACATGAAATAATATCAATCCAAATGAAGTATAAATGATAGAAGAGAGGAAATATTATCTTTTCAAATGTTTGCTTTTTATGAAAGGACTTTTTCATCAAAAAATTCAATTTACCAGATATGTAGCCTTTCATATTGAATTGCTGTGAACATCTCTCACTATTTTCAACTCTAATAGTAGAATGATCTGCATCTCATGGAAGTATCAGTTAAATCTTACTCAGGATCTCTTCTTACTATCACTTCTTTTTGCTGTAAATTTAGAAAATATCAAAAAAAACAAAAAAGTGAGATAACAATAGTTTCCACAACAATTTTACCAGATACTAATTTTTTCCATGTAAGGGAAATGAACAAATAATGTAGATGAGCAAAAGTGCTTTAAATAATCTAGATTAACTGACATAGGCAGCTATTTTTTTAGTAGACACATATATAAAATATTCAAAAGGTGAGCTATCTTTGTCATTGTCTCCAGAGATTTTTAAGTCAGAGGAAGGATGTGAGTATGTGGACACAGGAGTAGTGTACCACTGGCCACATGCACATTTGCCATTTCCAACTACTATATCAGCTACTGAGTTGCAACTCAGTGATTTCAGGTGGAATTTACTGCTTTATCTTAGCAGGCATTGTACAATGTTGCACTAGAGGAAGTGAGACCTATCAGAAAATATGAAAGCTCCCCCAGCCCAAAAGTCAGCCCAAGATTTCAAGTTGACAATAAAGTTAAACAATGTTGAACACAACAAAGGTAGGGTTGGGTTTTTTTGCACTGCTGATGCAAGAGCGTCATTTGCCTTAATCATACACTAGAGCTTCAAATAAATGTGAGCTTCAAAACCACCTTCAAACAGAAAAACCCAGAACAAAAATAATTATAATATTATGTAATTATAATTTCCCAAAAGTACTTAAAATGCATGTTGGAGAAAAAAAGAATCCTAAATATTTAACCAAAAAACCAAAACCTGTTCACACTGTAAATTAGGCAACCACTTTTAAAAGACAATATTACCTCCAAATATTTTAAACTTGCTCTGTCTTTTATACGTATGTCCCAACTCTTCCTCTATCCGAGCCACCACTGTTAACTTTTTGTCTGCCTTTCAGAATACTGCTATTCTAATTCTGAATAAAGTAGAGGCCTATGAATGAGCTTGCGGTGAAAGCTGGGTTCACAGTTTGATATAGAAAGTCCATTTCTTAAATGAATAAATTTCCTTTAACAGATTCTTTGTCATTTTTCTTCCTTTCTGGAAGAAATAAATAAAAGGATCTGCCCTGGTTTCAGCTGGGATAGAGTTAAGTTTCTTCTTAGCTGGTATAGTGTGATGTTTTGAATTCAGCACAAGACTGATGTTGATCACACACCGATGGCTCAGTCATTGCTCAGCAGTGCTTACCCTGAGCCAGGGGCTTTTCAGGCTCCTGGGCTCTGCCAGTGAGGAGCTGCACAAGAACCTGGGAGAGAGCATGGCCAGGACAGCTGATCCAAACTGGCCAGAGGGATATTTCAGACCATAGGGCAATATGTTCAGTATATAAACCCGGGAGAGTTGGCTGGGAGGGGCTAATCGCTGCTGGGGGATGGGCTGGACATCAGTCAGTGGGTGATGAGCAATGGTGTTGAGCGTCACTTGTTTCTATTGGGTTTTATTACCCTTGTCTCTCTTTTCCATTACAATTGTCAGTAGAAGTAGTAGTATATTTTATTTTGTTTCAATTATTAAACTGTTCTCCTCTCAGCCCATGAGCATTGTCTCTTCTTTCCGGTTCTCTTTCCACTGGGGTGAGGGTAGCAAGGTAGCAGCTACATGGCTCTTACTAGCTGGGGTTAAACCACAACAGATATTTTTGGTGCCCAATGTAGAGCTCGGAGGATTGAGATAACAACAGATCTGATCAGAGCTTGTTAAAACAAATTACTTTAAGGAACTGTTGAATAGGTTTAATTGTTGCTGCCCACCGTGTTGTTTCATTTGCTCCCTGCGTGTGTGCTCACAGGCACATTATAGAACAGTGTTCTTGATGCACGTGTTCCCTGTGGTGATGCAGATCGTCGGTGGGATCTGGGCTAAAGTTATAACTCTTGTTCCTTGCAGGAGTGGTTTATGACATGATAGAATCGCTGGTCATGAACCAAATCCTATGTGTGTATGCTTGGCACTGCATCACCTCTGAACCTCGGGAGCCATCTGGTGGGAACTGTTAACAATCACACTTTTTT
>VWYO01021404.1:97825-167138 GCA_013400275.1 Rhadina sibilatrix | reverse complement strand
TTTTTTTTTTTTTTTTTTTTTTTTTTTTAGCTGGTGCTCGTAGCGTCAAAATGACCTAACTTTCCTGAGCATTTCTTTGATTTGTCCATTTTGCTGAGTATGAGTATGACAGTTTGCGAGATGAGCTCAGAAAGCCCAAGCGGGAGATTGTTCTTCAGGTAAACACTCCCAAGGATTTACAAAAAAAGCCGTATATGTAAGAGACGGGCAAGGATGTTTTCTGCAATAACACATAGATTTACTTTTCTCAAATATATTTTCTGGAACTTGAAAAATGTTAATTAATTGATAGTAGAGCTTCCATTAAACTCCAAAGATGCTGATCTTCCTTAAGAAACTATGGAATGATGTGCTGTAAGTTAGAAGACTTAAGCAAGAAAGCATTAGTACTATCTAGACATCATATTAATGAGTTTCCTTCATTAAAGAAATCCTTTGAAGAGAATTTTCTTCACCAGATAAGAGAAAGTAATTATTGGCGGGGAGAGGATGTGGGTCACAGCAGAAAGGATGCCATGCTCTACCAACGAGAGACACCCTGTGGTAACAGCCTGAACTGCCATTTCTGCAGTTGCCTGCGAAGAAACAGCAGAATTAATCATATACAGAGATTTAAAAATTGCTTATAAAGCCATCTCTTTTAATAATACAGATAACAAAAGGATATATCCGATATAAAAGTGGCAATTTCAGTTTCCAAAATGCCACTCACAAATTTAAGCTCATCTTTAAGTTCACAAATCAAAATGTTGTTTTTCATGCCTTCCTCTCCCCTTGCCTGAGGTGAGAATGTCCATGCAGCTAGAGCTCTCATTCTGTCACATCCTCTATTAAATCAATTCACAATGAACACTTTTGCCATCAGTGCCAGACACCCCCACCATCTCATCACATTAAGAAAATCCTATTGCCTTTTTTTCAAATGTCTTGTCTTCACTTAAAAGATCCTTCAAAACCCTCCCCAACTCTGCCTTTTGCTAACATCTTTGTACACTTACATTTGTATGCTAGACCTCCTACTTCCCAGACAAAGGATACAGAGGAAAATCGAGGCTTTCCTGACTGTAAGAGCCAAAAGAACACACAGACTCAGAGGTCACTACAGCTTTGGTCAGATGAGCTGGCATGATGTACCCAAGCTGTCTGTTGAGGTCTCTTCAGCTCCTCAGCTCTACTCTGCTGCTCCCACCCAGGGGAGGTCATGCAACAGACATGCCCCAAGAGGCAGCACGTTAACTGGCCCCCTCTCTGCCATTAAGAAAGCAGCTGGGCCCCAGCCAAATTGCTCAAAAAAAGTTCTGCCCTCTGCAGAACAGAGGTGCTGCTCCATGCTTCTCTGCAGGTGTACATCAGTGCCCCAAAAACAAGAGGATCAAGTAGGGCTGCTGCAAGGTAGATGGTTTTTCTAATACAGTAAAATTACAGCGAGGAAAATGGGGCATTTTGTTCTTCAGAAGGTTCCCTGATAATTCCCATGTGTGTTGAAATAACACACTGGTTGCGGAACTTTTCATTGGATGTGCATGGTGTCTGTAGCTCTGGGAAGGCAAAAGATAACACTGGTTTACATTTTCTTCCACATCTACCAGGCCAGCTAAACATGCAGCCACTCCCTTGCCTGATTTTATCAAAATGGGTGTAGCATAAATAGTTTAATCTAATGGAGATAGGAGGAGAGGTTAACCTGGCCTATGTTCACACAAACTGGCTCAAGGGCAAGTATATGTGCCTTTTTATTGGGAGCTTCATCGGAATGAATCTCAGACTCAACTGAAACCAATTTGATGGCAACTGAAATACACAGATAGAGAAAAAACCTCAACACTTAAAGAATCTGAAAAGATTATTTAATTCTCAAAGTATTAAAAAGGTAACTGAAATATATATATTTTTTTTCCATTAAATGAATATTTCTGGACATAAATAGCATCAAGGTAAGCTGTAGTGTAATAAAATCAGATCAAAGTATATGGTTAGCAGCCTCTGCATGTATTATGTTGTATTGGACACAGGAAGAGCTGGGAAGCAGCAGCAGTGAACTGTGCAGCAAGTCAGGAACCCTTCCAAGCACAGGCTCTTTTATGCAAGGAAGAACCTCTGGGGAAATGGACCCAAGGGAATAGCAGAGCTCACTTCCATTCCAAGCTTGCAATGGGCGAGAGAGGCAAAATATCAAACCCCTGCAGAAAACAAAAAGAAACAAACGAACGAAAAAAACCCCACAACTTTCATTAAGCATTAATAAAGCTTATAATGCTTCTTTTAAAGCAGGTTAGCTGGTGCTCAAAATAAAAAGTGAAATAAAAAGAAGTATAGCCAACGTTGTCTTTCAGTCTGTAAAAACTTTTACAGGAAACAAATAAAACTCTAACAAGTAAAGCCAATGTTGTATGGTGAATCTCAGGCTAAGAGAAACTTTCAGCCCAGTGAAAAAGAGCATTGAAAAGGAAAAGGCAGCAGCTCAGTGCATGATTTCCCACAGTTCACAGCAGAGGCAATAGGAGCAAAAAAAGGAGCAATAGGAGCACTTCTGACTGAAAGACTGAAAAGAAAGAAAAAAAAAATTACCACCACCTTCATTATGAATTCCCAGAACAGATATATACCTTTAGATATTTGAATATTCTCAGTTCTGGAATTTAAAATGCTTTAAAGTTGGAGAGAGGTGGAGATTTGCTCATCTTCCACAGAGAGAAATAATTTCTCTTTTTTTCTGGACAGACAAGTGGTGTTCCCCTTAAAATCCAGTGATCCTATGCTGCATAAAGTCTGCACATTCTACTTGAGATTAAAACTATCTTTACGATAATTTTGCAAAAATTTCTTGGGTAAAATCAAGCAATATCAATGCAGCTGTGCATTAGACAGCAAAATATCCTTAACCTTAGTACCTGGAAGAATGATAGAAAAGGTCATGCTGGATGTTATTGAAAAACTTCTAAAAAATAATGTAATCATCAGTCACAGTCTACATGTTTTCTTCAAAAGTAAAGCTTCTTTGTCTAGGTATAAGACTATTAAAAAAAACCCAACCCTACAAAATACAATTTTGTACAATTGCTGCATTTAGGATTACCCAGAGGCAGCTTTGAATCTCTGGCCACACATTTGTTGAAACAGGTGTTAAATTTCTGTTATGAATTATTATACTACACACAATAATTTTCATACAGGGTACTTTTACTTGAAGGCAGTATGGAGAGAAGCATCAGGTACAATGTTCCTTCCCTTGTTTCTTTGTAAGATAGCTCATACAGTCTTGCCTGCTTTGTTGTTGACTGATGCATATTTTAAGGAGAGAAAAAGGAGCTTTGTAAGCAAAGTTCATACTTGTTCAGAAGAATTGACCTGTAGTTCATAAATTTGAGTTTAAGAATATTAATTTTAAAGGTGTAGGATTATATTGGGAAGCTTGTTTCAGTTTCATGTATGACAACTTTCTTGCAACAGCAGTGTTTATTTGCCTTTTTCTATTGATAGGCTTTTATGTTGTTGAGATAGCTGTCTCCAAGTACCCAGCTGCTATATTGCTTCTTCCACAGTAAAAATCTTACTATCATTTTTTCAACTGCTCTGTGTGTGGCCAAAACATAATATGAGACTTAAATTATTAAGAGATCAGATGTAGCAAAGGTCATTTATAAAGATTTCTTACCTGTCCTTCAGTTTCATGAAGGTTTTCAAAGGAGAATATTTATTTCCTAAGTACTAGGTATTTCACTGAACTTAGTACAGTTACTGAATAGGGGAGTTCAGCAATTGCAACAGCAGAAAGCTCTTCTGGCAATTCTTAGCCTGCAAGAGAGAAAAATTTGCAAGCGACAGGAACAAAATACATTCCAGTAAATGAAATTAAAATATACTAATGAATAAAAAATACAATATGGTGAATAAAACATGGTACTGAATAAAGCATGATGAATAAAATACAAATTTAACAGTCTCTTTCTTTATATTGGAACTAAAAATTCAGCCTTTATCCTCTCTGTGATGCACATTATTGCATTTTGTGTTTAGAACATTTGCTTGAATATCGTGAGAATGGTTTTGGTTTTATCCTGGTTTTGTTTTTCAGGGTTTTTTTCTACATGCATCTCTTCTGTGTCTTTTAGAAATAAACCTCAAGGGACTTCGAGTACTCTTCTTCAGACACTTAAAGGAACATCATGAGCAGATGCGGTAGGAGGGAATTGAGTGCAACATCACATATCCTCATTCCACTGACAGCTGTGTGGTTTCAGTGTTGCTGTAACTCCTGTCTGGGCAGCCTTAACTGGAGCTTAGAAGACTGTCTCTACCTCAAAGTAGTATGTAGTTAAAGTTTTAGACAGCTTTCTGGACAGACAGTACAAATGGACTTGGATCCGCTCAGGTCTGAACTCAGTGAAGCTGACAATACTCCCATAAGGAAGAAAAGCAAACACCAAACAGGACTCAATCAGTATCTGCCTGTACTTGCAAAGGATAAGGTAACTTTATATGGCTAGGTCATCATAGTATTAATCCTTCTTCTCTAATAGCTGCATTCCAAGTCCCACACACATGGAAAAAGGAAGAGCAGGTCCAAACCATAATCACACTAGTGAGGCAGAAGACATGCAGGAACCCTTCTGGGAGAGGGCAGAAATCCTTGTTGCAGTAAGTCAGGCAAACACCAAAATGCTAAAGGTTGACCTGTATTTAAAACCAACAATAACAACCATAATTAAGAAAGAAATTAAAGAGAAGAAGGTGGGATACCTGAGAGCTAAAGCTCTAAAATTGTCGCAGTGGTGATCCTCATTTTGCACCAAAACCAAAGCTACCTAATTCTGCTAGCCCAGAAGCTAGCATATAGACATGAAACTGAAAATAGAAGAAAGGCAGGAGTTCGTGGGGTTCAGAAAAAGGAGGAAATAAAGGGCTGAACAATGGCAAGAAGAAAGCAGAACAAGAGCTACACAGACAGCAGAATTTACAAGGCATCTAATTATTCTGAAATAAGAGCTGTCTATTTTGTGTGTACAGAAAAAAGCAAGGACCATCTGTGGTAGCACAGTATGTGGCAAAATGGCCAGCCTTCATCTCCAGGTACAACCTGTTAGATTGGAGGGAGGAAGAATCACTACACTCTTACAGCTATAGTACAGTGTCCTCTGCCAGCAAAAGTGCCACTACTCATCCCAAAGAGGTGGACATTTGGCATAGCAAAAATCAAGCAAGTAACCTTACATCTGGCTGAGAAGTCATGGGTCATCTGAGATGGAGAGAATGGCAAGGTCAGACGGAAGAAAAGGTAGAAAAAAGGCAAGGATAAAAGAACATGTGGAATTCTGTCCAAATATAAGCAAGGTAATATGGAATCCAATTCTGTCATTTACTATTCACAACTCCTTAGCTTAGCAACTTGGATTGCCTTTTTATTTTTTAAGTGCTCTGTAAACATAAACAGGTCATGACCATTCACTTTCAATTTAACATCATATATTTAATCAATAAAACATGTTAGAATGTAAGGTAACATCAAAAAAACATTTGAATTCATGCTGTAGAACCTGTAAGCTCTGCTTAGTATACTCAGTCCATTAATTTTTGGTTTGTTTTGGCATTTCTTTAATAAATTGGGTTAAGAGTTGCTTTCATATTCCTACTGTAGATAAACAGAAACCTTGACAAATCAGCACTGCCTAAATGAAAAAAAGACATTTCCTTACCCTCAGATGATGAGGCCCAGTATTATTTCAAATAAATTGTTCTGATTATCTTAATGATGATCCTCAATACTACAATGACACCTTCAGCTCCTGCTACAAACATTCACTTTCAGTCCTGTTTGATCAAGGTTTCATGAACTGTTAAAGTATATTTAATGGCAGAATACTGTGCATTAATCTGAGCTTTTTGCCTTTTTTTTTNACTGTGCATTAATCTCAGCTTTTTGCCTTTTTTTTTTTTTTTTTTTTTAATTATCTAGAAGCTAACCAAGTCTCTAGTTTTACAGGTGAGAAGCTGAGTACCTTGTTTACCACTCAGGGCCTGATTATAGTACTCTCCCTAGATGTGTGTCTTGTGGCCATAAGTGTCCTGACATCCAGTTGGCCTATTTACCTGTGCTCCAATGCTGCATGTGTGGAGTCTGGGATACTGTTTACTCTGTCACTCTAATACTTTCCTTGCACTAAAGCTTAACAAATAAATGCAATCTTTCCTTATCCGGTTGCAAGTCTGTAGAGAATACACAGTTCTGACAGGAGGCCGGCAGTGTTTTACACAGATGAGATTCTAGTTACTCAACAACCAGCTTTGTCTCTTTTCCACATTTTTTAAATTGGCATTGGGTTATTTTTTTTACATGTCTTTTCAACATAGTCTTTTTTTCAGTATTACCACAGTCCTAGACTTTCTTTAAAACAGCTGAAAGGAGCAGGGTGCATTCTACCAGCCAAGAAGCTAATTCCAGGAAGGGAGTATCTTGGGGCACTTACCAGCTGACATGAGAGGCATGGCTGTGCGGCACTGTCGTGGTCTGCCTTTCTAAAATACATGTTGCAAAAACATCAGTAGAGTCCCCACAGACTGCTTAATATTGTTTAATATTGCTGGGTAAGTGGGATGAGATCCCCTGCTGTCAGCCAGGGGTTTGCTGCCTCCTCAGTATGGAATTTTACTCCTCACCAAGGGCAGTGTGTAAGACACATTCTGGTTATTGCATTTGCCTCTGCAGAAAAAAGAGGCACAGGGTATGGAGGCTGTTACATATCCTCTGTTATTGGGACTTTACTGCATAAAACACAGATTGGTGAATGAGCAGGAAATAAAAAATCAGTTTAGGGGGCCACATGTGAGGATACATGCACAATCTTTTGAACATCCTGCTGAACTTGGGAAAGAATTTCCCTGTTTTTTTCTGCAGGGCTACCAGACCAGCTGACAAATTTAAGGGAACCTGTATAAGAAATCAGCCAAGCTTAAACACCTATTTGACTTACTGAGAAAAAGTGCATTTGTATAAAATAAAGTGTCCTCTCCTCTTTTGTGAGCAAGTAGTGTTTGTGTAAGGTGTATGCAATAGACATAGCATAAGTTACAATACCTCAGGTGATTGAAGGCTATTCAAACACTAGTAAATTCAGCTGAAATATCAAAGAAAATTCACAACTGGTGATTGAAAGTGCAGTTCTAGAAAAGACTAATTTAAGTTCTGATTTGGCAGATCATCTCATCACCACTTTACAATTTTACAAATTTAACTCATTTTGTTAAATGAAGTAGTGAACTTCTCTAAAGTCTCTTTGAAGGACTTGATCAAGTAAGCTCCCAGTTCATTGTTTGTCTCCTGAACAGCTGCATCGTAACTCCCAAAGAGTGGCGTTGAAGCCTTCACATCCTCTCTATTTGCTTGGAGTAAAATGAGGTTAAGCTCTTCTGCTACCCTTTCATATTTTTGGCGATCAAATCTGCAAAGACTGGCATCATCAATGGGGTAGGTGATTCCAATAGGGTAGCAATCCCTTGGAACTGGGAATTCCACATTTTTCAACATTGGCAATTCACAAAGAAATGTGAAAAGGTGTTTAAGTGCTTGGGATGACAGTGGGTTTCCAATAAACTTAAACTCCTGTAGTTTCTGACAAGGACTTAAACCTAAAATCAACATGTTGACATGAGTGTCTTGGATATTACAGTCCTCCAGGGTAAGACTCCTGAGCACTGAAGAGCAATGGCTGAGGAGTTTAAAGAATGTTGATGGGTAAAGCTCAGGTATATCATGACCACTTAGGTCCAGGGCTTCCAAGTGATTGGCATGGAAGCTATTGGCTAAAAAGGCCATATCAGCATGGTTCAAGGAGCAGTTAGAAACATCCAGCATCTTCAGTGGAGTTTTTAGTGGGCTGCAGAATTAAAGAGAAAAAATGTTTTATGGTATAAAATGTTGAAAAGCTACATTTACAAAATTTCATGCATCTAGCCACATTATGAATGCAGCCATCTACCACATTATTTTTTCAAACCTCTCTTGAAAACAGAAGTATGTGCCAACAATAGCAAATATATTTTCCTCCTGAAATTAAATTCCATTATCTCCTTCTTTGCATGACTCCACTGTGCTATTTTGATGGGGATTAATTTATTCACATTCTATGTATCTATTTTTTAACCAGTTATATGTTGTCAAGTGTCTGTGACTTGCTGAATTAACAGCAGATCACAACTACCATAAGAGCATCGGTTCTACAACTTTCTTGTAGAAAGCTGCTATTATTCCAGGGAATTAGGTAATTTCCATTAAGGAAGGACTAATTCCAATATGAAAACAAATCAGTATTCTGACAGGATATCTGCTTTTGTTTCTGGCTGTTTTTTTTTCTGCTACATTTTAAATGCCTAAGAGTTTTACACATTGTAGTGTTCTGGAGTTGCAGAAACCTTCTGATGAAGAAGGTTGGAAGAAGTGTGGTGAGATTATACTCAGATATTCACATTAAATATAAAATAGTTCTGAAAAATTAAAATCAAGAGATCACTTTCATACTTATTACATCTTAGTGAGACCTCTGCCACAGGGCTCAGCTGGATCAAGAAACTTGCAATTCATTTCAATTGCATCAATCAATATATGCAGTATGCTACTCAAAAATTTTAAACAAAATGGTTTCTTGTATGGGAAGAATTTTAGACCAAGGTGATTTGTCTGGATAAAACTTTTTTTTTTTTTTTTTTTTTTTTTTTTTTTTATGCTTTTAAANTTTTTTTTTTTTTTGATGCTCTGAAAGGCTTACAATTAACTTATTTTCTGTTACAATATGAATACTGCTCACTGGTAGTTTGCTAGCTTTTTGCAAATTGCCAATTTTTCTACAGGAATTCATAATGAATATTCATATATCAGTTTTATGTGCAGTACAGAGAAACATCAGATCTCTCTTTTCTTGACATCAAGAGACACAACAAACAAGTCTGTAATGAAAATCTACTATTCCTTGGTCCTCCTTAAAATACAGTATCTGTGGAAAAATATATTTACTGACTGTTCTTTAGAGGACAAAAATTCACTAGATACTCTAAGAAATATTTGGAATACAACTCAGGACTTGCACCAAAGGCCAATGCAAGTTGATTAATACATAAGTTCAAACAAAAAATTGGTCTGGGTATACCAGTCTCTTATGTGGTAGCTAAAAATATATTCTCACCAGATGGATTCTGGAAGACTAACCAAAACTGTCAATTTTTCAAAGTGTATTAGGTATGCATTGGCTGCCAATTCTCTCCAATAAATGATGTTTCCAAGCTTCCTGCTGCCCCTTCCCCCACACACTGCAAGATACACTCACTTCCCTTACTCTCAGAGATTCCCAGCTTGCTGGTGGCACAAAGTGCTCTTTTTTACAGTGTGATTGAAAGCAAGATGATCACATTACCTGAGAAGTTTCTGTATTCTTCCAGTGAGTATAGAAAATGACACACTCAGCTCAGTGAGCTGCGTCATTTCACCCATCTTTTCTCCAATGTTAGTAAGCATCTGTTCATCTGTAGTTGTGAACCTCCTCACATTAAATGTTCGTGCTGGCAAGGTCAAGGACATCAATAGAGGGAAGTGGATACTGTTGAAGAGAATTTCCAAGTGTTCCATTTCCAAGTGAACATTATGAACTATTTCCAGTTTGCGCAACAAGGAGGGATCAGTGAGCTTTATGATATAGAAGAATTTCTGCAAGGTCAGGTTGTCAGATCTGAATGCCACACAGCAGACTTTCAGCGGACAACTGCATTTCTTCAACAGGGCCTGCACGACCAGCTCATAGTTCCGCTCTGTAACAAACAAGTCAATTAGCACATTGATACTGATTTCAAAGGTACCTGGATTGCACTGTGCTTGTTGCATGTAAACCAGCAGTTCTGAACAAAGCTTAGAGAGCAGCTGTGTCCTGGCCCACCTGCCCATTGTCTTCTTGCACTTACAAAACTGAACTTCAACATCTTTTATACCAGTCAGGTCGACCACTCTCAACTTTTTCATGTAGGGAGAAGACGGATTCAGCACATAGTCTCTCAGCCCTGTCAGACAGCTTTCCAAGCACACTGAGCATGTTCTATGGCTCAGGTCTTCCTGGTAGTCCAGAGTAGCTCCCAAAAGCTTTCCCACGTTAAAATCAAAAAGTGGCCAGTTCTCTACCAAGTCGTGAATCACTTCCCCTTGCTCCAGTAAATAGCTGGCTTTAAAAAGAAGCGGAAAAAGATCATGGGCAACAGCACCGAGACTCTTCCTGGCAAACTCTGCATTTGACACAAATGCTTCGGCACTAATGAATCGGAGAGACTTCATTGTTGTTCTGGACTCCTTACTAGTCATAGGGAGTGACTTCTATATTTAACTAAAGATCCTGGTTGCTTATGACCTTCTATTTTTATCTGCAGCTGCTGTTTGCTGCTAGCGGAACCCTGGGAAGCCAGAGTGAACAGTCACATGCTGCTTTCTATTTTAGAGCTATACTGTGATAAAATACAGTATCTGTGGGAGATGTTAGTCTCATCTGTGAGAAGAGAGGTTGTAAGCCCTCATTTTTATATCAAAGATAACTCAAGTAAATACAGACTGCTACCCAGCAGGAACAGTAAGATCAGTGCAGCACACATACATGAGAATATTGCCGTATCTTTTTTATGCCATGCAAAAAAGCACTCAGAGTTCCACTTAAACACATAACATGATCTATATTGCACTTTTTTCCCATGAAGGATGTTATGCTGGGGATTCCCATGCTGATTTCAATTGGGATGATTTCTCAGAGTTAGCATAGAGCTTCTCCTAAAAACTACAGCCATAAGGAAAGACTGAGGCATTACAGTCATTGAACTACAAGTGTCCCTCCATTTTGCCCTTCCTGTCAGCAAGGAATAGCTGATACAGTGGAATAGTTGCTGCAGTGGAAAAGACAAAAGACTCTAGAAGAGCTCAGAGCCTTGGTGATCAGGAGACTTGCTTGTGGTAGGAGACTGAAGGTTGATTACAAGACAAGCAGAAAAAACCAGAGCACTGTTAAATCTCTCTCATAACTTCCCAGGCAAGCATGTTATTGTTCTTGCTTTGATCAACAGATGGTCTTTTCTTTCCTGTTATTT
The DNA here is from genome assembly GCA_013400275.1 of Rhadina sibilatrix. Classification (NCBI taxonomy): domain Eukaryota; kingdom Metazoa; phylum Chordata; class Aves; order Passeriformes; family Phylloscopidae; genus Rhadina; species Rhadina sibilatrix. Next base: position 156,035 of record VWYO01021404.1, on the reverse strand, counting down.
GAGAAATGATGGTTCTGCTGCGATACTGAATGGGAAAATATTCAAAATCTATCCAGGCTAGGAGAAAAGCCACTATCACCCAGCTATCACAAGAGCAGAGATGAGGTTTCTTTCTTTTAATCTGGCACTTTGTCCCAGAGGAAGCAATGATGGACACCTCCCTGACCTCTATGTGTGGATGACCTCAGTGGGACGGAGACTTCCTTCAAGCTGTGCTGATCCTGCTTTTCCAGACAATTCCACATCTGTTTTGCTTTGAAAAATTCACACCACAATTCAAAGGTTCAGTTTCTTTTTTCTTTTTAAGTAAAATCCTTATGGAATATTTGAATATTTATCAAAAGTAAAAAAAAATCCCAAATATGCTTTAAATTACAGGGAAGGGACATTTTTATTAGATGGTGTCATTCTGAGGAAGCTTTTTATTTTTGCTTTGGGTTTCTGTTGTTTTAATTTTGCCTTCAAATAGATGAGTGGTAAAAAACATGTAAGGAGAAACAGAACCTGACAAGGTATTAAGTATTTTTCTCTGTTTTTCATCTCCAGTTGATATGTATCAGATATCGATGATGTAGGTATTACAGTATTTTGTGCAACTTTATGAATGCTGAAAATGGCCACATATAACTGATCCCTGTATGACAAGAAAAAATGCACAAATTGATTGAAACTTTTGTTAGTTTAGTTTTATTGTCTTTTAAAATGGAACAAGCTAGTCCTTAAGTTTCTATTTATCTAGTAGATCTGGACCTCTTTATCTCCCAAGCTTTACGTACATTTAGTACCTAAATGTACTAGCATTTGGACCTCTATCTGCTTACCTAGTACACTTGGACCTCTTTATCTGCTTACCTGGTGTATTTGGATTGACGGTCCAAAAGTTCCAAGATAAACTACTCTAATATTGTCCCAGATTTTTATTAAAATACAGCTATAGGAATTCTGCCTGGTTGTGTAGGGATGGGGTCAGAAAGGCAAAGTCTTGGCTGGAGCTGAACTTGGCAAGGGAAAGAACAATAAGGAGAGCTTCTATAGCTATAGCTAGAAGAGCTTCTACCTATGTTGGTTATTTATAATTTTGGGTTTAATACCCAATGGTTTGTTCCTTAACCTCCACCCCAGGGTGGGGTTTAGCCTGAGTTGCATCCACCCATTAAATTGTCAGTCTTCCCTGATACCCACCCCCTATTCCCAAATGTTCTCTGTCAATCTTCCCTGGTACCAGCCCCTGCCTGGACTGCCCCTTTGGAAATCCCCTATTATTGGAGGCTCTGTTAGTCTGTTTATGTAAATCTCCTCCCATTATCCTCCCCATTGGCTTGTGTATTGTAATCCCCGCCTTGTTCCCCTCTCCCTGTTAGATCCTTACCCTGAAATCTGCCCCTAAAGCAGTCCCTTAAAATCCACTGCCCTGCCCTGAGAGAGAGACTTTTGCTTTCACTTTTCTTTTAGAGATTTTTTAGGTCCTAGCCTCTGCTCTTCGAGTTAAGTTGTGTTTTATGTTAATAAAAGATTCTTGGAGCTGCAAGCTAGGCTCATCTCGCATTCTTTACACTGATCCACTGGTGACTGCCTGGGACACACAGGACCCTGGGGAAAGGTGCCGCGCCCCCGTAAAGCACAGTAACATTGAAGTGTGTCATGACAAGCTATGGCTTCTATGCTTTCTCTCTAAAAAAAAGAGGTTGAAGAAAGTGTACCCTCTGATAAACACAGCTGGGAAACTGATAATAACAAACTAGGAGAAGGCCGAGGTCCAATTGTTTTGCCTCAGTCTGACAAATCTCTCTTCCTACACCTCTCAAGGCAGGGAGTAGGGGAGCAAAGTCCCTCCCACTGTAAAAGAAGACTGGGTTTGTGACCACTAAGGAACCTAAATGTCCAGAAGTCCATGGAATCTGACAAGATGAATCCCAGACTCCTGAGGAAATTGGCTGATGCAGTTGCCAAGCCACTCTCCATACTTGAAAATTCATGGCAGTCAGGTGAAGTCTCAGGTGACTGGAAAAGGGAAAACATTGTACCCATCTTTAAAAAGGATAGAGAAGATGACCCTAGGAACTACTGGCCTGTCCGCCTCACCTCTGTGCCTGGGAAGATCCTGGAATAGGTCCTCCTAGGAGCTGTGCTAAGGCACATGGAAAACGGGGAGCTGATTTGGAACAATCAGCACAGCTTCACCAAGGGCAGGTCCTGCCTTTCCAACCTAGTGGACTTCTGTGATGGAGTGACTACATCAGTGGAAAAGGGAAGAGCTGTGGCTGACATTTGTCAGCCATTCTGTAAGAACTTTGACATGGTCCCTGACCATGGTCTCTTTTAATCATAGAGAGATGGATTTGATGTGTGGACTGTTTAGTGGATAAGGAATTGGCTGGACAGCTGTATCCAGAAAGTATTGGTCAAGAGCTGAATGGAGTTCAGTGAGGTGTCCCTCAGGGGTCCATACTGAGACAAGGACTGTCTCAATCAATAACCAGTGCACCCTCAGCAAATTTGCTGATGACATCAAGCTGAGTGTTACAGTTGGCATGTGCAAAGGATGATATGCCATCCAGAAGGACCTGGAAGAGCTTGGAAGTGGGCTCATGGGAACCTCATGGGGTTCAACAAGACCAAATGTGAGGTGCTGCTCCAGGGGTTGGGGCAACTCCCTGTATCAACACAGGCATGAAAGGATTCAGAGCAGCCCTGAAGGGAAGAACCTGAATTGCTGGTGGAGATGAGTCAGCAAGGTATACTCATAGCCCAGAAAGCCAACCAGCCTGGTTCCATCAAAAGCAGTGAAGCCAACAGTGCAAAGGAGATGATTCACTCTGGTAAGACCTGACCTGGAGTCTAGACTTTAATTACTTACGTGTCTAGGAGCCCTTACATCCTTATCTCAGCATTTCTATATGAAAAACTACCCAGCTTCAGCAGTCTGTCTAACCTTGTGTTGCGGTTTAAATCCAGATGGCAACTAACTCCCATGTGGCTGTTCACTCGCTCCTCACTCCCCAGGATGGAGGATGGAGAGGATGGAAAAGAGAATTGTAAAACCCATGGGTTGAGATAAGAACAGTTTATTAATTGAAATAAACTAAAAAATAATTAAAAATGGAATTAAAAATGAAAACAACAACAACAAAATAAAACCAAAACCCCACCTCTAAACAAGATCCAAACCACATTCATGGTTCTTAGCAATAGGACCATGCTGGTTTCAACATCCCAAGAGTATTCAAATTTTTAAAAATTCCCAAATGCCATGTAATTAGCGTAGAGAAGGGGAAGATGTGGGAGAATATAGGTGTGATTGTTAACAGTTCCCACTAGATGGCTCCCGAAATTCAGAGATGTTGCAGTGCCAAGCAGGCAGACAGGACTAGGCTCATGATCAGGGATTCTATCACCTCACAAGCCATTAATACAAAGTATAACAAAATCATAACCTCAGCTCAGGCACCAAAGGTGATAAACATCACATCAGGGGACACACACTGCAATAAGCTATTACATAACACAACTCTGAGAGTAAGGGCAATAGCCCTGAAACCAAATTAAGCTTACATATGCAAGTAAATTAGTAATACTGTTAATTGCTTTCCTAGGAGTGTTTATTGTGAAGCTCAGAACTCTGCTACTTTCTACAGAAAATTTCTGACTTTCCAAGCTTTCATTAAAAATTTGAAAAGTCCATGACATTTGTGGTCTTAGAATCTGATCTACAGATCTGTAGATGAGATTTTACATCAGCTTCATCTACAAAGAGCTAAGGAAGTTGTTAGGCATAGTTGCACAGGACAAGTAATGCTAATGATTGAAAAAAAAATCATAGATTTTACAGTGTATAATATGAAATCATAGTAATTATTTTATATGAGGGTGAAGTAAAGTAACAGTTTTCACTCTAAAAAAATTGCAATTAAACTGATTACAAAAAAAAAAGAGAGCAATCAAGTACTACACAGTCAGTCATACAAGTTGACTGATTTTTTTCAGCTCAGTCTTGTTCCTCTCTGTCAGAGTGGTTATGTTACTTGGGTATTAATCAGGTATTTGTTAAGATTTGATCTTTCTCTTCCATATTTAATGAACAATCATCTGGCACCAGTTGCACTCCTTTCTTGTAATATTGATGTTAGGGGAGGGAGAGAAAAAAACCCAAACCATTTTTTTGTGCATATAGTTTTTTTTTAAATAGTGCTCTGTTGTGCTGGGGTTTTTTTAGTTTGGATTTGGGTGGGTGTAGAAGGAAAGAGAACATCACCTTTGCCTTATCAATCAAAACCTGGAAATCTTCTTGCAGCTTTCTTACTTCCTCCAATGAAAGATCTCCTTGATCTAAAGAGCCAAGATATTTCTCTTGCTCATTTACAAAATACAGTTTTATCTGCATAAAAAAAAAAAAGTTTCCCCATTCAGCAAACCAAACATACACTATTCACAGATATAGTGCATAGAAATTAGATGGTTTGTTGAAGTAAGTTAATATACTTAATATACTACCTCATATATTTCTCTCTTAAGAAATTCAACCTCCTTATGTTACAACTGAATTGGGCCAGCTTGACACATTGACCTGATGACAATAATTTGTTATGCATACTCATAAATTGTTCATTTTATATTAATAGCGCTGCACACATATTGCCTCTGAGCAGCATTGTACAATAAACAGCGATATACATAACGTCAGATAAATTCAGCTATTTAAGCAGAGAAAAATAAGTTTAAAACTGTAGTTTATTTAATACAATTCCTGAAAAGTAATGGTCACGATCTTCCTCAGATTTTCATGCTTCTCCAAGGTTCCCCAGCTGCCAAAGGCATTTATTGGACAACAGCAACAGTCTATGGACTTCCTCAGCTACTTGATTATACAGCCTGGTTACAAACTCCATCTCTTTTAGATGGGGAGGAAAGATCAACAGAATTTATCTGATGTGGACTTTGTCAGAGAGTAAACTGAATCCTTCAGGAGGCATCAATCCCTACTTTTTTAATGAATGTCATTGCAAACAAGGCAGTAACTACAAAGTATAATATTTTATTCAACTTGTCAAATTAAAATGTACCTCCTCAGAACTACAGTACATTACTATGAATATCACACTCTATTACTAAGATGCAAAAGAAAGAAGTTACCCTGTCTAATTGCCACTTGGAATAAAATCAAGCAAAAGCAATTTAGTTCACCCAAAACATCTTGGACTGTTCAGTACACCACCTCAGCCCATAAATTTCAGGTAAATTCCATGATGCTAAAATAATTCCTACTAAAATTGATGCCCATTGACAGAAGTAAATTTAAGTTTTCCATAAATTTATTAATTCTAAAACATAATTAATATTTATTATTTCAAAGTACCTTAGAATATCTCCTCTTACAAATTAAAAAATAATAATTACAATCTCCTCATGCAGTCTTTAGCTGAATTTAAATACTAGTTAACATAATGAAAAAAGTCATATTAAGAACTACAGATGTCTCTTAAGATGCATCGTATCACTATTAATACTATTTTTAATACTAGTTTTCTGTAAACACCACTGTTACTGATACCTTAATAACTACTTTACTTTTCTTAAAATACTAATAACCAACACTTTCACCCAGTCCTACATGTATTTAATAACACAGGGATGCCATATAATGCAATTAATAATACTAGGGATGTTAAAAATTGTCCATCAACAAAACATGCAGCAATTCTTCTCTGGGTATATCATGTTTGAGTTTTTTCCATGTCATACACTCCCATACTGTGATATGAAAAGCTATACTGAATATTTGTGGTACCCAGTGTTCACAAGCCTCATTAGAAAGCCACTCTTGGGTTTCAAAAATAAGTATTTTAATAAAATGCAAAATTCAAAATCAAGATTGTAAATTAGTAATTCCATGGATATCTCCAAGACCTTATTTATCTTTTCACCTACCATTTATATAGCCATCTGGAGACAAACCTGAGTAATGTGCTCTAGGGGAATGTGCTCAAGCAGGGACATTGGTCTAGACGACTTCCAGAGCCTCCCTTTCAACCTTACCCAGTCAGTCATTCTGGCATTCTGTGATTCTGTTGTATAGTTATATATTCACCTATTCCTACTTGTTGCTTTAGAGCTAATTTATGCATTAGACTATGACCTATGCTTATGGAATGGCACAAGAACAGACAAATTCCATTTCAGATTAGGAGAGAATACTCTTTCTTCCTTAAAAAAGAAAAGGAAAAAATGGTGTAAATGCAGGAATTTCACTTTGTATATTAACAATAAGACTCCAATTAATTCATGATGTTCATGTCAACAACAATTACTAGTGTATTTCAGAAGTTTCTGATCCTGTAAGCATTCTAAGCTTAGTAAGTCTCCTCACATACTGGTTGTATAAATCAGCAAACAGTCTCTGAAAAAGTCTGTTCCTCTGACATCGATCTAGCCACACATTAACTAGAGGGCAAGAAGTTTATTGCTTAGGAGACTTAAACTGCTGACCTGAGGCTTTGATTATTTTGTTTCCATGTACTGCTTCTTTCATGTACTTGCTTCCATGTACTGGCTTCTGACCATCTACTGGGAATTTTACTGGTTGTGTTCACAATGCCGCTCATCACTGATGCAACAGCCTTCCAAAAGAAACATGCAAAACTCTTTGTGCCCTTTAAAATCTATCCTTCTCAAAGTGCATCAGCATCCTCCTTTCTTGCCAGATTAGTTCAATAGTTTCTATATCCTGTATCAATCTTGATGGCCCTGTTGCAATATGTACTAACACTAGAGGGTAACAGATACATGTAGCATAATCGAAGATAATACTGGCCCCTCCAAGCAGGCTGGGATGATACCAAGGTATTTGTAAATCAAAGTAAGCTACTGAATAAGGATGAGAAGAATTTTCTGTAAAAACAGTTACATTCCATCATCAAGAGAAGTCTCTTTTTGAACTCTGAATGCAGGGAGACAAAGCTAACCCAATTTTCACAGAGAAGGAAGAAACTGAAATCTGCCTGCAGCTCTGCAGTTCTAAAGTCAATATCTCAGAGTAAGGCAATAAATACTTCAGATTGCACTGACAACATACAACTCCCACCATAGCTTAGGAATCCTGCTATGTTTCTGCAGCTAAGAGACAGATTATCTAAAATAATCTACATGATATAAGCAGCACCTGTAGAAAACCAGGCCAAAGAATATCTGTGTCCTTCATGAAAATCTTGGCAAAGTTAAAAGTGTACAAGAAAAGCACTTTCCCATTAAGCTGAAATACCAAAAAAAGACATAATAGCACTTCATAATATGTCCATTCATACAAAGAAACAATGAAAACTGAATAGCTAGACAGAACCTTAATGAAGCCTTGCTCCTAGTATTTATGCTGGCTAACCATAGCCAGAAGTTCTGAAAAACCTACAAGCTGTGCAAAAATAAGGTATCTAGTCAGGTCTCACAAAGATGTCACATTTCTGAACATTTTCATTCCAACAATAGTTTCTTATGCATTAACTAGAGCCAAAAAATAGATTTCCAGTACTTTGTCTCTTTTTTCAATAACTACTCATTCCTCAGTTACATCTCTGTATTAGTTAACTAATCTTTTTCTCTAACATTTATTTAAGTTGGTTGACTTGCCTTACCTGCAGAACAGGATGTGGCTCCCTTGCAGTAAGAGAACTGAGAGAGAGAGAGCTCATATTTCCTGATGCACAACTGTATATTTTAGCTGGCACAGGAATATTTGAGTGGATGTGGTTTTCAAACTCAGGAAAAAATGCTTTTCCATATTCAGTGGCCATAGCAACTTCTCCAAGCAGTGCACACTGCTCCATATCCAAGTTACTAGATGATCTGGGGTGCTGCTTCAGTCCCAATCAGCAGAGCAGCTATATTTACTGGTGCTCCACTGTCTTATCCTCCTATTCATGGTACATTTCAGAGATCAGTCTTCTGCAACAAAGTGAAGCTGAGCATAGCAGTAACCTTCAAAGAGTTCAGGGAAAAGAGTGTCAATAATGTATTTGACCACTAATTTCTCTCCTGCATTGAGCTTACATGAGAACGTGCACTTCCACATCCTGCTTCTTTTTGGATCATGCATGAATTAGATGCAAAAGAACACTAAACTAGTGACACAGAGCAACAGAGGACAGGTGAAGGACTGAAAGAGTTTTTCCTGGAAATGTTAATAGGGCAAAGCAAAGAACACAAAGAATCACAGCTCTTCCCTGACTGCAATGTTTTGCTGTCTCTGAGGTGTTTCTGGGGAACCTGCAGAATGAACTGGCTTCTCATCAAGACAGTGGAACAGACACTGAATAATCTGTTACACTGGCTGATTACCTTGAACTAATTTGGCCAGAGAAACTTGTTCCATTTCATGTTCCAAGGATCAAAGAGAGAAGGAACAGATGGATTGTGCAGGCTCACAAGATTCCCAGGCTCAGAGCTGGTGGCAAGCCCAAAAACAAATGCTGAAAACATTTGCAAGGGAAAGAAGTCTTTCTGAAAGTTTTAAAGTAGTTCATCATCCATGTCTTTCATTTCATTTGAAAGCATATGGTCTAGGCTTAGGCTATTAATAAATGTTTATAGCCACTAAGTCTCACCATCAACTTACTAAAAAAGCTGTATTCCCACTTACACTGCCAGCAAATGACTTCCAAAGACATGACAAGTTTTAAAAGTTCTCTTCTATGAGATTATGCTTTTAAAGGTAACACCTATATATGGCTTTGTTCTGCATGACAGACAATAATCACTTTGAATAGTTCCACACAATTTTCCTAATATAATGTATTGACACACTCCTTATTTTTCCTCTCATTTGACATACATGTGACGTACATGATTTTTAACACCTATTTCCAATTACTTCATTGCTTCATCATACTGGGAAATTAATCTTAAGTAAATCCAAATAAGATAATACTTTAGCCAGAGAGTTTAAAGTTTGTTTGTAACATTGCACATTTATGGCATCTCCTAATGCTCTTTGCATCCAAGTGAGAGCAATGAGTCACAGAATCACAGAATCATTTGGTGTAGAAAGGACCATAGGATTAAGTGCCACATCCAGTTGTTTCTTGAACACCTCCAGGGATGGTGACTCCACCACCTCCCTGGGCAGTCCATTCAAAAATTTAACAACTCTTTCAAGGAATAACTTCCTCCTGATGTCCAATACAAACTTCCGATGATGCAGCTTGAAGCTATGCCCTCTTGTCCTGTTGCTGGTTGCCTAGGGGGAAAGACGGACCCCCACTTGGATACAACCTTCTTTCAGGCACTTGTAGAGAGCAAGAAGGTATCCCTGAGCTTCCTTTTCTACAGACTAAACAATCCAAACTCCATCAGATGCTCCTCATATGACCCTCCATAAACTTTACCAGCTCCACTGCTCTTCTCTGGACATGCTCCATCACCTCAATGACCTTGTTGGAGTGAGGGGCCCAAAACTGCATATAGGATTTGAAATGCTCCTCACCACTTATCCCTGTCCTGGTCCTGCTGGCTACACTATTTGTGATACAAGCCACACCCTCCTGACCTTCTTGTCCACCTGGGCACACACTGGCTCATGTTCAGCCCACTGCCAACCAGCACCTCCAGGTTCTTTTCCACTGGGCAGCTTTCCAGTCACTCTTCACCCAGCCCGTGGAGCTGTATGGGGAGCTTGTTGTGACCAAGCATTTGGTCTTGTTGAACCTCAGTCCACCCATCCAGCCCATCCAAATCCCTCTGTAGAGCCTTTCTACCCTCCAGTGGATCAACACTCCCACCCAACTTGATGTTATTTGTGAACTTACTGAGAGTGCACTTGATCTCATCTAGGTCATCAATAAAGATATTAAAAAGGACTGGCGCAATACTAAGCCTCAGGGAACCCCCCTAGTGACCAGTCACAAACTGGATGTAGCACCACTCACCACATCTCTCTGGGCCCAGACATCCATCCAGTTCTTAACCCAGCAAAGAGTGCACCTGTCTAAGCCATGGGCTGACAGCTTTTCCTGGAGTATGCTATGGGAGACAGTATCAAACTTGCTGAAGTTCAGGCAGACAACATCCACAGCCTTTGCCTCCTCCACCAGGCGGGTCACCTGGTCATAAAAGGAGATAAGTTTGGTTAGGAAGGACCTGCCTCTCCTAAACTGCTGGCTAGGCCTGAGCCCTTGGTTGTCCTGTATGTGCCACATGATTGCACTCAAGATGATCTGTTCCATAACCCTCTTGGTCACTGGGGTCAGGCTAACAGGCCCGTAATTCCCTGCATTCTTCTTCTGGTCCTTCTGTGGGTGGGCATCACATTGGCCAACCTCCAATTGTCTGGGACCTCCTGGTTAACCAGGACTGATTATAAATGATGGACAGAGGCTTACTGAGCCTTCCAGCAGCTCCTTCAGTATCCTTGGATGAATCCCATCTGGTCCCATAGATTTATGAGTGTCTCAGTGGCAGGTCATCTGAATAGTAAAGAAGTTCTTTACAGTCAGGTGGAATTTCTTGTGCATCCATTTCTGCCCATTGTATCTTGCCCTATCAATTGGCATTACTGACAAGGGCCTGGCTCCATCTTCTGGCACACCTCACTTGGATACTGATAGACATTGATGAGGTCTCCTCTCAGTCACTTCTTTTTAAGGCTGAACAGAGTCAGCTCCCCTCAGCCTTGCCTCGTAAGAGAGATTCTCCAGACAGTTGATCAACTTTGTAGCTCACCCCTGGAGCTGCTCCAGGAGCTCCATGTCTTGTCCTGAGGAGCACAGAAGTGGACACAGCACTTCCTGTGGCCTCACTAGGGCTGAGCAGAGGGGCAGGATCACCTCCTTGACTGGCTGACAATGCTCTTCTGAATGCACCCAAGAAGGTTGGCCTTCTTGGCCACAAGGTTGCACTGCTAGCTCATGGACAGCTTGTTGTCCTCCAGGACCCCCAGGTCTTTCTCCATTGAGCTGCTTCTCAGCAGTTTGGCCCCCAGCTTGTGCCGGTGGTCAGGTTTATTCCTCCCCAGGTGCAGGATCCTGCATTTTCCCTTGTTGAATTTCTGCAGGTTCTTCTCTGCCCATCCCTCCAGCCTGTAAAGGTCCCTCTGAAGGGCTGCACAGCTCTCTGAGGTGTCAGCAACTCCTCTCAGCTTTGGGTCATCAGTGAACTTGCTGGGGAGGAATCTGCCCCTTCATCCAAATCATTGATGAACAAGTTAAACAACACTGGGCCCAGTATAGAACCCTGGGGTATACCACTAAATACAGGCCTCCAACTAGTCTCTGTGCCACTGATCATGGCCCACCAGGATCTGCTGTTCAGCCAGTAATGAATTCGTCACTTCCAGGTCATGCTGGAAGTAGTAAATTCTCCAGCCCAGCCTTACAGATGTTTCACAAAAGAGCACTTGGTCTGGCACTGTAATGTCTGATAAGTTTTACAAGTCCTGTTTCAAAGTCAGAAAACTGGACCACAGGTAGCAGAGTGATCCAGGGTTGTGTCCCCCAGAATATTGTACAGTACACAGAGTAAGCCAGAATCTGTTTCTATACTCATCATTTCTGGTTTAAAATATAAAGGGATGGATGGTGTTATTCGTGTGGAAACACAGAGCATAAAGAGCACCTGTTCAGGAAGTAATTATCTCTGAGCAGTTGCTAAGCTTCAGGCTCTCTCTTCCTTAAAGAGGAGCAAACAGTGATCCCCAAGAGTGGTGCCTGCCTCACAATGAATCATAGGAAAAGATAAGAATTTCTTCAGCTCACTTTCTCACCAGCTCACTCATCTGGAAGTGGGAGGAAAAAGGAGACAATCACAGACCTCCCAATTCCTTTTGGCACATTGTACTTATTTTCATTGGCATGCATGCCAAAGAATTCCACACACAATTGGAGTGTACTGATTGGAGATAATCATACAAGATTATGCCAGCCTCATATTTCAGTAAAAACCTTAATAGACAAATACCAAGTACTAGTCAGAGAAACACTTGCTAGTGTTGCTACACAGACTTAGCTTTTCTCTAAGCAGTGCTTCCAGTACTTCCAACCCCTTGGACCCGTCTCCTCATCAGTGGCATCTTAGAGCTTGTGTTCATCCCTGAGTTAATTGTAATTTTGTGTATTTGCTAGCAACAAAGTCATTTTTGAACCTTAAAACCAGGCTTGATCTTGAGATAATATTTTCCAAAGGAAAGGTCTTTTGAGGCAAAAGAAATAGTTTGATCTGTTTTCTAGAGTTAAATCTTAAGTCTTTTTACAGCTATTTCAGCACATAGTTTGAACTCTGAAAATGCACAAAATAGAAATAAAATTTGAGAGAGAAATCAAATAAAATTTGAGAGAAAATTAGATTTTGATTGCCTGAATTTTCAATCCACTTAGCCTCCATTCTACATGGATGAGTAGTTGTTTCTACCTGCTAGCACCAAAATGCAGAAAAAACACTCTATCAAACACAATTCACTAGAACAAGATTCACTTACTGCCCCAAGAAGTCTCTGTGTCAAAGCAGTAGGAATTAAACTTGGTTCACCTGCTGATTAAAGCTCAAAGACAAATAAGACAAATAAGGTGGTAACTTCAGTGTTCATAGCAAGACATTGTTGAACTCAAAAAAAGTTCAAAATATTTCAATTCTCTCTTGAATGATCTACTGAACTTTAACTTGTCCCCCATGCTGAACTGATTTTGAACAGAGCACTCACAGAGTATAACCACTGAACCAAGTATTGCTAAACCTAGAATGTTGGCCAACAGGCATGACAAAAAGATTTGTTGAACTTGCTAAATGTTGTTTTCCCCATTGTGTACCAGATGAAGGTCAAAGTTGCTGAGCTTCCCTGTGACCCCACAGAAGATCACTACAGATAGTGCATTTTTATTTAATAGAAAATTGCTTATGCATAAAAGAAGAGCCTGAATTTTTCTCATGGCAAATATTGTATAACAAAAATATACAGTGAATCAGGCTTGAATTCACTATTTGTGTGACAAGTTACAAGCACTGAACACTAGCAATGTTTTGTGAATTATGGGGATATAGCAATAGAATAGCACTACAAGGCAACCACCTGACCAATCAACAAATTTGTTCTTTAAAACTTCCTCTTTAATAGCAGTGTTTTTCAATACTACCAACACTTTCTTGTCCTTTAAGGCATTTTTCTGGCATTATTTTTGCTTGCACACTTTATGCACAAACTTTAGAGAGAAATAAGCACACACTTTTCTCCAACAAACATCTGTAAATACATCTGTTCTTGTATTTCAAATTTGGAATGCATATAAAATAGTGTTGATTAGCTATCTTCATTTACTGAAATGTCACCCAATACAAGCCTTTCTCAAAAACCTTTATTCAAGTAATAGTGTTATGTTTTTGTGCTTTGTTAAGTCATACCTGTTTGTTAAGCTAAATGCAAAGTTCCCTTAATAATAAAACACAATGGCTATAACTGAAGTGAAAATCTCCATTTTCTTTTTTGAAAGTGAGAAACAGCCTGTCGAATGTACTCAGTTCTAAAGCTGAGGAAAAAAGGCAGAAGGAAGGATGGTGTGTTGCCCCTTCCCTCATAACTTACACACATAGACCAAGTTACTCTTGAAGAATGTGAATGTTCTCATATTTATTTTGTTTGTCTCATAGGAAAAATGGAAACCTGGATACAAAATGCAGGATTTAGCAAATTCTACCTGAACTTCTTGATTACTTATCATAATCATAAAATTATCACCTACATTTATCAAAACACTTTTTGTTGCCTCAAGATCTTTTTTATGGGCACACACATCTGCTGTGTGCCCATCTTACTTCACATCACTTCCCAGACTACACTTATGTTGAACGTACCCTTATGCTTTGACAGCTATCAACACTTGTCTTTGGAGCTTGGGTTTGGTGATGCATCTTGAGATTTTCTTCATCCTGATTTCAATGCAAAAAGCAATTGCATAAAGGGCACTTTCTCAAGACAATGCAAAGCACTGACATCCATGTCACCCTAAATTTCACTTGAAATATCTTTCAGCTTACACCATCCTTCTTTATGTAATTTTATAAACACTAAGTGCTCCCAGGAAACATTTGTCATTGCCAAACACACACACCTCCACTAGATTAGAGTAACTGCTTCCAAGTACTGCAAAATATTCTTCTACTGCTTCATGATGCATATTGAGATAACGGTCTCAGTTACAAAAAAAAAAAAAAAACTCAAAACAAACAAACAACCAACCAAACAAACAAAAATATGGCAATACAAACAAACAAAAACAAGATAGCAACAACAATACAGCAAAGAGCTGTTCCACTGCCTGGCCAGGAGCTAAAAGATCCATTGGGGGATGGATCCATTGGATAGTAGAGGGTAGGCTAAAGGTAGGGAAAGGCTAAAGGCAAAGGGATAGATAAAGAGGAGTGTGAAAGAGAAAGGGCAGGGAAAAGTTGTGGGGGACAGGAAGGATAAAACAATCAGTTTGGCCTCGAAATGCAAATGCACTTGAAATGCATTTGCACATGCACCAACCAGGTGCAGACGTACAAGAATTTGCCATTGAGACGTTTGATACCCATGTGCATTTAATATGGCCTCAGATGAGAACGATACAAAAATCTTTCCATGATCCAAGAGCAATATACCAATCAGAAAACAGAAGATAATAGCTTTCACTAAGTGTTGTGGTTTAACATAGTTTGGTTTTAGTTGGGGAGGGAGTTCACAAGCTGCAGAAGAGGTTCCCTGTGCGGGGAACCTTGGCAGCTTCCTTCAGGCCTGACAGAACTAACCAGCTGGCTAGATTGGAATATTAACCCCTGTTAAACCACTTAAGAAAGCTGAACACGCCTCTGTGAAATCACAATTAAGAACGAACAAACCCCAGGAAAATCTCTCTTGCTTCCGGCCGTGGAACAGGTAATTGGACGCTGGCCAGGCTGGGTCCCGCTCCGCCCCTCAGCCAGGCTGGGACTCCGCTGAGATTCTGCTGCCGCCGCCGGGTGCCAGCCACGGCCGGGGCGCCAGGCCGGCTCTGCTCGGCTCTGCCCGCCAGCCGCTGAGCCATTCTGCCAGGGCCTGGAAAAATCAAGCGGCTGAGAACAGAGGCAGCCCTGCAGCCCCTGGCCAAAAGCAGCCCCGCAACTGGAATTGACCGCGGCCCGGGCCAGAAAACAGCCATGCAGCCAGAGGCCGGCTGAGATCACACGGCCGTCTGCAGCCCCGGGCGAGATATTCACTCTTTGAGTGCACAGATGAAACTTGCAGGCATCGATCCTCTCTCGAGTGAGAGAAAAAGGAAAGAGTGAAGACAAATGAAGAAAACAACATGGAAACACTAAGGTCAGTGAAGAAGGAGTCAAATACCAGATGGAAGGAGAATGAGGATATGCCTTAGTGTTGGGCTGAAATTCTCTTGTAAGGCTATGGTGAAGATATAATTGATATATCAGACTTTTTTTCTCTTGTAATTCATGGAATGCATTGGGGGGATGTAGTATTCTAACCATAGCTATGAGTAAAGACACTCGTGTTGAAGCAAGCAGATGCTGAAGTAGCTGTGATCCCATGAGAAGCCTGAACAAAGAGAAAGATGAAAAAGATGGGACACTTGCCCCAGGGATAGAAGAAAACCTCTGTTCACAGAAATAAAAGAAGATAATTTTTTGTTTCTATACGAGAACAGCTCATCCTTAAAATTGTACCCCAATAAGCTGAAATGACCCATGGTGGTAGTTGTGGGGAACTACCAAACCATTGGAGGGACTTTACGATTGCAGATTTCCGGGCCGCTGCTATCTGTGAAAATGAAAACCACAAGAGTGGTTAAATTCTTGTGGAAAAGTCTCCATTGCATGGCAAGAGAGACTGCTTTCCCTAAGTGGACTTAGGGAAAGAAAGTTTATTTTAAAAGTGGTAAACTGACTGAAAATACCAAATTTAATATCTACATTGTCAGTAGGAAAAAGAAAAAAAAGCTAGGGAGAGGAAAAATGTTCTGAAGGTTTATTCTCATTTCTTATTATTTTTCGTTTAATTTTGCTAACAAAGTTTTCTTTATACCCTTTAAAGTTTTGATGCTCTCCTCCTAATCCTTATCTCATGGTAAAAATGAGTAAATTATTCTAATGGGCACACTGGCATTTGGCCAGCACTAAACCCACTACATTAAGCCTGTGATTTTGTCCACTTTACAATGATGAGTATTATTATGGGACGAGGTGGCAGGTTGGACTCTATACTATCAAAATATGACAAACTTTTAGCTGAGAAATTAGCCTTATAAACCAGTTATCCAGTCTACATACTGAGCATTTTGGCTATATATCAGTTTCATATTTCCTTTTATGTGAAGACACCAAAGTTAATCAAATTTATTTTCCTTTTTTTTTTTTTAGCTAGAAGCTTGATGTTAGAACATAGAAATAAAATAAATCCACATCACATCTGCAATCCACCACTGAAATTTTAATTATTCTAAAATTCTATTAGCATTTCTCTAAAGCTGTAATAAAGACCATTTGCACATCAGACTGGCTTCCTTTCCTTGCACATCTAAGTGACAAAGGTAACAGCACTTTTAAACTGTTTAAACTATGTAACATGTTGCATCTACATGTGTCACATTTTTGTTTGGTCGGGGTGCTAAACTTCACCCTTCATCAAATTTTGTACTCTTTTATGACATAGAAACTACCAGACACGTAAAATCCTCTTTATGTGTCAATGGAATGGAACAAAAAAAAGATTTGCAACACAATATAGACACATTCTAAACCATCAAATTAGTGTATTAAGGTTTACTGTTTACTGAAGGAAATTAAAATTTACTCTATTCATCCTGTTTACGATATTTTATTTTTTTTTTTAAAGACTTCAGTAAGAAAGTCAAACCTGTTGTCAAAACCAGGACTGAAGATTACCATTCAGGAACCAAATGGTAACCCTAACCCTAACCCCAACCCTAACCCCAACCTAAGCCCTAACCCTAACCCTGACCCTTAGAATTATCATGGAAGAAGTAAATGTCTGAGAGTTTTAAAAAAGTTTATTGCAAAGCAGCACATGGAATTATCTTCTATTAGACTAAAATTCAGATACTCCCTCTCCACACCAAGTGTGTGAATGAATAATATATAATTGCCTCTTACACTTCCTAGCCTGGTATCTTATTCCACTAATCTGATTTTTTACAATATAGATACCTCTGTTTGGTCTTTCACGATTTTGCCATTCACTACTTGCCACTTAAAATTACTTAAAGGCACAAAATGTTTCAGGTTCTTCAGATCATACACATTGGTTTGTCAGTCACTTGACATATTTTTTTCACAATACAAAAACCTACAAGTTCTGGCAGGTTTTGGTTAGGCCTTTGAGTTAATCTATATATACTAAATCTTAAAGTTCAGTTGTAATTTAACAGTTAAAATTTTAGATTGTTTTTAAAAGCATATTCTATAGTTACTTTCCAAGTAACTAGAAGACACTAAAAAGAAAAGATTTATTTGAATGAAAGAAATCACATACATAGGATCCCTTATTACCTGGAAAGAGGTTATAAAAACTGAAAAACTCAAATGAAAAAGGGATGTAAAGGATGGGAGGAAAGTGATTATCCCATAACTGCATCACTTCAGAATGCAGAATGAAGCACTGTGATCAATAAACTTGATTATTATCAAGTTTCAGCAAGACAAGGAGAGTTTAGAATGAGCCATGGAATGCAAAAGCTTCAGGCAGAGCAGGAATTCTTGCAGTGCAGAAGTCTTGTGTGTCAAAAGGAGCTGTGGTGTTTTAGTGACAGTAAATTATTAACACCCTGGTCTGCTGCTTAAAAATTTATTATTTATTTATATTAGTTGAAGTTGTGTGGCCTGCAGCTTCAAAACAGGTAGCTCTGGTTCAACTGAAACCTGTGGGCATGAGATGTAAAGAACAGGTAATTTACCAAAGGGGAAGATATATTAAAATGAAAATAGCCAGGTTATAGAATATGGAAAAATCAAGATGGCATGCTCTGATTTCTTGATTTTCACAGTTTAAACATAAGAACTAATAGCATTGAATCTGTATGTTAAACTTGAGGAAGGGTGTCCAAAGAAGAGTGAAATTGTTTAAAGGTCTTGAGATCAAGTCTGATGAGCAGGTGAGGGAGCTGGGGTGGTTCAGCCTGGAAAAAAGGAAGCTCAGGGAAGATTTTAATCACTCTTTTTAACTTGCCTTGCTCAATCAAGGCAGGTGTAGGGCTTTTTTTCCAAATAAGAAATTATAGAATGACAGGAAACAGCATCAAGTTGCACGAGGGGAGGTTAAGATTGGATATTAGGAAAAGTTTCTTCACTGAAAGCATTGTCAAGCCCTGAAAAAGGCTCCCCAGGGAAATCAATGGTGAAGTTGCTGTCTCTGGAGAAATTTCCAAGACCCATAGGTGTGGTGATTTGGAACATGTTTTAGTGGAGGACTTGGCAGTATTAGGTTTGTGGCTGGACTCAGTCTTAAAGATCTTTTCCACTCTAAATGATTCTATCATTCTAAGGGGAGAAAAAGTTACTGTTATTAACTAACAGTTGGTGAGCAATTTTTTTTGTAGAACACAGGATGCTAATTCCCTAAAGTATACCTTTCAGGGGCTTATGGTATGAAGAGAACTTTTCTTTTCTATAGTGATGACAGCATAAAGATTGAAGGTCACATTGTTTGTACATGTAAGTGGTATCATAGTCACAGCATGTGAGTCTATTTGAATATTATAATGGGAGTCCATTTCTCCATCAAGCACTTGGAGCATGGGAGAAAGGTGAGCCCTTTTTTCTCCCAAACAAAAAAGCCATCATACCATGATGGCTTCCTAAATATTTCACATGAAACTGTGGCTGTCAGTGAGGTTATGTTCATGCCAGTAAAAGAAAGAAGAGAAAGCCTAACGATTTGGTGTGAACACAACTGTGTTCAGGACTACAGGGAGTGCGGTTTAAACAGAAGGTGATCTTTGGAAAACGCTGGAAAGCACTGTCTAGGGAAACTGCTAAACACAGTTTTAGCTGTTTGAGCCCTGCCATCCCTTTTTCTGTCAGAACTTTGTAGGTCTGAAACTCTGCCATCTAGGACAAGACTGTTTTCTAAAACTTGTTAATCTCAACCCTTCCAGCGCCTTTCTCGCGGAAACCAGGGAGGAGCAGCCGGAGGAGCCCGAGCGGGCTGGGGGCTGGGTCAGCAGTCCCCAGCAGGCAGCAGGACTCACCGGGCCGGGCGGTGCCAGCCCGGAGTCGGCCGGGGGCGGCCGGAGCCCTGGCCCGGGGATGCCCTCACCCCCCGGGCACAGCCGGAGCAGCCCGGAGCGCCGGGGAGAGGCGATGGCTCACGGAACAGCCCTGCCCTGCCACTGCCGCTGCTCCCACAGCCCAGCCCAATCCATCCGGGACGGAATCCCGCCTCTCTGGCCCAGCGGCTGGTTCCGTGATACAGCCCAGGCTGCCTGTGAAGCTTTGCCTCTTTTAAAGAGCTCATCTGTATCGGTGAGTAGCAGGTCCAGTAACACTTCTAATCTAACCTAACGTAATCTAATCTAATCTAATCCCACAATTCGGACAGGAGCACTCTTTGCTGGGTTAAGAACTGGCTGGATGGCGGGGCCCAGAGAGTGGCGGTGAACGGCACTGCATCCAGCTGGTGGCCAGGCACCAGTGGTGTTCCTCAGGGGTCTGGGGGCACTGGTGACNATTGACCTTGTCACTCTCTACAACTTCCTGAAGGTTGGTTGTAGCCAGGTGGGAGTTGGTCTCTTTCTCCAGGCAGCAACTGACAGTGAGAGGACACAGTCTCAAGCTGCGCCAGGGGAAGGTTGGATATCAGGAAAAAGCTTTTTATGGAAAGTACTGGAAGTATCTGCCTGGGGAGGTGGTGGAGTCACCTGGATGTATTTAAAAAAGACTAGATGTGGCACTTGGTGCCATGGTTTAGTTGAGGTGTTAGGAGTAGGTTGGACTTGATAATCTTGAAGGTCTCTTCCAACCTAGTGATCCTGTAATATAATCTAATCTAGTCAAATCTAATCTAATCTAATCTAATCTTGCAATCTAGTTTAATAGTTTTTAATACAGTCTCCTGTAGTAAAATTCTAATTGTTTGCAAGGCAAACTGAAACATAACCTCATAAAGCTACTCAAAAATTGTTTCTCTGAAACTACCTGTCCATGGATTGCTAACACTTGTCACACGCCCTGTGCTTGTCAAGGGATCTTGCTGTCTAACCCTCCCATTTGCTCAGTACATATTTATCATCATTAAAAGTGAGTCTAACTAAAAAGTCCAATAAAGCAAAAGAAAATACTGACAATGAGGATATGGAACTAGGTTCGTTGTTTGCAGAAAAGCCTAAGTATGCATTTCTTTACATGATCTAGATATAGGTAGTTTCTTAATGCATAGCTGCTTCTTATTTACCTATTCAAGGATGTTTGAACCTGAATGTAACATGAAGTGGACTCAAAGCTGAGGTGGGTCAGGTGAATGCTTGAAATGTACCACTATTTCCTCGTTAGGTATGGCAAAAATGTAGACAAGAGCCTATGTTCTCTCATGACAGCTATTTAAGTTGATAATTTTGCACAAAGCAATTCTACTTTGTGTTCAGCCACAGTCTTTTTTTTTTTTTCTTTTTTTTTTTTTTTTTTTTTTTTTTTTTTTTTTCTTTTTTTTTTTTCTGATTGTGCTGTACAAAGGTTACTTACAAACTGTCACAATATCTGATCTGCTGGTCCTGGCTACTCAGACTCATTATTCTATTCCTGCAAACTGGTAGTGTTTGCTAACAGCTATAGGTATTAGGAATCCTGGTGAAATCTAGCAAAAAGGGTCTATTCATCACACTCAGTTGCTCCCAGAAAAGTAACTGCTTGTCTCTTCATATATTTACCAAATGTATACCAAAAGTACCATTACCTTTTTTTATAATAGATTTCCTTCTAGGCCTGTCCAGTGTATCCAGATCCAACACAGCAAGACAAATTCATTCAGATTTCTTTCCAGGTGGGAATCACCATATGATTTGGAAATTCTTGAAGAAATTAGCTACATGTTACAAGGTATGGAGGAGGGTAAAAGAGGGGAAGGCAGCCAACTCTTCCTTTTCTACCTTATGAAATTAGTTGTCTAGAAGGGCAGTGTTTGCATGGGAAGATATATCACAGGTTAAACTATCTCTGTACTCCTGTCTCTTTTGTGTTAGAATTAAGCATCGTTCTAACATTAAGCAAAATCATGAGCAAAACCAGTTTCTGGTAATTTCAAAACTGCCATTTAAAAAGATGTCTAAATTTTTTACAGTGTAAGCCTGTTAAAGAAATAAAACATTCCCAACACAAGGTTGTCCCCTAATGATTTGTATAAGATTTAGAGTTTCTTAAAAAGGTGTATTTGTTCCAAAACAAGAAGGAATTATGCAATGTAAAAATTGGATTAAGAACAGTAAAAATGACTTGCAGCACTGGAAAAATGGATTATCTTCTGTGTAAATTAGGTCCATTTTTGTATCCATATGGTAATCATAGTGTATATTCTCAGTATTTTGCTTACTCTTGTGTAATAAAAATTATTTCACTTCAGCTGTTTCTTCAGCACACCTATGTCACTTGTTAGACTATTCATATGCTAATGCAGCCAGAAAAATCTATTTTACAATGCTGCAGAAAGGTTACCTATCCCATGTGGTTCAGCAATCACTCCAATGATGAAACTAACACAGATCTTCCATTCACACTTTTGGCTGTTCTGTTTGTCCTGTGAAATATATTTCTACAGCAGACCTATCTGTGTTATGGTATGAGAATCATCCTACATTTGATGTTCTCCAGCTTATCTATGTCTCAGACATTTTTTAGGTCAGCATTGTGGCCTCATTCCTTAGTGATAGGACAAGAGGAAACAAGTTGCCTCAAGAAATGCTGCAGACTGGAGGTTTTGATTGAGTAACAGGAAAAATTTTTCACTGGAGAAGAAGGTTGACACTTCTGAACACTGAAAGGGAAGCATTTGAGTCACCACCTATGGAGGCATTTAAAAGACCTGGATATGTGATCAGGGCCATGGCTTGGTGATGGACTTGGAAGTGTTAGATTAACAGTTGGACTCATCGATCTTAAGGCTCTTTTTTAACCTAAATGATTCTATGATCCTGAATCTATGAATTCCATGATTCTGTGAATGTCTGAATAGCTTCATTATCTTAAGAAATATCTGCAGTGTTCAGTGGATTAAATTTAGGGTTGTATATTACCTGTCAGTATGATCTGGCTTTTAAACATGCCAAAGAAGTAGGAGTTTGTTGGAGTGATGTTATAAATAGTATTACTGAAACTTTTATCTGAAAAGGCTAATTGACAAAATTATAATTGCCATTTAGTAATGATGCTGTTATTCTTTATGCCTGTCAAGTGATGGATAGAATCCACCAAGTTTTAGAATCCACCAAGCCAGTTAGGTACAGGAAATTCTATTTATCATGATAATCCCAGCAACGCAAACAGTAGTTCTTATCACACACAAAACCTGAGCAGGTGGCAGATTTTAAATCATGTGTTGTAAAACTAAAAATACAGAATATTTTTCCTTTTAGAACTTTTTTTCTCCCCCAGAATCTACAATGAAACTGTTAGATTATGAAACACGAAGTTCATCTTCACACACACAAAGGAGCACAGAGAGGACAGTGATGGTCAAGAAACCCTAACAACTGAATAACAGAAACTGCGACATTCTGATCTGACTTCTTTCAGGGCTGACACAGGAGAATAATCAGCCTCATTGTCTGTGTGGTGAAAGCCATTGAGATCAGTCAAGTGGATGGGCTCTCTGTATTGCCTTATAGACCAAGAAGGGATACAGGATATACAAGGAGGGATATAGGTCTGTGGGATACATCTTGGGATCCTGCCAGACATCGTATATGATGCTTTGAATAGGAAGCAAAGACGGAAAGGGGGAGATAAGAGTGTTTTGAGGGTGAACAACAGTAAGGAGATAGATAATGGTATTTAGGGGACTGGTTGCATGTGAACAGGTTGCTGGTCAGTCTGCTTATCTGGTCATGCCCTTTAATTGGTCAATGCATTCTATCCTGTCTTCTTATCAAAATCCATTTCTGTTTCCTGGGTGAAACTCTCTGCTCTATAGAGTAATGTTCTGAGATGGTGAGTGTAGGATGATCGCAAGTTGTGCAATTATCATGTTGTTTCTTGGTACCTTACTGCAGTCACTGGATAAGTGAGTTTTAT
This sequence comes from Rhadina sibilatrix, assembly GCA_013400275.1. Taxonomy (NCBI): domain Eukaryota; kingdom Metazoa; phylum Chordata; class Aves; order Passeriformes; family Phylloscopidae; genus Rhadina; species Rhadina sibilatrix. The sequence continues at coordinate 132,797 of VWYO01021404.1, read as the reverse complement.
GTCTTTGTTAAAACTTCCGTGAATTTTTTTTCTCACATCTTGGCTTGTAGATCCAGGATTATTTGTGACTACATTATTTGGCATTTTTACTGCTTTTACACTGAAGGAAATGTTAGTATTAAGATGTCAGCTAAAAGTGTGCATTATAGTTATCCTTTGAAAATACATATGTGTGGGTAGGAATTCAGCATTGGTTATTAGGCAGATGATATAGGTGTGTTTTGCACCTCTCTACATTATCTATCTCCCTTTGAGGTCAGTTTTACCCATTTCAGTTTTCATTGTTTCTATTGTGAGCATTCACATGCACATACTTAGCCCACATGTTTTTTTCCCCTTCTTAGCTACTAAATACACCTTAGCAGCACTAAACTGATCCTTCTGTTTCAGACTTTCCTCATTTCTGTTTTCAGTGATGAGTACAGCTGCACTGCCTTCCAGCATCCCTTTTATGCATGCACACATATGCTTTCTGAAAGCACTGCAGTATTCAGCAATGGGTCTGAAAATCCTCTTCGCTTGTTGATAATGCAAGGAGGATCATGCTTTAAAATAAACTATAAATACCTCCTAGAGCCAGTAGGGTTTTGTGTTTATCACTTAGCTTTCCTGAAAGTTTGCTGAAACTGAAGAAATCACTTTCTAGGACTGGTCAGATCTTTGCTGCTATGATGTTGACTTGCCGTGATCCAGGTGCACAGTAATGAGATGCTATATATCATTTATGCAAAAATTAAATTCTAAATAATTGCTATGGTTATATCTCTGTATATAACTTGACAAAATATGTGCCTTTCTGCTCTGTGGATGGAAATACTGGCTTATAAAGTCAATTGGAATTCTGTCATTGACTACAGTGGGGCTAGAACTATACAAAAAGTGTTATAGTTGTCTGATTGAGCCTCAGGAGATCTGCCAGTTTTGTTGCTGCTTTTAGAGATTTGTGTTTTATAAATAACATGAATTATCAGCAGCACTCTATTGTCTTTTTTAACTTTGATTTGGGAGCAGAAATACATACTTCTCAGAAGTCTTGAGTGCAAAGTCTTTTCTAAGTGTAGTAAGTAAATGATTCTCTAAATCACTTGCCAAAGCAGTGTGATTCCACCGAAGTGATACAATTTATTGCCAAACTTCTCATGATGATATACTATTAAAACATTTCTATAAAGACATTAGCAGAACAACTTGTTTAAAAATATATGAAGTAAGTTGACACCTTTTGCAAAGTACACACAAGTTATCTCCAAACAACAGCACTCCAAAGAGTGACAATTTAAGGCACGTGATTATTTTGCAACCTTTGTTACATAAATCTCTGACTAGATCATGTATTTGTAATACATAATTCCATATATTTCAATAACTAGGTTCACAGCTCAGAGAGACAGAATTCATCTCAATGCAGGCAACACTTCTGGGGTTTTTTAACATTGCTATATCACAGTGCAGCATAATAAACATTGTTAAAAAGAACTTTATTCATGGAGCAAAATATGTAGAAGGAACATCAAATATTTCTTCATTTCATCTTTTTGCAACAAGGTAGGCCATAGTTACTTACTAAATAAATAGCAACTGTGGAATGCCCAGCTTTCCTTTTTCTGACAGAGCATGTCACAAAAAAAATTTAGAGACAGAGTTTTCAGGGAAGTAAGAACTGAACTGGCCTCACTAGAGGTGAACAAGTTGTCAACTGACCATTCCAATCTAATAAACAAGGGCAAAAAAAGCTGATACTTACAGCCATATCCTCAGCAGCTCTGAATTTATATTGCTGTGATAGAAATTAGTGGTGCTTGACTGATTAAAGCATGCTGAAGAAGTAATCGAACACTTTCACCCATAGGTACACATACCACAGGAAATGTGAATGTACAATGAAAGAGTATGCAAACAAAGAAAAAAGTATGACAAATGATCAACTGTTATAACCTGCTCTTTTGTATTTACCCTGGTAAACACTGGGAGCAATTGCCCTTGACAAAAAAAGGAACTATAATCCACTATTTTATAGTTATGAGTACATTCATTCTCAGATGTGGAAACTAGGGACATGAGAGTTTTTTCATCACATTTCAAAGTGAGAAATTACAACAAACAAAACCTTTCTGTAGAATCAATTCTATTAGAAAATCCCTTCCAGAGGCATAAGAGCTTCAGGAATTATGCAGGATATTCCAGGGAAAGGTCTCTACACTATCAGAATGGTCCATTTTGTCCTTCATTTGTTCAGCTGTAGTGATGCAACATATAGAAAATGCCTAAGGCCTTTGAAACAAAGAGGCAAGCCCTTTGTATAAAGTCTTTCCATTTCTGTTGTTTGAAATGATGTGATGTTCCTCTCTGTTTTGTAATACTACATCTCACAGCCCCCTAAAAACATACAGGGTCCTGCTGACTTTTCACAGTGACTGCTGTGTTTGTAAATATGATCGTATCTATGCATCCTCTTTTCTTTAGCCTAAAAGCCTACAAGAACAATAAAAACATATCTTATGATTTTTAAAATTGCATACTCTTTTCTGTGCAACATTTATGTGGTGAAAACTCCTATCTGTTGATGACAATTTACAAATGCATCCTTGAGGTAGCTTGTACGAAAACAGATTGGTAATGGTCTAACAAGCATGCAGAAAACAGTCCACAGTGTGGTTCTCTTTCTGATTGCAGAGCAGCAATGACCTCTGTACCAATAAAAAAATGAAAGTTTTATTTCAAAGCCAACACCTGATGAGCATCTTGCCAATTTTGGTGTTGGTATTTAAGCATTATGCCATGAGACAGGAGGGTAGATTTTGGCACATTGCACTACCATTTGGGATCAGGCATGGTCCTTTTACACATCTATGCCAATTACTAAAGTACTTGTTCTAATTATAATATCTAGAATAGCATTAATATGATCTACCTCATCAAAATAGTATGTTCATGTGTATTCGGTTTCACAAAAAATGTATTTACGTGATTGAATTTTAACAAGACCAGCTCTGGGTGATGAAGCTTTCCAGTTAGGGTCACTGATTTGAATCATTGCCCCAGATGACAGCCAAACAGGCAGCTGCTTGTGGGTTGATACCAAAAGAACCACTTCTCTGAATCTATTCTCCAGAGGTGTACATTTTGTATCTGTCTAGGTTTGTATATGGTATTTGCCATCGTATCTCTGCAATTCACACCAACCTAACATACAGTTTTAGCATACAGGAAAAAGATAGAAAAAAGATGTGGGCATGAGTTTTGACACATGGCTCAACTCTTCTTGGGTGTCTGGGTAAATCTCAGTTTTGATATCTGACAGAATCATCTCAAATCCATTCAAAATCTGAGTAGGTAGAGTGAAACAATCAGTAATTCCTATAGATTAAGTAGAATTTACCACATAAAGCCGCTGTCCAGATCCAGTCTAAAACAACTCAGATACCTCGCTGAAGGTGACAGCTCATTTACATATGGTTTATAGTGATATCAAATAGAAAGTTGGAACACATTAGGATCACAGAAGTGGCAAAGTACTCTCCTATTAATGTCATAGAACCTTTACAATTTATACCACTGAAGATTTCAAGTCAAAATTTCAGGACTGGAATTATCCAAGGCAAAATGGCCAGAGGACCATACACAGGCATGTAGTATTATACATCTATGAGAGGTCTAAGAGTTTTCTGGTTTATTTAGTCTTCATCTGAGTTGGCTTTCACTGATGTGTCCAGCTGTCTTCAAGGTGATGTAGATCTAATTCTTATGCAGTAAGTGTCTAGTGCAATCATAACTATCATTTGACAGAAAACCACGGACAAAAAAAGGACATTTCTAATACAAGTAGGTATATACATGCACGGTAGCCAAACTGCCTCTATACAATACTTTGAACCATCAACATCCTGAGTCTTTGTGGCACTTAAACCATGTGGCAAAATGCAGAACACCATCTGAGAGACCACTATCCTGATCAGCTGTTGAAAGTGATACATAAATTACCAGGATAATCTAACAGTATTTGGAAGGTGTCTTCCAGAGCAGCAGTAAAAATGACAAATATTTACACTTCTGGTTGAGTGAGGCTATTTAAAATAGAGCAGCTTAATTAAGAATATGAAATTAATTGCCTGTGACCACACAAATTAAAATTCTGAGCTAATTCTGGATGTTCTTTCATTCCAGTGCAACTGAGTTGAGGGAGTGAAGGTGAAGGAAGGATATGGCCCTCCTGGAGTACTTGATTGAATTTCAAGATGCCAGGACTTTCCTCTCCCTGGGAAGTTTTACATGAGAGCCAATATTCCACAATTACTCAGTGACACAAATATTCCAGAGCAGGAAAATATTTCTCTTCAGCTTGCACTTATAAAAGGCACTGATCCATTCCAATCAGAGTAGATTTAGCAGGGGAGATGCTAACCATTGGCTTCTCCTACTTTAATTTCATATAGCATAAATACTTAATTCCATTACTGAAGCAGCAAATGCAGCCTATTCCTTTAAATGTATTTATGGCATAATGGCATAATAAACCATCTCCATGTAAAAAAAAAAAAAAAAAAAAAAAAAAAACAAAACAAAAACACGAAGGATTTACCATTTGAAAAGATTCTTGGTTTAGCCCTCCAAAAATAATAGATTATTTGTAACAGTCTACATGAAAAAATAACGAGGAGTCATAATTCCCCTTCACTATGCACCCTTTCATTATGAATAAGAACTTAAAAATGTAAGTGCAGCAGAAAAGCTCCAGTGTTTCTGACATCACAGGACCCCACTCCCTTTCCATCTGAAGCCATTCTAGAGAAGATCCTATGAACCAATAGGTTGCTCTCTATTTATACAAAAGCCCCTTGTTCATCTTGTTCTTTCAATTAAGTCCTGGCTCACAACTGTGTTTCCTCCTGTTCCAAGGAATGTGGAGGGACATGGCAAGACGCTGGAAGAGATGCCAGCTTCTGAAGCTTAGGGTGATGCAGAGGTTTTGGCCTGTGGAAAGAACGTCGGCTTTGTACACGTCTGGCTGCAGCAGACCTGTAATTCCCTTCTACATCAAGCAACATTTTCTTCTCCTGAGGCTCCTTCATGTAAGAGTCTTCCAGCCCTTCAAACATAAGCAGAGTATTCTCTTCTTGTGAATTCTCTGACTTAAAGCTAACTTCAGAACAATAACCTGAGTTTACTGTCTCTTTGTTATTCATATCTGTACTCGATTCCCAGAAGAGATCAGGTACATTTGGGTCACATGAAGCAATGTACTCAGAGACAGCAGAAAGAGATATATTCCCTCTGTTTTCCAATGAAGAATAGTTTTGTGTCCAAGGCATTTGAAGACAAGAGGGGAAGAAGTGGAGGGGATTCACTGAAACACTTCCATTTTGGTTTAGTTGATCATCTGAAGAGGAGTATTCTGTCATTTCAACGTCATGGTCCATATCACCTAGAGAGCACAATTAAATAGAAACATTTGTTTTCTGTTTGTACATACTTTATCTGTTAGTATGCTGGCTATTGGGCTTTGGTTTTGGCTATTTTTATGAAAGTCTTATGAAAGTGAGTGGTTTAAGATTTACTTTTTTTTCCTGAAGAACACTACTCTCTGTCCAATTTTATTTTGGACAACTTGAAGTGAATTAAATAAAGTTCCTATCCTTGCTGAATGTCAGGCAAAACTTAGCTCAGTGTTTAGGATGAACAACTGCCTGTTTCAGATAGGAGACTGAGCCATTGGTCACTAAGGTGTATCTTTATCTTGAAATAGTCCTGATACTCAGTAAGGAAATAATTTCAGAAATTTTTGAAACAAATTGTACTGTTTCTATCAAGTAGCAGAGAGTTTGACTCCAGGGAGTAAATCTCTTATTGATCAGAATCTATGATCAGTTTTCTGTATACATTAGGTATGTAGAGAGACTTAATGTTTCCACTCTTGGCTTCCAGTTTCCATTGTTTTTTAAAACCTTTTTATTTATTTAGTATCATTCTCTTATTGGGAGAATTTTGTTAAGGAGATCATTCAGAGGACTGTTTCAGACAGTAATCAAGGTGTATGCTTATTAGCTTGGGAAATCTAACTTTGCAAAACACTTATTAAGAAACATAGCAGTCAAAAATCCAGTGATTTTGACATATCAAAGATACCCACAAATGAACTTAGGCATACCACTTCAAAATAATAAAGTGAATTATAAATAAAGGAATTAAATGGAAGAAAAGAACAAAAGCTAGCAAGAAAATATTCTGTAGGTCGTATGTCAATATTCTTGTGACAATGTTCTCAGTGGGGTAAAAAAAGTTAAGAGAATTTCAATGTCAGTAGGTGTCAAGGTGAAATTTTCCTTTTGGAATGCTGCTCATTGTTCACACTTTTAATCAGGATATTGGACTGTAATTCCCAGTCCTTTAAATAATCCTGTGTTTATTTTAAAACATCATTTAAAAAATAAACAAAGATGCATTATTAAGAAACTGAGTACTGAAACCAAACACAGACCTACAGGCCACTCCAGTAAAGAAAGTGATGTGCTTCCTCTAATTACCCTTGAACTAGCACATCTTCTGAAGGGACAGAAGCCAGAAGAGAAGAAAAATGGAACTTCCTTTTCTACTTCTTTTCAAGAGAAATTCTTCTTATGTCAAAAATAGCAGTCTTCACTCTTAGGCTGAGGTATTTGTCTGAACAAAGTGTCATCAATCAGCTACGGAATACTTTCAACTTACTCTTTTTTTTTGTTGTTGTTGATGCACAGAGGACATTAAGACACATATTTGTGACCACGGATTCCACAAAAGTGTATTCACAGTGACACTGACTTTTGTGTTCCATTGCACAAGCCCTGCAGTGCCCTGTGTTCTATTCATTTGTAATATCTGAACTGTGGACCAGACCCACCTCGTTTGAAGCATTGCCTGACTTGATTATAAAAATGAAGGCTGATTTTATGGTGTTGAAAATTTCCACACAGTAGAAGTTAAAGGGCAAGTGGGATATTAATTTAAACCAAGAGTCAATTTAATTTTAAGCCTCTAACACATTAGAAGCAACAAGTTCTTTGCTGCATCAGAAAGCTAAGCCTTTTTCTGGTTTCAAAATAAGGTATGGATTAAGATAAATTCACAGTTTAAGCATAAATCTCTAAATGGAATTCTGCTTCTCCACAATTCTGTTGTGTAATATCTCCACAAGTAGACTCTTTAGTAAACATGCATTTTAGTAAACATGATTCATTTAAAACCCCTTTCTTATGTAATTTAATGGTACATCAGTAGTGTCACTGAATAGTTGTATTATAGCAGTGGGGCATTTTTCTTCCTGGACCCTGGATAAACAATCTGGAGAAATGTTCACAGTTAACGCATGGTTTCTTAGCAACAGAGTCAAAAAAAATTATTCCTTTTAGTGAATTCAGGTACTAATTTTATCATCCAGGACTGACTAACCAGGAAACCTGAAGTCTCTTGAAAATGCACTATTTTCTTGGCATTTAAAATATTCAAGTGAAAACAAAGAGAAGGACCCTTATCTGCTGTAAAAGTAGCAAGACATTGGACCCCAAATAGTTGAACAGCTCTTCTGCAGAAGGAAAATAGAAAGAAGTTTTGTTAATTAAGTTGGAGGGAAATAAAAGATGTTTAGTTGTACAAAGAAATCAGGAAAGAAAGAGATTTTCTGAAAGAAGAAAAAACAGAAAAATAAGTTTACTTTTCAGGATTGATAAGAAGTCTGGTTCAAAAATAAAGGTGATAATATCTTTTAAAATATTACATATGTGTTGACTCTGGGAGAAAAGATCTGGGTCGGTCCTCTGGGCCATCTGCTAGCAGGAAGGAATCTGTTGATTTATTGCTGAGCCGTATTGGAGTGAGCCGTCTGAAGTTGTCTGGAGAATATGGGAGCTGCACTCGGGCCCTTTGTGATGGTACCACAGTGTCTTCACTAGATAACCATGGTGAGAACTTCATGTAGATGCTTTGGTCATCATCGGCTGAAAATACTGGGTTATCAATTCCTAAAAAAAAATTCATGGGTGACAGATAAAAGTAATCAAAATGATTTCTTGGTAATACAGCAAGATGCTTTATAAAAGGAGAAAGGCTGTTGGAAAAAAATGGGCTGACACATTGGTATGGGTGTGACTAAGTCAATACACAGACCATTACACACACATATGCCTTGGGTTTTGCTAGACGTATATTAGATTTCAATTAAAGAAAATTTGCAATTACATTAGGGATATCTTGAGACAAAAAATAAAATCAATAAAAGAAATAATCAGTCCACAAGTGTAAAGCAAATGAAAAAAAAAAAAGCACAGCAGAAAAATAACTGGAGAAAATTCAAACCAAATCCATAAAAAAGAAATGAGATATGGGGAAAAAAAAAAAACTGTTACCACTCCATAAGCAGATGAGTGTGAGATAGTTATGGCAAGGCACGAAACAATCAAAAGTAAGATGTAAGAGCCTCATCATACAGATATCAAGTTTGACGAGCTTTTACATAAATATTTTGCATCTTGCCATCTACTTATTTCTCTGTGTCTTTATAAATATACTTGGGCAGAGTCTTGAAATTTGTTATGAAACATTGTCACGCATAAACTGCATTTAAGGGTGTCTGCCACAAGAGTATGGACAGAAGTGTTTATCTTCACTGTAAGCACCAATTACACATGAAGTAAACAGTGGCATGCTGAAAAAATTTAAACACAGAAGTGCTAAAGAGAAATACTAAATCTTAAAACTCCATAAATTATATTATATGGTTTCTGATATATAGTTATAAGCTTCCAATCTGATATTTTGATGTCCTTTTAAGTCTGGAAATCAAGGGCATTGAGTGCCTCAGAAATGCTGCAAATCTGCCCTTTTCAGTAACTTCTGTAAGCCTGTAAGGATCTGATGGGATTGAGAATATAAAATCTTGCCTGAAATAAGAACAAAATTTATCACAAGGAAGTTCCAATGCAAGTGAAAAACAAATCCAGAGAATTAGTGTTGACTGGTCTTGTGAGGTAAGGCAATTCTAAAATAACATTTTCTGCTGCTAGAAATAATTAATGGTTTTTAAGCTGGTTTAGGTAGTCATGTTCACAACCACTGTCAGTTTCAAATGTGACACTCCCCGTACCTCCAGAGATCCAAAAATCTGTATGTTAACATTAATATTAAGCAAATGTGTTTTCAGATTGAACACATAAAATCACTCAATCAAACAAACAAACCAACCAGGCTAACTAAATGCTAAACATCAGCATTTCTAGTACTTTTTTATATTTGAGAGGAAAAACCCCAAAACTTTGTAGGCAATAAATATTTTTACCAGCAGGAGTATCTGTGAAATTTTGTTTTGTCACATTAGCCAGGAAATCAACTCCTTTTCCTAGATGCAAGGTCTCATAATCATTATTTTCTTCTGATTCAGAAAACTCCAAATCTAGGGGGACAAAAAAAANNNTTTTTTTTATCTGAAAAATCAAAAATTAGGGAGGAAAAAAAAAAAAAAAAAAAAAAAAGTGTCATTTCATTAGATATTTGTATCAGTTCTGATAGAAAATGCTATTTCCTGCTGGTTTGATGCTGTCATGGTTATCAAAAATACATCTTTAGCGAGGTTTTTCATCACTTGACACTGGTCGACATTAGTATAATGACTAGTTTCAAACCTAATGAGGTAGAATAAGTTTTACAATAGCTGCTAAACCACTTGTTAAGACTGTCTTCCAAATAAACATTTTTGGTTTTAAGTAGATGATGACATCTCTATGCAGAGTTCTTTAATAAGAAAATATTGAATGACCTACTGATGAGTATTCGGAAAGATATTCCCAAGCAAAGTAGTTCTAGAATATTACACTTGGGGAGCCAGTCTGTACTGCCCCTCTCAGCTAAACAAAAATAACACTCAGTAAATGACTCAAAGAAGATACATAGGGAAAAATATGTTTGCTTGGAGCTAAGAGAGAAAAGATAAATCTGAGCAAAGATAAATCACTCTCTATTTTACTTGAGTTGTCTTTGTGATCAAGGAGTTACAGGCATAAACAGAGGGAAGAGCATATATCAAAATTCAGTGGCGTTTAACCATATTTCAGTTTTGAAGTGACACGTATTATTTTATCATTTCGTAACAAACATGTTAGCACCCATCACATCTTGCCATGTCTGACACCAATGCCAAAAAAATGGCTAAGACAGGAAAGAATTTGGGGCTTTATATGCAAAACCAGTTTTTGCTGGGGATAGACCCCTGGCTGGTCAGCTTCCAATTATACTTCCAAGCTGGACCTATGTGAGAAATCCATTAATGAAGGGTGAAGCAGTGCTGGAACTGACCTCTGACTATGTGTTCCTTCCAAAGCTACACCCTCCTTGAGTTATATCATGCTTGCTTAGCCTCAACTCTGATTCCGACCCTTCTAAAACAGTGTACTTTAACTCAGATAAGAATATAATCTCAGCTACTGAATTTTATATGGCTGATGTCTTAGCTAGACATATCCTGCTGTGATCAAAAAAAAAAAATAGCATCTCTGTGTAGCTTATCCAAACAAAAGCTGAAAGTTCATTTATATTGTAGCCACTACATTGTTTTGTTTACAGAATATAATTGTGATATTTTTAAAATGTGAGCAAAAAGGCCAACTAAAATTTTGTTTATCATTCAGACCCTAAAAAACCAACTTCTAAATTAACTGATATATCACTGCATTTAAGCATGAAACAGATCACCACTCCAAGTTCTGAACTATGACTAGAAGTCCCTTTTTACTATCAGATTTGCTATGGCATATCACAGAATCTTTTAGTGATGCTTTACTCGCAATGTAGCTGGTATAATTCATTTAATGAAAACAGTCTAAGAGTCTTTTTACCTTTTTCCTTCAAAGTAAAATCTTGTACTGGATTTTCTGAAGGAATGTTTCCATTTGGTATGACACTGCTATTTCTCTGAAAAGAAAGCAAAAAGTGACCAAAAATGCTAATGTCATCAGATAGCAATGGCAGTGAGATAACCCTTTGAAATGACGAGTCCAGCAAAATAACCCTGAAATCCATTGTAATCCTTGTTTGAGACTCAGAATGGATGCTGCTGATTTCCCACCTACACTTGAAGTGTGTACACACAGGGTAAAAAAAAAAAAAAAAAGAAACTCTTTATATGCTGTGTGTTCCCTCTTAGTTTCACACAAATTTGGTTGAATTCTCCATGCTATAGAGCTATCCTGCTACCTCTATTGTGCAAAATCTACCCACAGTGTAGTAGCATGGTTCAGGGTCTGTTGTTTTTCAAGTGATCAGAAATCGCTCACCCAGAAGAAGAGTCCCAAAGCATAGAGAAGTGCAGAATGTGAGAAGAAGCCCCTTCAGTTACCTCCTAGTTTAATCTCTTCTTGCTTAGGTCCTCTAAATTTGTTAAGTTCGATAGGACAGAGATAGATGCAGGACATAGGACCCTTCTGAATCCTCCCTACCCTTCCCACCCATTAGTTGGTATAACAGGTGGCTACATCTGGGCCCTTGTCAAAGTATTTTTACCCTTTTTTGGCCCCGGTCTCGTTTGTGGATTTTATTGAACTTCTTGGAATGGTTTATTCCTAGTTTGGTACTCTTGAAAGATTCTAAGCGCTTCCTCATTGTCCTATGGAAAATCTCCTTGTCTTGTTTGTCATCTTCACTGTGCATGATCTCATGTCGACTGTACAGGTGTTTGTGCTGTGGCCAGGAAGGGAAGACAATATTTATTTACTTAGAAATACAGATGAAAGCCCTGAATCAATGCATTCAATCAGTGTCACAAAAATGTAAACAACTCCATAAGAAAGAATGAACTAAAGACTAGTCTGAAGACATTAATGAAACTCCCATTTTTTCTTTTTTTGTCATGAAACAAGTCCAGGAATTTTAAGTGTGTAAGAGTGGACTGTCATTCAAAGTAAGCATCTCCCTACAAGTGTCTGAATCACTTCAGTTAATATGCTTCATTTAATCCTGATCAGAACCTTTGCTGGACACAGTTCTGCATTCCACTGGCCCCAGTGATTTCAAAAGCACTAGTTCTTTTAAAAAGCCATGTTCTTAAATGAAAAATCACCCAAAGAGCCTATCTTCCTCAAGGGTGCAGATTTTGCTGTGGATTCTCTTCTTTTGAGTTTCACTCACAGTTTTGGTTCCTATTTCCTCTTAGTTTTAGATTGAAAAGAGTCCAATGCTAGTCTCTTGCTCTCACCTCCTGCCTGGGTTTATACAGGTACTGCTGTAGGGTGTGATGAGCGAGGGTATCTTCTGTATCCCGGATACTTTTCCTCCTCTGCTCTAAAGCTTGCATGTCAAGGCAAACTGGCCCAGCTTTTTCTCTCCTGAAGAAAAACCCAAACAGCAGTTTTTAAAATCAGTGATTGCTGAAGAGGAAGAAAAAACAGGAAGACAAGGAATGAAAAGGAGAAACACAAGATGAAGTTTTAAAAAATAAAAAGGAAGAGTAAGAACTGACTAAATGACAATGAGTGAATAAATGCCTAATGGGAAATGTGAAAAGATCATTGGTTTCTGTCTTTCAGAGGGATGTAGCATTAATTAATGTCACAATTTACAACACATGGTCTGTTCAGTGACAGATTCATCAAAAAGTTAAGGAAGGGGCAATTTTTTTTCCTCGCCTTTCTCCTTACTTTTTCTGGAACAAACACAGAAATAACATCTAGCCCTGTATATAACAGTTGCTGAACCAAAGGTAAATGAAACTTCTCTAATGTGATGTCTGCTTCATCTTACCAGCCTTTACAGAAAAAAACTGTGCATAAAATACAACATTATAAATCCATGTATACCCATTTTCTGTGGGAGAAAGTATTAATTAAAGTTCAAAAAAATAGTGACTGAAGCCCCTGTAATATGAATTTTTCAATTTTTTGCAGTGCTTCCTTTCATATACCACCCTGTCAGTCCACGTTACTTACAATAAATAAGAGACAGAACTTTCCACAGTGCTTGGAAGTGGAGTGCTGAAGTCCACATTTACCATATTGTCTGTACTTGGAGAACGTATAAATGCCAGCGAACCTCTACGTTCTCCCTGGTCATGGAAAGAAAGAAGACATATTACAGCTGTAAAAACCTAGGACAAAGTGTGTATCAGAATACAGAAAATTTGTCAGACTGTATTTATGCAAATGGCACAAGAAGCATGGGAGGAGTTGTATCTAGGTAACAAATAAAAACCATTTTTCGGTTTTACGGTTTCTTTATCTTGAGTAACATTATCCCAACAAACAAAGCAATGAGAAAATCTATTCTACTCTTAAAAATTGATTTTGAAGAGGTGAATGATTTCCGGTGCCTCAATAGATTTGCAATTTTACTTTGTACAATGTTGCAGGCCAAGAGCATAGGGATATACATAGAGATGTTCAGGTATCAACATTGCCACAGTATCAGTAGCATTTTCAAGACACAACACTAAGTTTTCTGTTCTCTACCAGACTGAAAGCAGCAACTAGTAAGTGGTGATAGAAGTCCACAAGACTATTAGAAAGAAGTTATGGCATGACGAGATATTGAAGACATGAGATTTTTTTCAGTTTTAAAACTAATGTCACAGAAGTGAACTGCTGGAAAAGCTCAGTTTTATGTCTTCATACCTTTCCCCACACCTTAAGTAATCTCTTGCTTAGCTAAAGGTATCTGATGAGTGACATTGTGGTTACACAAGCTGAAATCATCTATGGTTTTTTGAATCACAGCAGAGAGAAATCACATAGCATGTCTCTAGATTTTAAACATTAATAATAAAGAAAAATAATCTCCCTTGCAGAACAGAGATTTTTATCTACATTTCTCCAGTTTTAACTTTATTGTGTTCCCTTTACATTTTCATATATATGGAGCAAACCAAATAAATATTTTCTTTTGCAGTGATAGCCCACATACATATCACAGTATATGGGTTACCAATGAAATTAAGAAATACACTCTGGCCTCTGCAGGCAGAAAACTTGAGGTTAATAAAATTGAAATCTGGGAGACCACTGTCCCATCCATTTACTTAAGTGAATCTGACTTTCTTTTCAAATCAACTTTAATATTTCATACATACAGCATACCATATCATCAGTGAAAGAATTTTAGCCAGAACAAGTTATGAACCATGAGCATTTTAAGTCGCTTCCCTTCAGTTGCTCTAGATTATTTTCATTTTTCTTGGCTTGAGTTCTCCCCTCTTAACTGTAAGGAATTCACTTAGATTGAGATTGAACTCTCTGAACTCTTATTTATTATGTAGATGCAGCATAGCAGCAGAGTTGAACAAAGAAAAAGATATAAAATCATTTTTAAACTCCTCAGTTTCTTGCAAGTAAGAAGAGAGTGAGTAGCTAGGGGAGGCAGGTCTTTACTTGTCCTGGAAGAAATGGCTTCAATGTTAATGTCAGCTTGTAATTCATAGATATTTAGTTAAAAGATATATTGGAAAAGTGAAGAAAATATTGTTAAAGCAGTGTATCATTGAAGCAAATATTAAAGTGAGAAAGGTGAAATGGCTTTAGGATTCATAACTCATGATTAATTTCTGCTGGAAGAAAATATGTTGCAAAACTTCTGTAGAACTTGGAGAACTTTCAATTTCTTTTTCTATTATAATCAGATCAGTAGACATTTGTCCAATAGAATTTATCTTCAAGAAACAACATACACAAATAGCATTTGGACTAAGGTAACAAAAAGCAGTTCTCTTGTGTTTCGTCTCCTAAAAAATAATTAATCTAATTTTTAGTAATCTGTCTTTACTATATGGGGTCAAAGACATTATTAGGTAAAAATTCTGATCCTAAATCTGCATGTGTTAGTGATTTATAAAGCCTTTTGCATCTGTTAAAGAGAAGAAACACTGTAACAAATCTACTGAACAGATTCAGCAATGAATCTGAACATGAGTTTCATGGTCAGCTACCTCAAAGTCATTATCCAACTTTCTTTCTCTGAGGTGTGACCCAGAAAGTGTCACAAGAAAAAAAAATTAGTTCTTGAGCTCAGATGGTTTAAAAACCAAATGGATAATTTACAATATCTCAAAAGGAAGAATTTGTTTGTCCTGTGAACTATTCTCCTATACTCTTTCATACTAACATAATTTCTGATTTTCATCTTGTTTTTTTGAATTCAATCTCCAAAATTATATGTTTCATTGGAAGAACACTGCCTGGCTGTAAGTCATTTAAAAAAAAAAAAAAAAAAAAAAAAAAAAAAAAAAAAAAGGCTTAGCAGAAATTTACTGATATATCACCTAACTGAAAATTAATTCAGTTGGAGATTTGGGCATGGATAGATCATAATTTTAAAGACCACCTTTAAAAATATTTGATTTAGAACTATCCTGTATCAATACTGCACACTTGTGGTTTTTTTAAGTGAGGTGGCTAGTTTCATACTGAAGAAGATTAGGAATTCTTACACAATTGGGCAGCATGGTTGCAGTACTCCTGCAGAAGGTCAAAAACCTTCTTCAAATCTCCTTTAAAAATTTCTCCTGTCACAAGTCTTAAGTTTCCCTAACTTCATGATTCTTTGATTACAATTGATATTTGTAGCATATTTAACCCTAAATATTGAACCATGGGGGTTATGTTTCCATTGAATTTAGGTTACCCTTTTTTTTTTTTTTCCCCTTTTTTGGGTTTGGTTTGTTTTGTTTTGTGCAGGTTACAATGATCTGGCAGATTGAGATTAGCAGTCCCATACTTTGGCCACATATGCACATAATTTCATCATTTGGAAGTGAGCTTCCTCAAATCAGATTTGTCATCACATAGAACCATTCTCCTGCAGGAGCCAGACCCTGCTGATACATTTAGAAAGACAATACCTCTCCAGAATTACAGTATTTTTTTACGTAATGAATATTGAAACACAGATATTCAGTAAAGTGCAACAGAAATGTACACTGAAGTAAGTACAATATACTAGTATTTGGTGATCAGGCACAATACTGAGGACTACAGCTTCTCAAACAGGCAATACTGACACTCAAAACACATTAAAAAAGAAAAAAAAAAAAAAAAAAGAAGCAGAGAAGAGATGGAAATAGTTTTCCTTTAGGCATCTCCTGCAATGTATCAACTTTTGGTTATAGTATAAATTTTTAAAAATCAAATTCTAAATGATGCTATAATACATCAACAAGTGTTCATAAGTACCTCAGCCACATAGCTAATTGCATCCTTCAAGTTGAGCTCATGGAAAACATTAAGGATTTGGTCTCTTGATTTTTGAGCAGACCTTCTCATCAGTATTTTTCTGAGGAATTTCCTATCAAAATTGGACCACCTGATAATTTAAACAAACTGTGTTAATGGCAACAAACAATTTTAGTTTCAAAGCATTTTTAATTTAGCATAAATGATATTTTTGGAGCTAAACACTTTGAAAAAAAGGGTGAACAGTGAAATGTGAGGGATTTGTGTCTTGAAGCTTTTCAATTAGCATGTAAAGGAAGTCAGGGAAAAGTCGGCTACAGACTTATGCAGCTATCACAAATCATTTAATCAGTTGACTTACCCAACATTATTACAAGAGTGCTATGATTACAGTATCCCATTTCAGAGTCAGTAACACATTTTATACTTTGGGAGATCGTGCTACTTTATCTTTTCACTTCTGATTATGTTTAATTTTCTTCCCTTGTTGGGAAAGTAATCTGCTTTTCCCCAGGCATATTGTAGGACAGTCAGACCAGAAAATCAGTTCAGAATAACAGTGCCCTTCCAGAAGCTCTACCAGAGGGCCTTATTCATGCCACTGATGTACTCTGCTCTGGGGATAGTAGCCGTGTGTATTTTCAATGATTCACACTTCCAAAATTGTCTGTCATGTTTAGGGCCCAAAAGATTAAAGGCTGTTTACTTTCTTCTAACTTCCTCAACACTTCATCTAAAGGGCATGAGGCAACTTTGGAGACTATTGCTCAGAATGACTCTATCCATCTCACCCAATGGCCATTTTGAGGTTACAGGTTTTGATTCAGATTGCTTAAACCTTTTTGTGTTAAATATTATTCACTTAATTGATAACTATTCCTCTTCTCTGGCCAGAACATCTGACCAGCAGGCTCTAATTCAGGCTGCCACTCCTGAACCCATCCATCAGTGAGGGTGCTAGGGGTTGCCATTTCTTTATAGAAGCAGCACTTCCATGTACAGAGTCCAAAAGGCAGGCTTAAGATGGTCTCATTCAAAATACATTAGTCATCAAACAGCATATTCAACCATGAATCTACATTAAGCTATTATTTCTGTTCTTACTCAAGGGGATTACTTTCTGACATGCAAGAAGTCACATGCTAATCTGCCACTTTAAAAATGTAGCTCTATCTTTGAGGCAATATATCAAAATCGAGATGTATTTGCCTATATTATATATAGCCTACTGAAATTTATTCCCAAAAAGTAAACTGCAAACTTAGACCAAAAGAAAGATGTTCTGAATGGAGTGCCTCAGGAAAATTCTTCACTGCATGAATGAATGAAGAGCAAAAGGAAAGGAAGGAGATTGTCTCTATAACTGGATGCAGATGAGCAATTCTGCTAGAGTTCCAGCAGAGGCTAGCCTAGGAATTGTATTGTTTTGCATGATAATGCTAAACCTAAACTAACAGACTAAGCTCTCAGAAAGCATTAAGGGTGTGCTCTGCAGAAAGCTAACACAACTACATGGTTTTTGGATTGGAATTGGCATGTTGAGTCAGCAAGAGGATAGCAGATCAAAACTGACTGTTTGCACCTATGAAGTGACCTGACTCCAGGGACAGAATGGCCTAACTTGAAATAACACTCTTAAGGATGTTCAGATTTAATGTCCTTTTTTTTTCACATTTATTCATCTAGGTATGGAAATGTGTCCATTACAAGGGTAACTCTTCACATGTACTTTAAAGGAAATGGTGTGTCTTTCAGCTGAGTAATTCTGCTTCTCTCAAGATGGATCAACAGAAACAGAGGGGATGGTTTCAGACTAATAGGCTGAAACTGTCAGAGCAATTTCAGACCACCCTCTGCCATAACTTCCAGAGGTGTTGAACACATCTTTGCAGAGATAGAATAAACAGCTAGCATAGTTGTAGCTGAGAAGTTTTAGTGCCTCCACACATAAATAGTGTTCATTAAATGTAGTATTACAAAGAAAAACCAACATTAACATTCTAGGCGAAAACTTCTGCAAATTGTCAGTTCTCTAATCTTGAGAATGACCCCATCTGTGAACTGAGGCACCTGCAAAGGCATAATCTGAACTGTGGAAGAGAAAAGAAGGATTCTATTTCAAAGGGGACAAAAATACACTGTTTTGACAATTTCTGTATTTCCAGTATTTTCAGTATGTAACCTCTTTAACTACATTTAGCACCCTTGCTTTCCCTAAGATCACAGACTTAAAAAGTTATAATGTACAGATAATATTTCCTAGCAGCATTTCAAGATTCCAGACTGGTTACTACTTACTTGTCTCTCAGATAATGATGCCCTATTTGTCCAGAAATGTCTTCTATAGCAGAAAGAATGTGATCAAAGGCCTAGGAAAGGGAGAGTGGAATTAATATCTTTACAGAAATAAAAAAGCATCATTAGAAAATAGCTCAATTTATTTCAAGTTAGACCGGGTAACTATGTAGAATAATTTTATGGCTGTTAAAAAAAAAATCCCATTTACAGAAGTAGTAACTACTATAAGCTTTTCTTCAAAGGTCCTGAACTTTCTAACCAGTTCTTTATAAATCTACTAAGTATTCTTGAATTACAAGGGTCTTAATGAGAAGGTACCTAAACTCCTATTTTAACCTTCAATTTTAAAACTTTTATGGACTCATTTTTCCATCTCCATTTCTGCCCTATGAAGTACATCTGCATCTATTAGAGTAGGTGATTATTTCAGCTGAACCATTTCCCCAGTGATTCTTCTTAGATGTTTCAGGAGTTCATACTCTCCTCAGAGTGGTAGTAGACACCATTCTTTTGATATCTAGGGCAAAATTTCGTACTGCGTATATTAGACGGCTGATAGAAATCTGGAGGCTTATAACTCTTGATTCAAACTGCAGGTACAATTTAGCTTTTTTCTGTGTATGGTTATTAATGTTTCACTCTGAACATTGAAATGACTACTGCAGAATATACAGGTGCTAGGTTTGGAACACCACGGCTGATATTTGGCACTGGTGAGGCTGTATCTCAAGTCCCGTGTTAGTTCTGGGCCCCTCATTTCAGAGAGGACACTGTCCATAGAAGGGCAAGGAAGCTGGGGAAGAGTCTGGAGCACAAACCCTGTGAGGAGCAGCTGGGGGACCCTGGGGGTGTTTAGCCTGGAGAAAAGGAGGCTCAGGGGAGACCTTATCACTGTCTACAACTGCCTGAAAGGAGATTGTAGGCAGGTGGATATTGGCTTCTTCTGCCATGTCTCAAGTGAAAGGACAAGAGGAAATGACCCTTAGTTGTGCCAGGGGAATTTCCTGAATAGATTTCAGGAAAAAAAGTTTTCACTGAAAGTATGGTTAAACTCTGGAATAAGTTGCCTGGGGAGGTGGTGGAGTCACTGTCTCTGGAAATGTTCAAGAGCTGTCTGGACGTGGCACCTGGGGATATGATTTAGGGGTGGTTATGGTGGTGATGGGTTGATGGCTGGACAGGATATTCTTGAAGATCTCTTCCAACCTTGATGATTCTGTGATGTCTTATAGTCTTCCACCCTTTAACCTATATTTATATTTAAAGGTTATGTTTTCTTTTACTGAATGAAAACTTTATAATGTGGTGTGAAAAGTGAATTGGAAGAGTTTGTGTTTCAAAATATTCTAAAAGAGTAAAGAAATCCAGAGACATACAACATTCACGCTGAATTAAAACTGTTGTCATCAATCTGGAATTTCAGTATATAATTACTCTGTACTGGACAGCAGACTACCATTCTATGCAATATTCAAGCTACAAAGTCTGCTTTCATACCTTTTCCAAAAATTAACAGGTTTTGAGAAGGAAAAATAAATTTATTTGGACATGCTTTGCCCTAGCAATCATCAATCATCCTCCTCTTTTAGATGAAGAGAAAGAAGCATATTCCATCTGTGCTGTTTCCCCGGAACTCCCAGCCCCATTGAATTCGCAAGTGAAAGACCAGAACTTTCATATGAATATCCTCTCACAAGACTCAAACCAAAGAGAAACAGCAACTTAAAAATAACTTTTGAAATGTTTGAAGGATTTTGCTCTTGAAATTTGATAGTCCACTCTCTTACAAAAAAATACATTTTCTCTAATAATTTTGTTTTCTCTTAAGGTGCTCTGTAAAAATCTGAAAGATACCATGAGGTTTGTTTTAAAGTATCTTACTCTGCCATGAAGTTTCTCATTCAGTTTTGGTTCTCTGTGTTCAGTTTTCTTCACTTTCAGCCACTGTACCAAAGGTTTGATAGTCAGGCCCTAAGGATTGAAACATGACAATAAATACTTGCAGGTCCTCTTAGACTTTCCTCCAGGTGGTTAAACAGAAACAAAACACATTTGTGTGTTCTTTGATGGTTCTTATACTTTCTCAGTTGTTTTCTATTCCTTTTACAAGATAAAACAATGCAGTACCCTCAGTTCCTATTACAAAGATTTGAAAAGACAACATTGATGGAACAATGTATCGTCTATAGGGAAAATATGGTAGTGGTATAGAAGTGTTTTCTATGTCACTGAATGTGGTGTTTTCTCCACAAATCAGGAGTTTGTGACCTAAGCTTTCTGTAATACACTTCAGAAAATATTGCAAGCTGCTATATTTTCATTTAAATTACCTATTTTTCATCCAGAAAGTGCTGTTTTGTTTGGATGTTAAATACTTTCTTGTCCCACTGCTTGCTGCTATATTTTAAAACAAGGACTAAGGCAGAGATAGATCAGCTTACTGACTGTATCTGGCCATTAAAAGCACTGTTCCCTATAGTTATTCACATGAGGTGAAGGATGTTTAATCAGATATTAACTTGGCACTATTAATACCAAGCAGCTAAGACTGAACAATTTTTAGCACAGAGGAAATTGTGTTTTGCCCCATGTGGTCCCACATGAAAACATAAAATAGGATTTTTGTTACTAAAATTACAAATTCAATTATGCTTTTAGTTCAGTGAAACAATATGCAACCTTCAGCTGAGAACTGCTTTAAGCATTCAGTACTTTTGGGGGACTCCTTCTCCTTGCAAGGAGCATGTTTAAGAAGTTAAAATTACCTGGAATATAACAGTAAAAAACACAACAATGATAGTTGTGCTGACAAACAGGTTTCTCCCTTTCACTCTATCCTTGTCCAGAAGTGCAACAAGAGCAAAAGCAACTGCTCCTCGTAGTCCACCATAGGACATCACCACCTGGTCTATTATCTCCAGCTGGACAGTTCTGTAGCGGTTAAGAATCCACGTCTGTATAACAACACCTGTAACAAACAAATGTCAGCATGTCTAGAAATACCCTTATGGTACCTCAGTATCCCGGCTGTGTGCAACAGAAACGGTGCCACCAGACTGCCTTTATAACAACCTACACCATCTGCTTCCCCCTCTTATCACTGTATTGCCCACTTGGTACCTTCTCTTTACATTGAGCCAAAGGAATTAGTTGAAGCTCCTTCTGTGAGCCAGCAGCTCTTCTAAGAGTGCTGCCCTCTGTCATAGGCACTCCAGGGAAAGTTCTGCCATGTGCTGACCTTGGAAATTCATTAAGAATAAATTTTCTAGCACTATAACCAGTGATATGCACAGGGTCAGTTAACAGAAACGGGTTAAAACAGCACTGATTTAGGGAGAAAGTGTGATAACCTTTGCAAATCACTGAAAATGACATTTAAGTCATTGTCTTATGAAGGGTTGTTTAGTTATGCTAACACTGTCTTCAGACCTACAGGTGAGATGCCGCCTGCTGCAGTAGACCTATGGCTCTAGCTTTCTCAATGTATCCCAGAACTCCCACCATACAGAGGGAAAACAGCTTCACCACTCCTGTGACTGGCACAGCATGTGCAGCAGGCCAGGGCAGTTAACCAGTGCAAAACTGATTCTTCTTTTTTCACAGAACTTTGAACTTGTGCCAAGAGAAGTGTCTTGTCTTGATAAGAACGGCCTCAGGAGGAGGGGACCTTGGAAATGCTACCAATCCAACTCCTCCAGGGAATGAGAGCTGCAATTATGTCAATAATTGCACAATATCAGCAGGTAATTTGTCAATGTCTAAGATCAATTACTTTAGTGGGTGCTTATTTTTATTGCTAAATATTTACTATTTACTTATCATCATATCTATTACAGGATTGCTAACCACTCATTCAAGGAATACAAAAAGTGTTGAAGACAAGACATGGAAAACTCTTTCAAACACCTCAGGCACATTAGCAGTTACTGAGAGGCAGCTATGCTTGCTGGCTATTTAGAAAAGGAGGGCAAGGAGCTAGGCACTTCATTTTGCTCAGGAACTTCTAGACAGAATAAGAACACAGAAGCTAGGAAAACTTCCAGCTAGATAGATGTGTGACCCGTCATTTGAATTTAAGTCAAGACAAACAGGCAAATAAGCTAGTTGAACATGTTCCCAGGGGTAAGTACATACACCAAATTGCCATGTATGTTACTCTCTACAAGTACTTCATTCTACACCTTTTTTTGCAATTTTAGCAAAACTACAGCAGAGCTACATAGCTGGGCAAATCATTGTTGGTATTTTGAAATGTTTGCAAACTTATATAAACGCAGTAAATTGACAGTAGGTAATCCCTACCTGCCCCAGCCTTATTTACTCAGTTTTTCATCAGTCCCTGAGAGTTATTTCTTAAGCCAGAGAACCTGAAGTGTAATTATGTATGGTCTGATATCACTGTGTGCCTAAAACCTGAAGTCAACCATAACATTAGCTTAAGACAATCTCTTTAGTGCCAAAATGAAAGAGCTGAAGGAAAGATATGGCTGACAAGAGACACATCTTTTGTTGGGCTGCAAGTTAAAGAGCAAAGTCCATTTTACTGGGAGATTTTGCCAATACCATTTGCTGGGTCAACAAAGGGTAGCCACTGAACAACTTGTGTTAACTGCTGGGCTACTCATATCCTCACACATCATCAAAAATGAAATCATGCTATATTTTCAGCGTATGATAGAACTTACTTTAGAGCTTACTCTACTACTCTAACTCAAACCCAACAATAAATTCAACTAAAATAAATGGAATGTTTTAAAAGGAACAAACCTAGAACTCTGAATATTTTTTGGGGAGAGGGCTAAAGATTATGTGATTGCATCAGCAGCAGTACAATGCAAGAACAGGAAGGTCACCCCCTTACCAATAACTCTATATACTGAGATGAAGACTAGAGTCAGCAGAATAAAAGCCGTATTCCAAGTCCATATATCTGGATCCACAGCTGAAATACCCAGGAACATGAAGATAATAGTTTCTGCTCCACTGGCCATCATTTTCATAGTGTATCTTACAGTTGTAGAAGACTGTTCAGATATGTTGGCCTTGACATATTTCTGACAGCAAATGCCACAGAAGGTTATCCTAGAAAAAGAAGCAATTGTTCAGAAAATATGTTGCAACATTTAATATTATTTCCATCCATCCGTCACATAGTGATAAAAACCTGCCATTAATACCTAAGAAAAAAACACTCATTTCCACTTGTGGTGTCTCCCCTAGGTAAAAAGCATACCTCAAACATACATGCTGATGTGACCTCAAGTGGCCTGAAGACAGTATTTCATTAGAACATAACAGACTGTAATTCTCTTCAGGTTACCATACTGCTTTCAATGCAAACCTTGTTTTAAAACTTGTTTACATTAGACATAATCTTAAATTAATGATCTGTTTGCAGAAAGATTTTTCAGACCTTGAATACACTTACTGTATCATCTACAAACATGACGAGCAAAACTGAGAAGAAAAGTATGCCAGGAATCAGTAGATACTAAGAGAAGAAAGGTAACAAGGTACTCAAGCCAAAACAGGCAACATTTAGGCAAACCTTAATGGCCAGCCAAGACAGAGAGAGAGAACAGAGAATAGTGACATTCACAAAGTGCCTTAGAAAAATATTGCTTTAGTTTCAAATTATAGGGAAAGATGTCAGCACAAATGGACAAATGTTAAGTTTGAAGTGTTATTAATAACAGAGAGGAAAGAGTCATGTCTGTATTTCGCGAAGGAGTTCTCACATTGCTTAGCAGATACTGGGAAACTTGCATTCCTTTTCAAGGCTGAATGACAGTATTTGCAAACTATAATCTAATGCAGTGAGAACATAGTATTATCCAGCATAAACTTAATGAGTGTCATATTCAATAGTTGTCCCATATAATTTAGGTTTTCCTTCCAACGTTTTTAAAAGACATATTCCATTCTCATCCCCTTCATAGGGAGTAATAAAAAGAGACTTACGCTAAGATGGCAGAAAGAGAAAGCATCTCTGCCGTGAGGTAGGACAGGTAGGAAATTAGAAACACAAATCCAGGTTCAATGATCCTCACGTGCTTGGTAAAACGACTGACCAATGAGAGCAGGAATGCAAAGAAAATGCCAACCAGTGTCCCACCGAGGCTCACCACAAAGAATGACACTGAAAAACAAAACACCCAACACAGCTTAAAAACATAGAAATATCATGGTTTGAACTAGTTCTCTTCCAGAGAGAGGACAGAAAATGCCAGTAAATCACAGAAAACTTTGGAGGACATGTCAAATTCATTTCTAGGCTCAAGGCTTTTGAGCACTTGGTACAAGAATGTAGCATGCTGTAAAAACCAAGACTACTTCTGTTAAGCCTCACTATTTTACTTTTATTCAAACCCTCTGCATTTCTTTGTACTGTTTTTCCCATGCTCTGTAAACAAATGTTTTTACAAAGGCATATTATAGAATATGAGAAAGTCACTATAAAAACATTTATTCATAAGATAATTTAGTTTCATGCAATGCTTGGAATGGGAAATAGTGACTAAATTTTTGGGCAAAATTTTTTGATAGTTACTGGCAAACATTACTTGGTGGTGATCAGTGATAAGGAGTGGCAATGCCTGTATGCAATCTTGGCTTTCCTGGAATGCAGGGAGAGCATAGGCTGAAATTAAGGAAATGCTATTAAATACAAAGAAAAGATATATAGCTGTCAGGTTTGGTGGTCTCAACAAATGAACTCCACACCTGTTGAGTGTCCTCAAAAGAAAAAAGGTCTGATTAAGTTTCACAAATATTCAGGAATATTTGTTTATTTATTTGCTTAAGACATTTGTCTACACCATGCAAGTGTATAAATATGAGTAACAATGGAAAGGGCTGAAAAACAACACTTGCCAATAACAATAATTTGCTTAAAATGGTGCATATGTACACCAATTTTGTGATACAGAATTCACTTCTACGTACCTATGCCTTTGAGACAGTCAATCCCCGTCACATTCGTTGCACCCATAGCAACAAAAGAGTCAAACACATTGTACAGCACCTAGAAAGAAAAGTAGACTAATTTAATAATTGCTCCTGAATTGAGCCTATTAAAATAATCTCCTTAGGGGCCTCTACATTATAAAGTCTGAAATTGTGTTTGAGTGAGGGAAATTCTGTCTGGAGGGAGAATTTTGTATATTCTCAAAATAAAAGTAATGCAGTGGGCCAAGAGGAAGCAAACAAAAAACCCCAAACAAACAAAGAAACCTCACAACCTTACATTTCTCACTTCAATACATACCCAATGTATAAAAAGCACTGTTACATATAGATGTGTTTTCCAAAGCAATTCTCGCTGTAAACTCCAGGTATGTGAAAGATTCATTTACTCACATGTATAAGATAAATAAGATACTTAATAAGACAATAATAAGATGCTAATAATAAGATACTAAATTGAAATATGTTGAACATATAAAAGTTGAACGTAAAAGAGAATATAATAATTGTGCTTAAACTTTTTAAATAATTGACTAACAATGATTTAGCTAAAAGCAAAAAATTCACCTTATCCATACCTGTGACTAAGGAGGTTTATGAGTATAATTTTTGAGGCATGCCAATTTAATCTGCTCTTAGTTCCTCCAGTGGTGAAGGAGGACTTTACTATGGCTTTCTCAGCTTTCCTTGTTGCAGCTAAACTTGATCATTCTTATCATATCCACCCAGTCATGGTATACAGGTTACTTTTTTTTCCGCAGCAGTAGTCTTTTACATATTTATGTTTAAAGAATGCTATATCATCCACTTTCTTCTGTCTTCAAGTCTTTCTTTTTTCAAGGTAGTAACTCCACTGTTTCAAATTTCCTCATAGGCTATGCTTTCTAGCTCTGGATCATACTTGCTCTTCTGTTTATTCATCAATGAACAATCAAACTTTCTTTTATTTGTAGACTGTTTGTGTTCATTTCACAGTAACAAAAACTCCTTTCCTTCTGAAAGTCAGTAATGTTGATACTTGAGTTCATCAGAGGTTTACTTCAATATTTGTTTCTGGCAGTACCCCAGAAGTACTAATGTTACTGATATCCAAAGGCAGTTAAGTTTCTCTGGAAGCCATACTGTCATTTTCAAACTCATGTGAACAGTTAGACTGCTGTCAATGACCTTGGAGTGCTTTGTTTCCTTGGCTGCAAAAAGTTAAGTCACTGAGCCTCGTGAACATGTCTTACCCTTCCTTGCAGATAGGCAGGTGCAGGAATAGGAAATTATCCAAAAGTGAACTGAAGCTGCACAGCAACTTGGTTGCACAGCATCTTTCTTCCTTAGGACTTCCTGATCCCTGACCACTAACACTGCACTACAAAACTATTGATAATTCTATTCTGGAAAAAAAAATTGTGTGAAAAAAAAAAGGTGTTTCGATCAAAATAAAAGAATCCCAGATTTCTACTGATATTTGTAAGTCTATTGAAGACTTTCTCAATTTAAAAAAAAAAAAGTTTGCAAAAAAAAAACAAAACACCAAGCAGAAACTTTCTAAAATGTCCCACTTTTTTTTTTTTTTTTTTTTTGTTTTTCCCCCCAAATTGGCTCTTTGTTATATATCTGCTGGATAAAATATCTGAATTTGATCAAAGTAAAACTGAGGGAGCAAGCATAACCACTTTGAATAGTATTCTCTCTCTCACTGGCTGACATATGCATATAAATTATGGGCATAACACAAATATGGAGAAAAATGCATGTGCATTAAAAAAGAACAGCAAAAGAAGGTTTAAAATCCCTGGAACTAATTTCATTAAGTCATGAAAGCCCTACTTAAACAGCAAAGGCAAATAGAACATGCACTCCTGAAACTTCATTTGAAGTGTCCAACCCAGGACAACACCCAGTATGTTTTATGTCACTTACCAGCTCCAAATAGCTTTCATACTCAAACATCTAGTGTTTGTAAGCAAGACAGAAAACACCATGAGCAGCACTACAATAGCTCATGAGTAGATATACACAGGGAGTACAGCATTTCTTAAGAGGGGAAAACACACTTCAGAAGAAATCCCATTGGGCTGGGTTGACTTTGGGATATATAATTTACTTACCACAGTTACAGCATCATTCAGAAGTGATTCTCCAAAAACAATGATGAATAGAACTTCATTGACATGGACTTCTTCAAACACTGCCAGAACAGCTACAGGATCCACGGCAGCAATTAAGCTGCCAAAGAGGAGGAACTCCAGTAGCCCAGATTCCAGTTCACCTTCAAAAACAAAGCAAATAAATTATAAGCAGAATCATCTCTTATAATCAATAGTAATGACAGACTGGGATATTACAGATAATGCCAAATACTGGAAAATAGAGATGCCAAGGTATCATCTGGAAAGCGTGTTACAGTGAGTACTTAGAAAGGTTTGCACTGAGTTATGTTGTATCCTATAAGTTTTGTTGGATTCAGCATTGGCCCATGTGGATCAAAGTTGTTTCTGAGAGCAGGACCAGTATTAGCCTGTTCTTGTGGCAAGACAGTTCTAGATCTAAACTGGCTTTCTATTTGTGTGTGGCATGGTTTGTCTAACTTGACTTAATTATCCCAGGATAACTGAGAACTCACAAGGTGTTAAGAGGGCCATACCAGCACTTCTGAAGTAAATGTTGCAAAATATTTCATGCCACAGGTCACATTTGACTTTTGGTCACTAAGAACTGCTACAGTGGTGTTTAACTCTACTCAGTACAGATGAACACCAGTTGTGGCTTCCTTACTCACTGATAGGTGTGGTTAAGCCACTTGTTCCCAAATTAGAATTTATGAGGCTGTTAAATTGTCTGCAAGTGGACCAAAAAAATAGATGAAGGACCAAAATGTACTTCAAATATGTTTGAGTTATAGCCCCTTAGGAATTTTGGCAATGATCTAAAAAGTTTTGAAACTACAAAACTCTCTTGACACTGTAATTGAGTATTTTTTTACCTTTCTTTTAGTTATTAAGATTATTTTGTTCAGTTATGCAAACAGACCAAGACAAGCATTTACTGTCATTTTAAAAGTAGCAGAAAGGCAGAGCCACAAAAATCTCTCTGCTCAGCTTACTAAATACCTTGCACAATCTACCCTTTACATAAAATCAAGAGTGGTAACCCAGTCGTTTTTTCTGGGGAAAAGATTTCTGAACAGTAAAATTCCCTTTGTGTTCATTAATGGATGGAGGAGGAAGCAAGGTTCATCAAGAAGTGACGGTGCCAAAAATTATATGAGGACTAGCAAAGAAGGAGTAGGTTGAGGCTTCATTCACTAAAACACAATGCTGAGGTCCGTGCCCAAAATTATCAGGCATGATTTCTACAGGTAAAGAAGAAATTCATCTAATTAAATGGTTTTGAAGAACAAGTCAGACAATGACAGTCAGTAGCCGTAGCCACAGTAGTGGTGCCTCCAGAACAACATGACCACCCCTCTAGAAAGAACTCTGAAAGGTAATTATTCAAATTCAAAATGGTTTGTGCTTAAAATATAATTGAAACAGAAACTAGATTCCAGATATTTTTCATACAAATGGCATAGGCTTATTTATTCAAGAAAAGGCTACTTATACTGCTCTCTGGGCAGTCAGAGAAATGAGTAGACAACACCCTGTTATACATGACAGTGTCCAATACTCTGATGGAGCTGCAGATGTAAATATTATCTTAGCTGCTATCTGCCAATCAGAATATCTACAAGGTTTCCATATAGTTTGCAGAGATCTTGGTATGGCCCTGAAAACAGAAATTTATAGCTTGCACATATGTATAAGTACCCTATTTTTTCAAGGAGAAAAATGGTAATGTTCACACTTGGGCATATCGGGCTGTGAACAAGGACTGAGCATATCAGTTTTAGAGTGCAGTGACTTAAGTCTGAGCCAAAAATTCTGAGAACAGCCTTTAAGCTAAATCTAAGCAATGGTTCCACCAAATGTTCTCCTTCTCACGCAGGCCTAAGGAAGCAACAAGCCAATGACAATAACTATCAGATACCAGGGTATAATAGAACTCAAGGTTTGAAAATAAATTGGCTTACTGAGATTGTTTATCTTTTTTAAGTGTTACCAATCATAATCATTGGTACATTCTTTGAAGACTTGCAAAGCTAGTAAGCAAATATTTATGGGGAGATTAGGGCACATCTAGAATTCCTTCAAAGCACTGTCAAGGGGCCTGGAGTTTCTAAATCACTTTCATTTAGAGTAATAACAGCAGTTATTTTCAATTGGTACATGACCATGGCTTCCTCCAGCTCATCAGTGACACCTGTCCAAGATAAGTTCACTGGGTCCAGTATAAAACTTTTAGACACACTCAGCATGTTGCAGCTATGACCTAGATTGTACAGGAAAAACTATTCTAAGCATTAGTCACAACCACAATACTGCAAGTGTTAGTTCTCCAGTGGATGGTGAAGAGTTCACTGAAATCAGCCTGGAGTATCTAGTATTACATAATTCTTCCTATTCTGTGGAATCACACTTATATGACTGATGGTTAACAGCTAATGTGCTAATCTTTTTATATCAGTTCTTAAGAAGGATTTCTTCATTGTAATCACCTTCTCCATTTTCCTTCTGCAAATTATAATACCTGCAAGGGTATTGAATGCCAACAAAGATGTTTTTATGTTTATTTTTGTAGGAAATCTATGCAATCCAGTTTGTATTTTGCACCCCTATATTGATGGACAGTACTACAGGCCCATTGAATGGTAAAGCTAGAAGTCATTTTGTTTTAGTTCATCTTAGTCTGTAGTGGATTTACATTTCTACATTTAAATGATACTACTTTTAGCATTATTCACTTCAGTTGTAGAACAAGTGGGATAGAAACAAAAATATGCCATAGAACTTCAACCAGAAGGTACTATGAACTCTTCTAGAAATTGAGTAACTCAGCATTCTCCTATCTTCAGCAAGTAACAACAGTAAGGTTTTTCACAAAGTGTGGTGGTTAGTTCTTGTTGACCTCTTGGAGGTCAACTCAATAGATTTAGTGGATTAGTAAGTCTGTGTCATGTAGATATTTTAGACTCCTACTCAGCTTTGCCGGAGAATGACATAGTTTGAATCAGGGACAGCCTTGTCTGGCCTTTTTCACAGCTGAAATTAGAACTCTGGCAGGTCTTCATGGCAAAGACAGGTCCCCATAGTATACCAATAATGCTCTTTCTAAACATTAAAGTTCACCAGACATGTCAGTTTATTGTTTGCCTTTATTAATATCACCATATTTCTCTTGTAGAGTTTTAACTGTGACCTGTGGTAGGGTCTGATTCTCCTGTGTACCTGTAAGCTCAGTGTTCTAGTATATACTGTCACTAAAAGATTTGCATACTGATGAAGCAGAATATGTAACCATCAAATCCAGCTTTTGCAGTTAGTCAAGAGTTGTTTACAGACTGTGAGGAGAATAATTTAGGTGAATTTTTCACCTAAATTAAAATTTTTTTGGAAAACAGTCAACTTTTCCATTTCACATGTAAGAAAATCAATCCTTTCCCTTTAATGACTTATAGCAACATATTTTTAAGTAATTATCAGACATTATTTCCTAGAACAGGATTTTAAGAAAATATTTTTGGTCATATTTTTTAAGTTGTTCCAAGCATCTTGGATATTTAAATAAATAAGTAATTTTCCAGCCTGCAGTAGCAATATCCCTGTCATATATTGTCTTCCTGAAAACATTTTAATTATAAATGTGATATTGTGGATGAAACATATTGTTTAAAGCACAGTAAACCTCTTATCTACTTAAAAAAAGTCAAAGATTTCTGCATCTGAGCTGTCACCTTTGTATCTTCTAAAGAAAATATTGTTGCTTCTAGAATAAGAGTTATAGTAAGGTAAATATCCAAAATGTATCTGTCATAGCTGTCATAGATGTCATTACAAACATCTGCAATTACATAACATGAGTCTTAAATAAAAGTCTGTAGTGATCAACTAGTGTTGTTCTGTGCCTATTCTAGCAGCCCTGTGCCCTTATATCTCAGTGTAACTAATACAAAATATGTCTTAGAATCATAGAATGGTTTATGCTGGAAGGGACTCCTTACTCTCTCCAGTTCCAATACCTGGGACATCTGGTAGACCAGGTTGCTCAGGGCCCCATCCAGCCTTGCCTTGAACAAGCTGTGGGGCACCCACAGCTTCTCTGGGAAAAGCACAAGCAATAGGAAACCCTCACTTTTTGGATTTGTGGTCTAGGAAATTGTGCGTCAACCACCCTTTCAAGCCCCTTTGGACTGCTCCCATTAAAATGGCCTCTTTTTTTTCTTTTTTTTTTCTTTTTTTTTTTCTTTTTTTTTCTTTTTTTTTTTTCTTTCTTTTTTAAGTATGACATCTGGTACTTCATTCTGTAAAACTTCTATATCTTCAGTCACATTCTCCAGGCTCAGAAAATGCAAAAGAGATGTGTAGATCATTCATGCATATATACCCACTCAGTAGCCACTTATTATTGGATAACACTTACTATAAACAAGACTTAATTGCATTAATAATGTTAAATACAGTAATAACATTTCTTATTAAATAACACTAAATATAACACATAATACTAAAGCTGACTTCAGGAAGGTGCTTCCATTTCAGAGTAACTTTTAAGGTTTCTATCAGAGCAGAAAGAAACAAGCCCTTTAGTGTGTATTTTTCTCCAGATGTCCATTAGCAGAAAGAATCCTGAGCTTTATCCTGAGAGTATACCCACACATTTAGAGCAGGACAATATAAGAGATATGGATTCAAGTAGCTTTTATACTTTCCTTGGGAAAGATTTTTCAGGTCATTCTTAAATTTGATAAAGATATTACAAACTGCTCCAATTAAAATTTAATTTTTCTGCCAGAAAGAGTTGTTAAACTGTAACTTATCACCCATCTAACAGTATATACAGTGGCATTCATAACTGTGCCTTCACAGCTCAAACTTACCCATTATTCCTGTCAGATAGACACCATAGAGAGATAAACCAGTTGTGGCAGCATTCCAGACTGTCCCAATGACAGCATACAAAAGGATGGAGCCAAGATTTCCAAAGAACAATCTATTTGGCATAAAATAGCCAGCATCCAAAACAATGGGGGGCAGCAAATAGAAGAAAAATACAGTTGGTGTCAGGGAGAACGAGGCAATGTGATCTGCTGCCCATACAATGCCACCGAGGAAAAGACCAAGGACAATCAGCAGAGCACTTTCTGGAACCACGCGAGTGACTTTGTGGGACAAGTGGAAAACTGCAAGGAAACACAAAAACAGTGAGTCAGAAATGAAATGGAGAAACAATTTGAGCAACCACTGTTGTTAGCAGGCAATTTTGACTCCACACAAACTTTTTGCTTTCATTGTGATTAGACCCAAAGGCATGCATGGAATGCTTGGGATACAGGCACTTATAGAATAAAAAAAAAAAAAATTTAAAAAAAAAAGTTGAACTTCAGATTTTATCCAGCGTATTTTAACTTATATGAAGCCAATATTCCATGACACTTATATCCTTCATTGGATGATCTTCTCTTAACAAGATCTGTTTAGGCAAAGATGATGTTCTGCGTAAAGCAGTAAGTGCAAGGCTGAAAAGCAGTGGGGAAGTCCTGAAAATGTATGACATCATGGTTTATTCCTGTATCTAAAAATACACATCCAGCCTCCTAATGATTGTCTTTAAAAATTATCACTTTATTAACAGGCTTATTGGAAGATGTGATAAGGATGCTGAAAGGAGAACTAGTTTCAAGACAACTATTTTTAAATTTATAAAGAATATTCTGATAATGTAGCCTGCAATAGGAACAGAATGAAGTTTGGGATCATGGGAGATCCCTTTTGAGCCTTTTCTTCAAGACGTCCCTAAAAAGGATTTCTCGTAATTCAGAGGCTTTCTGAAGGAATGGAGGCTTTAGCAGTTCTTTCGAATATGTATTTGTGGGAAATGGCTCTGCAACAGGCTGCTTTCTTTTGTATAAAGTGTCATGAAATTTGTATGTGACAATAGTCTGTAAAATCTGTTAATAAAGACAAACTGTATATGGCATTTATCACAGCAAAACATGTAATGGTATGATTGGTCAAACTATTAAGCTAGCCAATAATTAGAAGTATTAGAATAAATAGAAATTACTGAGTGCCATGAGCAAATCTAAAGAGACAGAGAGGTGGCACAACCAGACAGAAAACACAGACTATTTAGAGTGCATTTGTTAGGTATCAGATAAAAGAAAATAAAAAAGCAGAGAGAATAACAGAGAGAAGTCAAGTCTACAAAGAAAGATGGAATATAAAACAGGAGGAAGAGACAGAAGTGTTTGATAATAAGTAAGGATGAGTGATTTAATTGACTTTCTCGGGATTTCTGTAAGCTTGTCCTTCAGTTTATCTTAAGTAATGATGTGTCCCAGATGGCCTGAATCCTGGTACTTTGTGAAACTGATCTAATAAATGTGGGTTTACTTACATAGCTTTGCGTTGAAAATGTGAGTTACACTTCAGGAAGAAAATTTTAGTAAAAACCACCAAGTTTCTCCTGGTTTGAACATCATCTGTTTTGAAGCTGTTATAATGCTAACATTAGCTGAGCATAAGTTAGCTGAGAACTAGCTTGGACAAGAACCCATCATTATGAATTCCAGACTCTTAAACCATAGTGGAAGAATCTTTCCTGTCACCATGCAGAGATCTTAGACCAGGTTACTTTACTGAAAGACCATTGTTTTTCTTCCCATCCAAGTATTTGTTCTTGACAAACATTTACTAGTTACCTTTTAGAGTGTTTTAAGGGCCCCACTCCTGAACTGTTGGCTTTTGCCTTGGCTGCATCTACACAGGCACCATTCATCATTACAGCACACATCCCACAACAATCTGGTTCCTTAAGGTGTAGAACCTTCATGGTCTCATCAGAATAGAAAACATGAAAGGAAAAGTGACCACAGCCTCCCTATGCCAATAAAGAGCATGAATGTAGATGTTCCTGAGTGTTTGCAGAAAAGACTTGAAAACTTGTTAGAATACAGCCAAAAAGCGGGATTAACACAAAAGCAATCGGACATGAAAACAAACTGCATTCAGTGAAGCTGACTAAACCATGCCAGCTGTCTATGTCATCAGTGTCATGTAATCAAGAGATGAATAACACTTCTCAGAAACAAACACTCTGGATTTTCTGTTAGTTTCCTCTCTTTGTTATAAAATCCCTTGGGCTTGCATTAAAAAAGAAGAAGAGAGAGGAAATTAAATGAAGAAAAATAAACTAGCTACAATTCCATGTGTACAAATTGTGGCATTTAGCTTCTCAAAAGTCTTTCCTACTAGTCATTCTTGATTCCTTGAATTTCCAGTGAGTGAATTATCAACTAATTTATCACCTCACAGAAAGGGGATTATCTCCTTATCCCTGAAAATGAATGTTGCTGAGCTAGTCTTACTAACCAAAGTCTGTTTTTCCTACTCTTATGTTAGCAGATAAGCCATGACTACAAGAAGTTAAAGTAAAAAAAAATT